>VDFB02105785.1:508609896-508626699 GCA_007258455.2 Sequoia sempervirens
ATCAATTGTGACTAAACTATCCATCCAATCAAGTATTTGAACTATCGGCAGAATGAAAGATGATCATCCTCTCTTGGCCACTATGCACAATCTCTGTATGGCCTCCAAATGAATCCCATCAATGTGGCAATACGATGACACCAAAATCCTGTGTCTCCAACTCTATTTTGTGACAATGCACCCACATACAAGTAAACATAGGGAATACCCTCAACAAGCTACAGTCTCTGAACTGGTGGTCGAAAGATGGGAATATGCTCCAAGGCCTAGATCATCAATATTGTAGTCCTGTAGCTAATACTGCTCGCCTCCTTGTAGGCCACCTCACGCAATTGATGATATAACATCCCAAGTAAACATGGCCCCCATGCAAACATGGTCCTATCCCACCTCATCCTGATGAGCACATCTCCCCATCCGATAGGAAACCCATGACCACAATGATCAAGAATCAACACACCAACAATCAAGGTGTATAACATCGCATCCCATTACATATAGTGCTCGGCCATAAACTCCCACTTGATCTTGTACCCATCAATGCTTAGCTACGCAGTATCGCTAGGCTCATAGTACTCTGTGATATCCTAAAGCCCTCGACACAGATCATAGACCACTTTCTCTCCTCATATTGGAATGTGAAGAATCCTGTAAATGTCCTTGAGAGTGATAGTAGCCTCTCCCGTCGACAAGTGAAATGAGTAGGTCTCTGAGTGCCACCTCTCTGCCAATGCTGTCAGAAGACCCCTATTTTCTTGAATAATGGGCATATAGGTTATGTAGTACAACCCTAACTACATTAGTCACCTTAGCTCCCTATCCCACAGTTGATCTTTGAATGCATAGTTGGCTGGCTTGAACTCGCACGTATAGATAGGCGGTAATCATTTTTGTAAATGCAAAAATGGGAATTAGCACATCATTGAACATCATCACTATCATCTATCTAGTCAAAAGTATTTAAGAAATTGAGCATAAACTAAGTCAACCTTGGTCAAAGTCAAATGTGTCGTGCTAAGTCAACTGTGTCGTTTCATTAGGCATATGTATCTCGACATGGCAATTGCATCGCACAATCTCACAGATGAGTCATCCTATAGCACTTGTATCGCTCCCTCCATCAATTGTGTCATTGTAAAACACTTGTGTCGCATGACTCTGCATTTGTGCTTCAATTTGGTGATTGTGTTGTGAAACCTAACAGTTGCATCATGATACGATGATTGTGTCTCATCGGCCCGCGAATGTATCATTGTAAACCTAGACCTACCCTGACCCTTGAATTTGCATCGCAACGCAACAAATGCATGCGACACGAACACAATTGCATCTTTTGCGGATGAAAATGCATCATGACGCATTTGTTGTCCTAACTTTAATGCCTAAAAATGCACGTAAAATGAGAAAATCACAAAGTGGGAATAGGGTACATACCAGTGGCTCTGCACACTCTGGCCATCTAAAGGTCCGCACTATAAATCCATTATGCTTGGTCACTAGAATCACCATATTTTCATAGTCTCCTCTCTCTTTGGTTTCTAAATTTCTAAAAGGTAAATATGAAAATGAATTAACTTTTCACCCAAATCAAACCTATTTATGGGGTAAATTTTAGGGTTTTTTTTGTAGCTTTATTACTGGAGGCTCACTTGACCACCTTTGACCAACCATTTGACTGCTTTAAACATCAAAATTCAAAACCGATCACGCCATTGTTTTTTTGGTCACCAAATTGACTTATCGGGACACTTCAATTTTTTCTAGCGCCAGGCCAAAATTTGCAAATTTTCCGGAGGGGGCATAGATACTCCGTACCTTCGATAGGGCATATTTTTTATTTATTTTGTTTGTCACAATGTGATAAATGACATTATGACAAAGAAGTGAAAAATGTAGACACATAAAATTGACCTAGGCTTGTGGACTTTCTTTTCTCCATCTTTCTTCTTAACATAATTAAAATATTTAATTATGTCCTATAGTCCAATTTTAACTATTAATTAAATAATTCTTAATTATTTAATTAATTCATGTCTTTTATTCTTCCTGACTATTTAAATATCACTTGTCCACTATTTCTTCTTGATTATTTAAATAAATAAACTTTATTTATTTATTTAAATACGTCATTAATTTCTAATGTCTTCTTATAATTAAATATTTTTTTATAATTTATTTAATTATTATCCACCTTGGTTTTTTCTAATTTTAAATAAAGACATTTATTTAAAATTGTCCACTTTCTAATTCTCTCTCCAAGTAAATAATTTAAAATTATTGTTTACTGTCACATGGTCCCACCACTTTTAAATTAAATTATTTTTTAATTCAAACGGTCAACTCAGTCTTTAAATCAAATAATTTTAAATTATTATTTTATTTTTTAGCTTTTTCTCGTCACATGCAACCTTGTCTAGAAAAATCAAATCTCAACCCTTCATTTCAAATTTCACCCTAATGTTGCCCTAACCCTAATTGTGGGTTGTCACATTTAATTTCAGGCATTGATCTTAGGGCATCTCTCACCTGACAATCTTGACCATTCATCTAAAATTGACTTTTCTATAAAACGACATTTTTTGCCTCATTTGACACACTTCATACACTTCTTGCTTCAAACATTTTCATGCTAGGCTATTTTTTACATACTTTAGGCTTATTGCACACTTGCATACTTGCATTTTTAGCTTTTGAATAGTTGAATCCTTCAATATTTGCTTAGGACATAGTCATAGTCATAGGTTTCACATCAAAAATTTGAGGGAAAACCTAATATTGCAGCAAATGGAGAAGGTGCAATGAAGGTGATTCATGGAGGACATGAAGACTTGGTGAGATTGTTCTTTTTTTTTATGTTTTCTAACTCCATTTTTCTTCATTGCATTGCTAGGGTTTAGTTTTTTTATGCTTTATAATGCTAACCTAAATTTTTCTCTAAGTTACAAAATTAATTCATTTGATCCCCCAATAGGTGAATCAAAAGTTAATTTTTATTAGCATTTTGATAGGTGTAAAAGAGACTCCGTTATAGGTATGGTTTAAAACTAGCAGGGTTCTAAGGGGGTTTGATCTAAGGTGGTTTGATCAAACCCTCTTCAATTGAAATCCTTTAAATGGAACTTTTCAAGGCTTAAATCATTATATTTTCCAAAAATATGTGATTTCAACAAAAAAAGGATCTCTTAGAAAGTGCAAACCACTATTGTGGGATCACCCTTTCTTTGACACCCTAGATTCAATGGAAAGGTTCTCATGACCCCAAACCACACCCAACAAAAATTTAATGCCAAGATTGGTCCCTCAGATTTGGGAAGAAGTCTATAACACTAAAAAAATGATACCTTGCAGGAGTTTATGGTGAACTACTCCGCACCCCAGGATCACCTACAAGATAAAATAACTTCCACAAGAGAGATGGAAAAAATATCATGCTATGATTAAAGATGAAAGAATGCAAAAATGATAGCCAAATTAAATATGGAAATATACATATGGGGTAAGTGCACCAAGATGTGACACAAAAATGGCTCTTAAGATGCCACTTTTTTTTTTTTTTTGTAATCAACAAAATCTGATGTGCACAAGAAAATAAAGATAGTTACACTCAAAATTTGAAGACACATCAAGAACAAGAGTTGAAGTGCTTCGAGTATAGTTTCTAAGCTACCTTTTTTTTTAAAATAATGAAGACTAAGGGTTTCAAAAAGGGGGGCCCAAAAAAGGTTCTGATTTTATAAAAAAAATAGCATAGCATCTGAGCCCCCCCCTTTTTCATTAATTTTTTTTTAGAATTTCAAAAATTTGAATGGTGAGAAATTAGCTAACACCAAATAGTTTTTTATTAGAAAAAGTAGGTTTTGAAGGGGCCCTGAAACCCTATACAATGGAGAAAAGCTGCTAAAAAGAAAGGAACATTAAAACCAAGTAGTTTATCCCCATTCTTTCAGCTAATTTTTTAATAGATATATAATATTTTATAAATTTTTGGAGTGGACACATACTGAAAAACTAAAATTTGAGCATGCTTCCCCCTTATTTTTTTTGAAAACTAATCGAAAATCAAATTTTCTTTTCATCACATGTAGAATGGAGTCTAGTTTTAAAAAAAAGTAATTTGTTTCAAGATTCGATGAACAAGTAAAATTCTATCCTAAAGCAAGTACATGTTGGTTTTTGACAAAAAACAAAGGAAATAACAAGAGAAGTTATGGATGAAAACCTTAACATAATCAAAATGTAAAAAAAATAAAATTAGATAACTAAGAGAGAGCATAATGTCATCACGATTTTTTATAAAATTGCACTAAAAGATGTGTAAACGTGATAATTAGCATGGCCAAAAATATGTGAAAATTTTGTACCATCTGAAGAAAATCACATCCATAAGTAGCCCATTTGGCGAGCACCAAATTTGGTACTCTCCAAATGGCACATCCCATTTGGCGCTTGTCAAATTTGGTGAGCACCAAATGGGATGTGTCATTTGGAGAGTGTGGCGCTCGCCAAATGAGCTGCATTGACTAAAAACTAACTTTTCTTTCTCTTTGTGTCTCTCTCTACCACTTTTATAATGTTTAGAGTTCACAGTTTATGATTGTTGATGGATAGTTGAGGTTTTACCTTTCACTCCCTCTCAACCTCCTTTCCTCTTAACCAATATGTACCCATTCTCTCTCAACCCTCTCTAGGTATCTTCTACACCCTCTACCTTGTCTTCCATCCTTAGGGTTTGAGGTATAGGGTTGAGGGTTTAATGCATAGGATAACTCCCCTTAGATCTCTTCCTCCATCTATCCCCCACACCCCCTCTCTCTTAAGTCTCTCCCTCCCTCCATCCCTCCCACCCCCTCTCTCTCAAGTCTCTCCCTCGCTCTATCCCTTCAATCCTCCATCTCTTCGATCTCTTGCACCTCCTCTCCCTCCCACCTTAACTACTCTAGCACCATCTCTCCCTCTCGTAAGGCTCTCCCTCCCACCCTAACTAGATAACTCTCTCCCTCACTTTGTCCCTCTCACCCTCTATCTCTTGGATCTCTTACACCCCCTCTCCCTCCCACCCTAACTAGTTAACTCTTTCTCCCTCACTCTATCCCTCCCAACCTCTGCCTCTTGGATCTCTTGCACCTCCTCTCCCTCTCTCAAGTCTCTCCTACCCACCCTAACTAGACAAATCTCTCTACCTCTGGGTTTCTCTCTCTTGGGTCTCTCACTCGCCCTCTCCCTCTAGGTCTCTCTTTCTCAAGTGCTCCTCTCACCAAATTCTCTCTCCCTCTCAAGGTCTCTCTCGGGTCTCTCTCTCAGGTATATCTTGGGTGTCTCCACTTCCTCTCTTGAGTGTCTCCTCAAAATATCCCTCCCCCCCCCTCTTCCTCTCTCAGGTCTATCGGCCCACCCTAACTAGATAATTCTCTCTCTCTCTCTCCCCCCCTCCCTCTCAAGTCTCTCTTTCTCAAGTCTCACTCCCTCCCACCCTACCTAGAAAACTCTATCTCACTCCAACCCCTATCTCACACTCCCTCTCTCTCAGGTCTCTCCCTCTCTTAGGTCTCTCCCCCCACCCTAACTGGATAACTCTTGCTCTCCCTCTCAAGTATCTCTTTCTCTCTCAGGTCTCACTCCCTCAAACCCTACCTAGACTAATCTCTCTCACTCCAACCCCCTCCCTCACACTCCCTCTCCCTCAAGTCTCTCCCTCAAAATATCCTTCCCAACCTCTCTCGCTCTCTCAGGTCTCTCCCTCCAATCCTAAGTAGATAACCCTCTTTCTCTGATGTAGTAGTCTCTCTCTCATGTATCACTCCCTCCCACCCTATCTAGAAAAATATCTCACTCTAACCCACTCTCTCACACTCCCTCTCTCTCCATCCCAGGTCTCTCTCCCTCTCTCTCTCTCCATCTAACTCCCTCTCTTAGGACTTTATATTTCTCTTTCCCTCTCATCTCTCTCTCAGGTGTCTCCCACTCCCTCTCTCTTAGGTCTCTCCCTTAAAATATCCCTCCCAACCCCTCTCCCTCTCTTAAGTCTCTTCCTCCCACCCTAACTAGATAACCCTGTCTCTCCCTCTCAAGTCTCTCTCTCTCAGGTCTCACTCCCTCCCACCCTACCTAGACAACTCTCTCTCACTCCAACCCCCTCTCTCACACTCTATCTCTCTCTCCCTCTCAGGTCTTTCTCTCTCTCTCTCACTCCAACTCTTATTTTTTTATCTTTCTCTCTCCCTCTAATCTGTCTATCTCTCTAAGGTATCTCTCTCTTAGGCCTCTCTCTCTCAAGTGTCTCCCACTCCCTCTCTCTTAGGTCTCTCCCTCAAAATATCCCTCCCAGACCCTCTCCCTTTCTTAGGTCTCTCCCCCCACCCTAACTAGATAACTCTCTCCTTCTCAAGTCTCACTCTCTTAGGTTTGACTCCCTCACATTGTACCTAGACTACTCTCTCTCACTCCACCCCCTCTCTCACACTCCATCTCTCTTAGGTCTCTCTATCAAAATATTACTTCCACCCCTTCTCCCTCTCTCAGGTATCTCCCTCTTATCCTAACTAGATAACTCTCTTTCTTTGATGTAGTAGTCTCTCTCTCTTAGTTCTCACTCCCTCCCACCCTACCTATACAAATCTCTCACCCTAACCCCCTCTCTCACACTTCCTCTCTCTCTCTCTCTCGGGTCTTTCTCTCTCTATCTCTCTCACTCCATCTCCCTCTCTCAGGTCTTTATCTTTCTCTCTCCCTCTCATCTCTCTCTCTCTCTCTCTCTTAGGTCTCACTCCCTCCCACCCTACCTAGACTACTCTCACTCATTCCAATACTCTCTCTCACACTCCCTCTCTTAGGTCTATCCCTCCCATCCTAACTAAATAACCCCCTTTCTTTGATGTAGTAGTCTCTCTTTCTCTCTCTCAGGTCTCACCTCCTCCCACCCTACCTAGAAAATATCTCTCACTCCAACCCCCTCTCTCACACTCCCTCTATCTCTCTCTCTCTCCCTCTCAGGTTTTTCTCTCTCTCTCTCTCTCATTCCAACTCCCTCTCTCAGATCTTATCTTTCTCTCTCCCTCTCATCTCTCTCTCTCTCTCTCAGGTATCTCTCTCTCAAGTCTCTCTCTCATGTATCTCTCATATGTCTCTCCCTCAAAATATCCCTCCCAAACCCTCTCCCTCTCTTAGGTCTCTCCCAACCACCCTAACTAGATAACTCTCTCCCTCTCTCCCTTTGCCTCACTCCCTCATACTCTACATATAATACTCTCTCTCACTCCAACCCCCTCTCTCCCACTCCCTCTCTCTTAGGTCTCTCTCTCAAAATATCCCTCCCATCCTAACTAGATAAATATCTTTCTCTGATTTAGTAGTCTCTCTCTCAAGTCTCACTCCCTCCTACCCTACCTATACAAATATCTCTCACTCCAACCCCCTCTCTCACTCTCTCTCCCTTTCAAGTCTTTCTCTCTGTCTCTATCAATCCATCTCCCTCTCTCATATCTTTAAATTTCTATCTCCCTCTCATATCTCTTTCTCTCTCTTAGGTGTCTCCCTCAAAATATCCTACCCAAACCCTCTCCCTCTCTCAGGTCTTTCCCCCCACCCTAACTAGATAACTCTCTCTATCCCCCTAGATCAAGTCTCTCTCTCTCTCTCTCTCTCTATCTCAAGTATCACTCCCTCCCACCTTGCCTAGAATACTCTCTCTCTCTCTCTCCAATCCCCTCTCTTACACTCCCTCTCAGGTCTCTCTATCAAAATATACCTCCCACCTCCTCTCCCTCTCTTAGGTCTCTCCCTCCCATCCTAAATAGATAACCCTCTTTCTCTGATGTATTAGTCTCTCTCTCTCAAGTCTCACTCCCTCCCACCCTACCTAGATAAATCTCTCTCACTCCAATTCCCCTCCCACACTCTCTCTATCTCTCTTTGTCTCTCTCTGTCTCTCTCTGTCTCTCTCTATTTCTCTCTCTTTCCCTCTTAGGTCTTCCTCTCTGTATCTCTCTCACTCCAAATCCCTCTCTCAGGTCTTTATATTTCTTTGTCCCTCTTATATATCTCTCTCTCTCTCTTAGGTATCTCTCTCTCTCAGGTCTGTCTCTCAGGTGTCTCCCACTCCCTCTCTCTCATGTCTCTCCCCCCACCCTAACTAGATAACTCTCTCTCCCTCTCAAGTCTCTCTCTCTCTCTCAAGTATTACTCCCTCCCATCCTATCTAGACTAATATCTCTCACTCCAACCCCATCTCTCACACTCCCTCTCTCTCAAGCCTCTCCCTCAAAATATCCCTCCCACTCCCTTTCCCTCTCTCAAGTCTCTCCCTCCCATCCTAACTAGATAACCCTCTTTCTCTGATGTAGTAGTCTCTCTCTCAGATCTCACTCCAACCCCCTCTTTCACACTTCCTCTCTCTCTCCCTCTCAATTTTCTCTCTCTCTCTCTCTCTCTCTCTCCAACTCCCTCTCTAGTCTTTATCTTTCTCTCTCCCTCTCATCTCTCTCTCTCTCTCTCTCTCTTAGGCATGTCTCTCTCGGGTCTCTCTCTTAGGTCTCTCTCTCAGGTCTCTCCCTCAAAATATCCCTCCCAACCCCTCTCCCTCTCTCAAGTCTCTCCTTCCCACCCTAACTAGACAACTCTCTCTCTCTCTCTTAGGTATCACTCCCTCCCATCCTACATGGACTACTTTCTCACTCCAACCCTCTCTCCCACACTCCCTCTCCCTCTTAGGTCTTTCACTCTCTTTGTCACTCTAACTCCCTCTCTCAGGTCTTTTTATTTCTCTCCCTCTTATCTCTCTCTCTCTCTCTCTCTCTCTCTCCCCCAGGTCTCTCCCACTTATGGTTGATGGTTTATTTCATAGTGTAGAGGGTAGAGGGTAGAGGGCTGAGGTATTATGATTTAAAGGTTGAGGGTTTTTGGATTAAGGTTTAAGGTATAGTGTTGAGGGATTAGGGTTGAGGGTTTAATGTGTAGGGTAGAGAGTTTAGGGTTCAAGGTATAGGTTTGATAGATTAGGGTCAAGGGTTTAAGGTTTAAGGTTTAGGGTTTAGGATCTAAGGGATAGTGCTGAGGGAATAGGGTTGAAGGTTTAATGTGTAGGATAGAGGGTTTAGGGTTTAAGGTATAGGGTTGATGTATTAGGGTCAAGGTTTAAGGATTCAGGGATTAAGGTTGAGCAACTAGGTTTGAGGGTTTAAGGTTTGAGGATTTAGGGATTTAAGGTTGAGAAATTAGGGAGAGAGAAATATGGATTTAAGGTTTGAGGTTAGAGGGATTAGGGTTCAAGGTATACAGTTGAGGGTTTTGATCACATATCTCTAAAGATCCATATTGGATCCCACGTTTACATTTGTCATCCCCTAGATGCTTAACCCACTATCTATTTTTAATTGTAATCCTTCTTTATTCAAGTCTTTGAAGTATCATAATTGATATTTGTAATTGTAATCCTTCTAAATATTCAAGTCCTAACAATGTATCACCTTTACTTATACCCAAGTATAGTTAAATAGTGTGTTCTTAGTTTTTCTTGTTCTAAATATTGAAGTCCCAATAATGTATCACAATTTGCATCACATTTGGTGCTCACCAAATTTGGTGAGTACCAAATGTTCCTTTTCCAAAAATGGTAAAAAATGAGTTGATCCCGTGATTCAGGCCACAATTCTCTACATTTTTCTAGTTCTATGCTTTATCCGACTTAGAAACACCTTTTTATATAGTTGAATTATTTATTGTTGTACAAAATTATGCTTGATCCATCACCGTTTTAGCACCAATTTGCATGCTAGAAAATGTAGAAGACAATTTAAAGTTTCTACATCATTTTTCATTAGCTCAGGTAATATATTCATTTTGGTACAATTGAAATGTTTATATTGAGTTTTTTTGTTTATTTTTGACAATATAAACCATTCCTTTCATGATTTTATTAATCATAATAGTTTTACATACAACTCAACATCAAATTAGATGGAAATTTCATAAAAAAGTTTAATTTTTAGGAGTTTGAAGAAAAAAATGAAAAACATGACATAATTTAGATTAATTCATGTAAACTTATATAGAGGATATCAACTTAACACAATCTTGCTTATGAATTCCATTTTCATTTCTTATAGTTGTCCATTTCCATCATGGCTAGTAGAATTCACTCTATTTCATTTTAGCTAAATGTTTATATTAAGTTTTTTGGTTTTGTTTTGACAATATAGACCATTTCTCATTTGATGAATTTATTAATCTTCATTGTTATACATAGAATTCAACATTGAATTAGATGGAAATTTCATATAATTGTTGAATTTTTAGGAGTTTGAAAATAAAAATTAAAAAGCATGACATAATAGATGAATTCATGTAAACTTATATAGAGGATTTTAAAAAATTCCTCAAGGAAATGCCTCAAACCAATGTGGTCTCATGGAATGCAATGAAAAGAAAATGTAATTGGTAGTTTCTCCTAGTTATTAGTTATGCAATGTGAAGTAATTGCATAAGAGTTTCACATAGGTTGACTTTCAAAAACATTAGAATGAAATTGAAATTTTTTCATCTATAAACATCTAGTTACATTAGTTATACAATGTGAAGTAATTCTTTGAGTTTTAAAGATGTGCAATGCAATGTAATCAATATCCTTTGAAATAACTTGAAGTCACTATCCTTTATGTATTCTTATGTTTGCACAAATAAAAATAAAGAATACTATCTTTATAATCATGATTGTCAAATTTTTCAAACTCAAAAATTTTCCCTACTACAACCATGACTTTGCATTTTCTCTAAACACTTTGTTGTCAAAGACTTCCCTTTAGAGTTGATTGTTGTTTTGTATTTGATTTGACTATATTATTCCTTTGTGGCATTGTTGCATACTGAAATGCAGACTAAGACCACATTTCTTCGAGGAATTGTTTGAAACAACTCATTTCCTTTTTTGTTATATTGCTTATTATTATGCTTTGATAGATTTTTTCCAAGCATCCATAGTTTGTTCGAAAGCACCTATTTTAGGATTTTAGCCATAGCAGCAAGGAAGTGAACTATTTGATAAGATGCTTTGGTAGACATGTATGAAAAATGTAGTAGCATAGACAAGATAGTGAGATTTTATAAAAAATGCCTCAAAGAAATGTGGTCTCATGGTGAGCTGCAATTTAACCCTTAAAAAGAATGTATTAAGAGAAAAATAATTTCTAAAGAAGTTTCCCTATGTCTATGATATAAATATTTTTTAAAGTCCTGCTACATGATGATGATGTGGAATTCAACAAACACATATCTACTTGAAGGCACTCCACATACCACATCTCAAGTTGGAGGTACAACATTGTTTACATGTCAA
Organism: Sequoia sempervirens; assembly: GCA_007258455.2. Lineage (NCBI taxonomy): Eukaryota > Viridiplantae > Streptophyta > Pinopsida > Cupressales > Cupressaceae > Sequoia > Sequoia sempervirens. Next base: position 508,621,223 of record VDFB02105785.1, read on the forward strand.
TCTCAAGGTACGACATCTATCCCTGATGTTGTTGACACAACTTTACCTTTGAGAACTCCTCCTAGAGTTTTGCATAGAAAACCTAAATATTTTATTGATATTTATGCCAATGTTTTGAAACCAATGAATGATAAGATTCCAAAATGTACATGTCAAAGATATGCAAAGAGGATATGGAGTTTTTTTTTGAGAAGCTAAGTGAGGCTAGAATATGTCAACTATTTATTGAAACAATGAGGCAACTCAATTTTAGGCCCACCATAAAGATTCTTGGACTGAGAACATTGGAAGAATCGAGTGAGAAATAATCTGATGAGTGCATATGAGAGCATGGGTTCTACCTCATGCACGAAAGATAGTTGTATGACACGATGTGTGATGACAACAACATTGTTAACCAGTTAAACCAAGAATAAGATGAACCTTACAAAGATGAGTAAATCTTTGAAAATAAGTAGATCATCTTTGATGAGAGCCAAAAGAAGGCATGAAAGAGTGGAGGATCCAAATAGCAATGAGTTATGGGAATTCTCAAGTAGACTACCATGAAAGGATAAAGAAATTGCTCAAGCCTTGAGATCTCTAATACAAGGATTTTGGAAGGATAACACAAGGGTATCTCCCAATTAAAGAGATGTTTTAAGAAGGAGAATTGGTAGTCAAGTCTGTGAGCCACATCCAAAGCATTTTTTGGATACCACTCAAACCTAATTGTTTTGCTAATTTTGTAGAGAGGTTTCCTCAAGTTAAAATATGCCAAAGGTTTTTTAAAATGCTAAATCCTTTTTATGTAAAAATAAATCACACATGCACTACTTGTTGTTATAGAGTACATATTGATTTTTCTAACCATTATGATGTTTATCAACGTATATGTGTAGATATGCATACTAAATAGATTTTGCAAGAATGTATCATAAGGCCTCCACCTAAATCTTCAATGGATTTCTTATCTACCATTTTATGTAAAAGAGTAGATGGTCAAAGTTTTTATAAAAAATCATGTTTGGATGGCACATGTGATCATTGTGGTGGCATGCAATATTTTCCAATTTTCCAATACAAGGATAGTACACATGTAGTTGGAAACAAAATTATGGAATTTGGAAAATACAAGATAGTGGCCTACAGTCTAAAAGAAGGGAAAGAAGCAAAGAAGTGTGAATTGGTTAGTGATAAGATTCTAGTGTATTAATTTATGGGAATTTTTTGTGATCATGTGATCTATGAGTATGCAAGGAATACACATAGAGCTTGATGGTTGGAATCACAGTTCTAGTTATCCAAGGACATGTTTCCACTTCATATAATCATTTCAGTTTTTGAATTCACAGAGAACTACACACTACAACCATAGAACAAGGTGCAATCACAATACTAAAACTCCACATAGGTTTCTATATTTGTGCATATAGCATTCATTCATGAAAATGATAGTACAAAGGATAACATGAAGGTATTGAGGGAGTATCATTTTTACATAAGTGATGATCACACACATTCCACAGAGTTTGTACAAGGTTGCTTTCAAATGTTCTTGCTGATTTGGATAGTAGGGGCATATCATTCAGTTAGCATATCATGTCATCAGATAATTGTTCATCACAATTCAAGAACTCTAGAATGTTTTACTAGTTGACCAGGATGCATAGGATTAGTGGTGTTTAACACATGTGGAATTTCTTAGAGGTTGAGCATGGAAAGGGGGAGCATGATGGTTTATGTGTATGTATCAAAAGATCCTTAGCACGAGAAGAGTTAAAGTACAAAGATAGTCCATAGTTGACAAATGAAAAATCAATTGTCCAGTGGTGCAATCATACAATGGGTCCATGTAATGAGGGAAATTCTTTAGCTCATAGATCTTTTTGGTTGGTAGATGATAATAACATTGCAAAATATGAGGATTGTTGTACACTATTAGGATCAAATGAGCTACACTCTTTTAGAAGCTCCAATGCAAGTACATGGACTATCCATACATGGAATATGGCATGTTTTTGTTTTACATACATTTTGATGCAGGAGCATCCAGTGGTGTAAGGGCAATCTTGCATCACCCAAAAATAGTTAAATTTCAAGTTTCTTGGTTTTTAGATGTTTTTACATTTTTGGATACCCTTTTCATCATAATAAAATTCCCAATTTACTATTTTTATTTTCTATTCCTGGGTTGAAAGATATTGCAGTTTTAGTTTCCCATATTTGCACCTAAAAGTCTTCCGAGTTAGATTTGAGGCACTTAGAGTTCCCGAATCGGCCCCAAAACTTTCCAAAATTGGTATAGCTAACTATGAGCATGTTATTGACTTTGAGACCTTTCCAATGGTTCAAATGGTTCACGAATTAGAGTCTCAGATCAAAAGTTATGGCTCTGAGAAGTTGGCACACTTTCTAGAAGATACAATTGCAAATGTTCTTTTGAAATTTGAACTTCAAGTTGTAATTTTTTGGCGCCAAACCACCTAAACTCAAATTTGAATGTTATTTTGGCTCCAAACTAAAGAGGAGCTCTATTTATGGGCAGGTTTCTAATTTTTTGGGTAACTTTTTGGGGACAAGCTCGTATATTGTGGAAGGGTGATTCTATAGCTTTCTGTAACTTGCATGTATTGTAGAACTTAGGGATTTGAGATCCTCTGCATGTAAGAAGTTCCATTTTCTGAATAATAAAATTATTCTCTTGTTTGTGGGTTATTTTCTAAGTCTCAGGATGTGCCCTCATCAAGTGGTATCAGAGCGGGTTTTCTTGAGTGTGTGGACAGATTGCCGATTGTGAGGCAGTTCACAGCAGGACCGTGGTTGTGGGTTGAGGTCAAGAAAGATGCCTCCAAGAGTGATGCCTAGTAGGCATGGTGGTGCTAGAGGTGGTCGATGCGGCAGCAATGTTGGTGGAAGAGATGCACTGGTAGCCCTCCAGAGACAGATTGACGCGTTACAAGAGCAGTTGAGAAGAGGGTTAAACCAAGGGAGGAAAGTGAGGATGAAGGAGAGGAAGAAGGTTCAAATGTAGAAGAGGAAGAAGAAGCAATTGATCAAGAACAAATGTGGCTAATAAGGGCCATTTTGAAGATAGGAAAAGACCCAGAGTAGAAGTCCCTAGTTATTCCGGAAGTCTGAACTTGGAAGAGTTGATCGACTGGATCAACGAGCTAGAAGAATATTTGGAGTATGACGAAATAGAGAACCCAGATTGGGTTAAGTTTGCGAAAATGAAGTTGAAGGGCCATGCCAGTATTTGGTGGAAAGAGGTCCAGTTGGAAAGAAATCAAAGAGGAAAAGGAAAGATCACCAGATGGGATCCATGGTAGAGAAACTGAAGAAGCAATTCATACCAATGGACTACGAGTTAGATCTGTTGAAGAAATTTCAAGGGTTGAAGCAAGGAAGCAGATTTGTGAAAGAATATACTGAATATTTTCACAAGATAATCATCAGAACGGGTCACACAGAGGCCAATAAGGAGAAGGTAGCTCGATATCTTAATGGGTTACGACCGAGCATTCAGGAGGAGTTAAGCCTAGTCAGAATGACCACCATTGAGGATGTGTATCAATTTTCTCTGAAGGTGGAAGAGAAGCTAAACAAAAGATTTGATGGCAAGCAAAAAGGACCAGGAGGTCAAAATGGAAGGGGCAGTGGAAGACCTTTAGGAAGCTGAAATGATGATAAAAGAAAAGTGAAGATGTGGGTACTAGCCGAAGCCAAAGGAATGACAACTTCTACCGCCCTCGTGATCAAAACAGTGGTGATCAAAGAGGTAGAGGATGAGGGAGATATGGACAAGGATCTAGAAGAGGTGGTTTCAAAGGAACGTGTTTCTAGTGTGGTGAAGAAGGGCATCGAGCCTATGAATGCCCACAACACCAAGGAAGGGCAGACAAAAGGCTAAAAGGTTGTGGAAGGGTTGCACATGCAGATGAGGAGGCCCAATCTGGACATTCAGATGATGCTGAAAGGGGAGAAGTCTTAGTGATTAGGAGAGCCCTAGTGATTGAGGAAAAGGAACCAGAACAAAGGAAGAACCTATTTCGCACAAGGTGCAAGTGTGAAGGAAAATGTTGTGATGTCATTATTGACGGTGGGAGAACTAATAATATGGTGTCAGAAGAGATGGTCACAAAGTTGAAGCTGAAGAGGGAAAGGTACCCACATCCATATTGGATTTCTTGGTTGTAGAAAGACCAAAAAGATTTGGTCAATGAGTAGTGCCTAGTAAAGTTCAAGATCGTGAGCTACCATGATGAGGTACTCTATGATATCATCCCCATGGATGCATGTCACATGTTGTTGAGGAGGTCGTGGCAGTTCGATAGGTGAGCTATACATGATGGCCATGCAAACACTTATTCCTTGACAAAGGATGGGGTTCGTCACAAGTTGAAACCCCTAAAGGAGACCGAAGAAAATATATGCAGTAGTGCTAGAATTTGTTATGTAGATGGAAGAAATTTTTTAGAAGGTATCAAGCGTGAGCGTGTGTGTTATGCATTGATTCCTAGAGTGAGTAAGGAGGATAGTGAGAAGGTTCAAGAAGAAGTTTCTGGGATGTTGGATGAGTTTTAGGATATTGTTTCTGATAATGTACCTAAGGGTTTACCACCAATAAGGAAGATCAGTCATCAGATTGACTTGATTCCTAGAGTCAGTTTGCCAAATAAGGTAGCTCATAGAATGACTCTAGTAGAAAATGAGGAGTTGAACAAACAAGTTCAAGAGTTGTTGAGAAAGGGTTTGATACGGGAGAGTTTGAGTCCATGTGCAGTACCTGCAGTACTAGCACCAAAGAAGGATGGGGAGTGGATCATGTACGATTCTCGAGCCATAAACAAGATAACAATTAAGTACGCATTTCCCTTGCCAAGGATGGATGAGACTGATGAAATGTTTTTGAGGAGCTCAAGATCACAAAGAATGATCTAAAGAGTGGATATCACCGCATTCAGATTCAAGAGGAGATGAATGAAGACTACCTCTCGAAGACCACACAAAGAGGGCCCATAATGAAAGGGTTGGTCATGCCTTTGGGCCAACTAATGATAAAAGCACATTCATATGCTACCATGAACTAAGTACTAAAAGAACTTTTGGGAAGTTTTGTTATCGTGGTATTTAGATGATATTTTCATTTTTAGTAAGACATTAGATGAGCATCTAATGCATATTCAGAGAGCCTTTGAGAAGTTAAGAGAAGAGAAACCGTTGATTAATTTGAAGAAGTGCAGTTTTGTGAAGAGTGAGTTAGTGTACTTGGGGTTTGTTGTCTCAGCAGAAGGTCTCAAGATGGACCCAGAGAAGGTGAAGGCTATTCTGGAATGGCCTACCCCAAGAACTGCTACCGAGGTGAGATCTTTCCATGGTTTGGCTAGTTTTTATAGAAAGTTCATTGGAAACTTTAGTAGTATTTGTGGACCCCTGACTGAAACAATGAGAGGAGATAGAAAAGAATTCAAGTGGAGTAGTGGAGTGGCAAAAAG
>VDFB02105785.1:508627743-508766037 GCA_007258455.2 Sequoia sempervirens
TTATATCAGCCCTTACATGTGCCAGAGAGGCCGTGGGAGGATATAAGTATGGACTTTGTTCTTGGTTTTCCAAGGACACAACTAGGGAATGATTCAGTCTTTATGGTGGCTGATAGGTTTTTGAATATAGCACATTTCATTCCATGTCGAAGACCCATGATGCAGTCCACATTGCTGACTTGTTCTTCAAAGAGGTGGTGAGGCTACATGGTCTCCAAAGAGTATTGTTTCAGATCGTGACACCAAATTTGTGGGGTACTTTTGGAGGACTTTGTGAAGAAGCTGAAGACAGTTGAAGTTCAGTTCTGCACACCATCCACAAACAGATGGGCGATAGAGGTTGTTAACAGGAGTCTGGGTAACCTACTGAGATGCTTGGTAGGAGATAAACCCAAGGGATGGGACTTGATCTTACCCCAGGCAGAATTTTCTTACAACAATTCTATCAACAAAAGCACTAGTAGATCACCATTCTAGATTGTGTATGGAGGTAGCCCCAAAAAAACTCTAGAATTGAGGAAGATGGATCAAGAGAAGAAAATAAGTGTTGAAGTCGAAGATTTTGCAGAACACATCAAGGATATACATGAGAAGGTAAGAGAACATATTAACAAGATGAATATGTAGTATAAGGCTAAGGCAGATCATAAGAGGAGGTATAAGGAGTTTCAGATTGGTGATGAAGTGATGGTCCACTTGAGGAAAGAAAGGTTTCTAGTGGGAACATATAACAAATTGAATATGAAGAAGTTCGGTCCCTGTAAAATTTTAAAGAGGCATGATTCAAGGAATGCATATGAGGTAGAGTTACCAGATGGATTCAACATTTCCCCTGTGTTCAACATTTCAGATTTGATAGAGTATCATGAAGGTGGCGCAGAGGAAGTACCAATGATGGACCAATGTGGGATTCTAGCACCTACTTCAGAAAATGAGGAGATTGAAGAAATCCTGGATAGTCGTGTGGGAAGGAGTACTAGGTACATGCAGTATGAAGAATATCTGGTGAAATGGAAAGGAAGGCCTGTTGAAGATTCATCCTGGTTGCCTAAGGTAGAGGTCGACCATTTGGTTTTCCTCCACCATCTGAGACGTGACGGGGTCACTTCTCAAATTACCCTGGGTGTCTGATGCAGGAGCATCTAGTGGTGTAAGGGCAATCTTGCATCACCCAAAAATAGTTAAATTTCAAGTTTCTCAGTTTTTAGATGTTTTTACATTTTTGGATACCCTTTTCGTCATAATGAAATTCTCAATTTATGGTTTTTATTTTCTATTCCTGGGTTGAAAGATTTTGCAGTTTTAGTTTCCCAAATTTGCACCTGAAAATCTTCTAAGTTAGATTTGAGGCACTTAGAGTTCCAAGATCGGCCCCAAAACTTGCCAAAATCAACATAGTGGATTACGAGTGTGTTATTGACTTTGATACCTTTCCAACGGTTCAAAGGGTTCGTGAATCGGAGTCCCAGATCAAAAGTTATGGCCCCGGGAAGTTGGCGCACTTTCTAGAAGATACAATTGCAAATGTTCTTTTGAAATTTGAACTTCAAGTTGTAATTTTTCAGTGCCAAACTTCCTAAACTCAAATTTGAATGTTATTTTGGCTCCAAACTAAAGAGGAGCTCTATTTATGAGCGGGTTTCTAATTTTTTGGGTAACTTTTTGGGGACAAGCTCGCATATTGCGGAAGGGTGATTCTGTAGCTTTTTGTAACTTGCATGTGTTGTAGAACTTGGGGATTTGAGATCCTCTGCATGTAAGAAGTTCCATTTTCTGAATAATAAAATTATTCTCTTGTTTGTGGGTTATTTTCTAAGTCTCGGGCTGCACCCTCATCACATTTCAAGCATGAAATGATTCTAACTCAAAAGAGTGGGTTGGAAATTGGTCTATAAGAAGTCTAACCGCACTTGACATGTATCATCTCCTGAAAAATCTAAAAATCACAAAGATGCAATCATCTATTGACTTTGATCATGTATCAGATCTACTAGAACCAGGTAATATATCTTCTTGCACAATTAATACAAAATTCCTACTTCTATCTTACTTTGTTGTTTTATTGTGATGTTTATTAAATACATCTAACTAGATGAACATATCAATGTAGGGAATGTTTATGCAGTGATTGCAGATGAAGACAATGAGGAGGGAACAAATTATTACCCATGTCATTGTATCAAGGCCAGAAAAAAATTGGAGGCCCCACTTATAGATGGAGAAAAAATAGAATATCCTATAGGTTTGGTGGTTGTTACTAGAACATGGCTTAGAAGGTACCCAATTAAGAATGCTCCAATTTGGTTGTTTAAGGACTTTGAAACACATCAGAAGATTATTCACTAATCCAACCATGTTGTCATAACCAACATTATTTTGATCAAATATGGGGGTATACTTGCAAACAAGAACTTGTGGAAGGTGCATGAGTCTGACCATGAGGCAATGCTTGCCACAATAAAGAGTAGAGTAGACCTGGATGGTTCATTGGATTGATTTGTAAATGTGCACATTGAATTTGTAAAGTCATTTTATTGATCACTATTTTCCTTCCTATTTGGTTAATTTCAGTGTATAATGGTTTCATATAAACATTGGTGAATGATAGTATCTTTATCCATAAAAAAATATGCAAATAACGCATCAAAGTTGAAGAAAAATAAAATTTTAACCATGTAGAAATTATATAAGTATGTTTTGAAACCATTTGTAAGAAATCAACATAGTGGTTTGAACACCATAAACATGTCCATGTGTCAAGTTTTCTATTTAATATCTTATTGAATAGGTTGTAACATGTTTTCATTGTAAAATAGTACTTAATTGGTTTGTGCACCAGAGAAGGGGGTTATCTATTTAATTTATTAATCTTAAGAAGTTTTATATTTAATATCTCTCTATATGTGTGTGCATGAAGTTGCTGCCCTTTATGTATCATGGTCTTGTGTTATGTTGCTAATGCTTTCCCCTTAAGAGGATTTGTCTTTTAAAGATACACATAAGTCATTATGGTGCTCATTTATTGTGATTTGCTGCATTATACAAAGTCATTATAATGCACTAATTGTTGAAAGTATGCTTTCCAAGCATGACAATTTTGTTGAAGTCAATAGAATGCTTTAGTAGAGGTAAGATAGGAATTTCCACTTTCGTGATGACCATATTTAGTGTATTTGGTTGATGGCATGCATTGTAAGTGCTTTTTATTCTCTCCCATTACTCCATCTTAGTTCAATTTATATAAAAGAAGATTACTCCAACAAAAGGACCCAAAATCATCTAATCCATTTATAAGACTTCTCAATAATTGAGGTGACATGGAATTTTTTTGGAATCATACACCTCTTTTATTGATTGTTTATGGTGGATGTTAAAAATGTCTAATTTTTTGTAGCTTAAATTAGTACATTAAAAGTCTTTTACCAATGTTAAGGATTTTTTATATGTTTCACAATGTAGTTGAGGAATTTATGGTGGGAAAGAATAGGGTGGTAGTTCATATTTGCTTGCCAAGTGTAACGTATGGCAATAAAGAATAGGTTGGTAGTTCACATTTTCTCACTAAATGTAAAGCATGTTGGGGTTATGGATGTTTATTCTATCATCATTGTGGGTAGGCATGTATTTCATGTGGTTTGAATGTACAAGGGTTTTCAATATTGCATTATTGTTAATCAACTAGGGTTTTACATCTATATTAGTCTTCGATTATGTTTAATATTCTCTTGCCACCTTTAATGCATAATGCATAATGTTCATAGTTTCATGCATAATTTTCACAATTTCAATGCATTATGTTCATAGTTCATAGTTTCATGCATAATGTTCATAGTTTCAATATTTAATGTTCATAGTTCATAGTTTCATGCATAATTTCCACTTTAATGCATGATATTTGTCGTATTGATCAATTGTAGTTGAGATTGTGCATCACGTTGTTGACAAAAGAAAGCATTCAATACAACAATCATGCTAAACATGCCCCATATTGTTGTCTTATATGAAGCTTTAACATTCATAATAATGTCTTTGATAGGTTTCAACACACGTAAATGGTTCAAAAGGATAATGATCTAAATGAAATTCACGGTCTTCTATTATGTTGCTAATTCTTGCCCCTTAAGAGGATTCCTCTTTTAAAGATATGTAGAGGTCAACATGGATCAAGTGGATGCATTGATGTTGAATGCTCTAACACCAATTGGAACAAGCAACAATAGTGGTTATTAGGATGGAGGAGTGGATTTATAGAGTGCATGCCTTATTTTATCAATAAGTATTAAGTTTTCAGTTTGAGCACCCCTTATAAGATCACTCATAATATAAATGTAGTGTGTTGCTCACTCAAAAAATTGTAATCATGAATAAACAAACTAAGCACACCATAATGAACACTAGTGATGATATTTTCTTAACACAAAATCAAAAAGTTGTTCGATGTTATCATGTATTCCATTCAAGCTAACATGTTTGTGCTAATCCATTAAAAGAATCAAATATAAGAGTCAATTTCATTCAATTATGATGCATAAACAAATGAATTAGGAATGGCAGAAAATTTTGATGTATAATGGAAATATAATCTACACCATTTATCCCTAATACATAAGTGAAATAAGACTCATGAAAGTTGCAAAGGGGTGTAACTTTCATTTTGCAACTCGTGCAACCAAACTGAAAGTTCCAACACATCTAGATGGCTATGTTTAGGGTAGAAATGGTCCTCTTTTTCACCCAAACATGCCAAAACAATTTGAGCTACATTGCATTGGTGATATCCCTTAAGAGTCCAAAGTGCAAAAAGACAACAATCTTTGATGATAAATTACTCAAACACTGTATCACTTAGAAACATTCTGTCTGAGGCTACGAGATCACATTAGGCCCCTCTACAATAATCTCTCTCTTTTTTCTTATATATCTGAGGCATTTTCCTATGGTGTCTAGTTTTTAGTTGATGAAAAAAGTGTCAAATACAAGAGTGTAAAGTTTCAAAGGGGTGTAACTTTTGTTCTTCAACTCATGTGACCAAATCAAATATTCCAACATTTCTAGATGGGTATGTTTAGGATAGGCATGGTTTGATTTTGGACTCAAACATGCCGAAAAAATCTGAGCTACATTGCATTGGCGATATCTCTTAAGAGTCCAAAGTGAAAAAAAATAAAAATCTTTGACAAGCAATTATTCAAACACTGTGTCACTTAGAAAAAATCCATTTGAGGCTACAGGATCACATTGGGCCCCTCTAAAATAATCTCTCTTGATTTTTGATATCTCTAAGGTGTTTTCTCATAGTGTCCAGTTTTCAATTGATGAAAAAAGTGTCAAATGCAAGCAGTGGAAAGTTGTAAAGGAGTGTAAATTTTATTTTGCAATTTGTGCAACCAAATTGATAGTTCCAAAAAAATTGTATGGGTACGTTTAGGATAGGCATGGTCCTCTTTCACACCCAAACACATTGAAACAGTCTGAGCTACATTGCACCAACAATATCCCTTAAGAGTCTATAGAGCAAAAAGGAAACAATCTTTGATGAGTAGTTACTTAGACACCACATCTCTTAGTAACATTCTATCCAAGGCTATTAGATCATGTTGGGCCCCTCTACAATAACCTCTCTCATTTTTTAATATTTCTGAGGCATTTTCTCGTAGTGTCCAATTTTCAGCTGATGGAAAAAGTGTCAAATACAAGCAGTTCAAAGTTGCAAAGGGGTGTAACTTTTATTTTGAAACTCGTGCAACCAAACTGACAGTTCCAACACATCCAAATGGGTATTTTTAGGCTAGGAATGGTACTCTTTCCCACCCAAACATTCCAAAACAGTCTAAGCTACATTGCACTAGTGATATCCCTTGAGTCCAAAGTGCAAAAAGGTAGTAATATTTGACAAGTAGTTACTCAAACATTGTGTCACTTAGAAATATTTTGTTTGAGGATACGAGATCAAGTTGGGACCCTCTACAATAACCTCTCTCAATTTTTAATATTTTTGAGGTGTTTTCCTATGGTGTCCAGTTTTTAGTTGATGGAAAAGTGTCAAATGCAAGCAGTGGAAATTTGCAAAGGGGTGTAACTTTCGTTCTATAACTCATGCAACCAAACTGACGGTTCTAAAATATGTAGATGGGTAATTTTAGGCTAGAAATGGTTCTCTTTCACACCCAAAAATACTGAAATAGTCTGAGCTACATTGAACCAGCGATATCCCTCAAGAGTCCAAAGTGCAAAATGACAAAAATCTCTGATGAGCAATTCCTTAGACACCATGTCACTTAGAAATATTTCTTTATAGGCTATGGGATAATGTGGCACCCCTCTATAATAACCTATCTTTAATTTTGATATTTTTGAGGTGTTTTCCTGTGGTGTCCAATTTTTAGTTGATGGAAAAAGTGTCAAATGCAAGTAGTGTAAAGTTGCAAAGGGGTGTAACTTTCATTCTACAAGTTGTGCAACCAAACCGATAGTTCCAACACATTTTAATGGGTAAATTTAGTCTAGGAATAGTCCTCTTTGACACCCAAACATGCTGAAATAGTTCGAGCTACATTGAATCGACGTAATTCTTTAAGATTCCAAAGTGTAAAAGGGCAGTAATCTTTGACAACATTTACTCAAACACTGTATCACCTAAAAAAAAAATGTATGATGCTACAAGATCATGTTGGGAACCTCTACAATAACCTCTCTTGATTTTTTATATCTCTAAGGCATTTTCCTATGGCATCGACTTTTTAGTTGATGGAAAAAGTGTCAAATGCAAGCAATATAAAGTTGCAAAGGGTTGTAACTTTCGTTCGACAGATTGTGAAACCAAACTGATAGTTCCAACATGTCTGAATGGGTATTTTTAGGCTAGGAATGGTCTTATTTCACACCTAAACACATCAAAACAGTTTGAGATACATTGAAATGATGAAATCCCTTAAGAGTCCTAAGTGCAAAAGGTAAGCAATCTTTGACGAGTAGTTACTTAGAAACTATGTTGCTTAGAAACATTCCATCTGAGGCTACGAGATCACATTGAGCCTCTCTACAATAAGCTCTCTTGGTTTTTGATATCTTTGAGGTGTTTTCTTGTGGTGTCGACTTTTTAGTTGATGGAAAAAGTGTTAAATACAAGAAGTGTAAAGTTGCAAAGGGGTGTAACTTTCATACTGTAACTCGTGTGACCAAATTGATAGTTCCAAAATGTCTAGATGGGAATGTTTAGGTTAGGAAAGGTCCTATTTTTCACCCAAACACATCTAAACATTTCGATCTACATTACATCGATAATATCCCTTAAGAGTCCAAAGTGTGAAAAAGTAGCAATATTTGATGAGTAGTTACTCCGACACCATGTCACTTAGAATTTTTTTTTCTAAGGCTATGGGATCATGTGGGGCCCCTCTACAATAACCTCTCTCAATTTTTGATATCTTTATGGTGTTTTCCTGTGGTGTCAAATTTTCAGTTGATGGAAAAAGTATCAAATGGAAAAAGTGTCAAATGTAAGTAGTGTAAAATTGCAAAGGGGTGCAACTTTTATTCTACAATTCATGTGACTAAACCAATAGTTACAATACGTCTAAATGGGTACGTTTAGGCTAAGCATGGTCCTCTTTCACATGAAAACATGTCAGAGTGGTCTGAGCTACATTGCACCAATGATATCCCTTAAGAGTCTAAAGTGCAAAAATACAACAATATTTGATGAGTATTTACTCAAACATCGTGTCATTTAGAAACATTCCATTTAAGGCTATGAGATCATGTGGGGCTCCTCTACAATAACCTCTCTTAGTTTTTGATATCTCTAAGGCATTTTCCCGTGGTATTGAATTTTCAATTGATGGAAAAAGGGTCAAATGCAGGAAGTGAAGTTGCAAAGTGGTGTAACTTTTGTTTTGGAATTCATGCGACCAAATTGACAATTCCAACACATTCAAATGGGTACGTTTAGGCTAGGCATAGTCTTGTTTCACACCTAAACATGTTAGATTGGTCCAAACTATATTGTACCAGAAGCATGAAGCAAACATGTGAACACATGGAGTATACATAGGAAGCATGATGCATACATGTGAATACATGTAATACATGGAGCATACAGAATAAGAATGAAGCCTACACATGAATACATTTAATGCATAAAGTATACACATAAATCATGAAGCATACACATAAATACATAAAGTATACGTAAGAAGCATGAAGCATACACGTAATATGTAAAGTATACATGCAAGAAGCATGAAGCATACAAATGAATGCATGAAGTATACACATGAATCATCAAGAATACACATGAACACATGGATTTTACATTGGAAGCATGAAGCATACATGTTAATACACATAATACGTGAAGTATACACAAGAAGCATGAATCATACATGTGAATACATGATGTATACACATGAATAATGAAGCATACATGTGAACACATGAATTATACATCAGGATCATGAAGCATACACATGAATACACATGAATAATTGAAGCATACATGTGAATAAGTGAAGCACAAGTACTGAAATACATGTAAGCCATGAAGTATACACATGAATACAAAGTATACGCATGAAAAAATGTAAGTCACAAAGTATAAATTGGAATACACGTAAGTCACAAAGTATACATGTAAGTTGTAAAGTATACACTTGAATACATGTAACTCATAAGTTGCAAGTCATGAAGTATATATACAAATACATGTTACAAATCACAAATTGTTCACAAAGTATTCATATGTATATGTGTAAGTCACAAAGTATGAATACACATAAGTCAACAGTATACACATGAAATGCACACTCATAGAAATGCATTATTGGCCTACTTAAGAAGAAGGCAAAATAGTTTATTAAAGAAGCTATCAAGTTTAAGCATCTCATGTAAACATCAATTTACACAATATGCATGATAACATAATTCAAGAATAGCAATGGTAAAATAATATTTGAATTAATAAAATATATTTAAGAATATACAATGATATATGTTGATAAAAGTATACAATATATCCAATAAAGTCATAAATGCTTACTACAAAAGAGCCATATGGGCATAAAATGTCACATATATCGGTAGTACAAAAATATGTTAAAAAATGCCACATAGAAATACAATAAATGACCCTAATACATATTCATTTCCCTCTAGGAGAAGGAAATAGATCATGTGCTCCCTTCGATAGTCGGCTAGACAAAGTGTTTGTTGGTACTTTTGTTGTCTTTCAAATGTGCTCACTAGTCCTCCTCTGATTCACTCATCTGGAGCTTCAACTAATACAATAAGTATAGATGTTAATATATAGCAATTAAATTATGGAATGACATATAAAAAAAATCACATATTTCATACAAATAATCATCATGCTCATTTAAACCATTAGCATGTCGATGATTTGGCATGACAACCACCTATAGCAACCATCAAGATATCAATTAAACTACACACAAGTATCATGAAAAATTTCATTAATAGACCATATAAGAACAAATATAATGTCAAATTGACTAATCTATCACATACCTCTCTCAAAGGATCTGAATTGGCTATTGCTATAGCAACTCTATGGTCCATCATGCCAGCAACATCACCAAGGCTGTCTGATGTCAACATCTAAAAATGAAACAACAAATATGATGATTTTATCACTTTCATTAGTTTCTTTGTTTAATTAAAAGCATAGAAAAGGAAGTGAATTGTTTGAAAAAATGGCTCAAAGTAATGTGGTCTCATGGTGATGGTAAGAAATGATGAATGCCATGCTAAGAAATTTCTATGGATTGTCTTGATGTCTATTTTTGGATTTCTTATAAGGTAGCTATTAGGGTCTTTTTGAAGGTATATAACCATACATTTCCCATGAAAGCTGTAAAGAATGGAGAACTTGTTGATATTCATTGAATGTTACAAAATGGTTTATTGAGAGACCTCATGATGACAAATATATTTGACCAACTTTATACAAAATTGTAGCAGATAAGGACCTTTGGTCTCAATATGGACTTGTTGTAGATAAGGACTTTATACAAAGTTGTAGCAGGTAAGGACATTACAAAAAATGGAGGTAAGAGTTACCAATGTTTCCAAATTTGGAGAGTTTCAAGGAGTTCATCTTCATATCCCCATGATGCAAACCTTGCATGCAATCTCATTATGACACATATTCCATAAGTTTGTTTCAAGTGTAAAAGATATACTGAGAGCATTTAGGTATCTTTCATATCCTTAGATTTCTTTAGGAAAGAAAATGCATTCGATGATGAGTGGTATTATGCATAAAATAGATACAAATAATGATGGATACATTAGCTATGAAGAGTTCAGAACAATGTTTAAAAAAACTAGAACAAATTGGAACAAACACTACAGTGATTTTTGCAAATAGTTTTTAAAGGACATGTGACAAAAGATAGAGGTTTGGAAACTTGTTGAAGCCATGGTATAATTTTCGCACATCGATACAAGTATAAAGCTTATTAGAAAAGCTTAGTTTAGATCAGAAATGGCCTCTTTTATTTTGAGGGTTATACAACCACACAAATTTTTTTTTGTTGATGTTTAGGACTGCCTTAAAGCATTCATACACATGTATGAATCCCATTGTGGGTCACTTTCTTAGTGAATAATGAAACACACGAATTCTATTGAACATAATTGTAATAGAGGTATTGGTGTGGATATCATGGTTGAAGTTTCATTTGAGACATGCTTTCAAATATCATGCTTCATATAGGGCATCCAACTCAATATATACAAACATGTACCCTTACAACCCAATGTTCAAAAGAAATGGATACAAGAATAATAATCATGAGCATAAGGGGCAGAGGCATAAGGGTAACTTATGAGTAAGATGCAAACAAAGGTTGTAGTCACCATGATAGCATAAGAATGATAGTGAGAAGCTATATTTGTAGACTTCAAGTGGACTCATTATTCCTGATCACAAGAATATTCCAAATCATGCATCTTTGTGCAAGATCAATAATAGTGGTTGTTGGAATAGTACCTAGGATGAAAAGTCATATTCAGCTTGTCTAGAAATACAGAAGAGTGGATGTAAGTGTCCTCGTAGATTTTAAGGGAGATGATGTTAACAATTGTGAAGATATAGATGAGTGCAAAGACAAGAATGCTTGTTAATGCTAATACTGTAGTTGCAAAAAAAACATATGGGGTAGTTATGAATGTAGTTGTAAAGATGACCTCTCGTATATAATAGACCATGATACTTGCATAAGCAGGAAAACAAGCAAAGGTTGGTTGGGCTGCAATGTGGGTGTTTCTATTTGGCTTGGAAGCTATTATTATTGGAGGTTATGTGTTTATCAAATATACATTTAGTTCATATATGGACTAAAAAATTAGAGCCATCTTGGCCCAATACAAGCCTCTTAATAGAAAAGGAAAGACTCCCAATCATGTTCATAAAGAATGGTAAATATAAACTACATGAGGTTTTTTGGTGGTAATGGTAAATAGACTGTGAGATATGATGGTTGAAAGTCATAAATAGGCAGAAAATACTATCATAAGATGGGAAAACGATAAAATTTTTACGAAGGGATGAAGATAGTAAGAAGTCAGCTCTAGGATAGAGTAGAAAAGACAATCAAAATGAGACATCTTCAAGGTTTAGAGAACATATTACACTCAAAAGAGGGTGAGGCAGTGTTGTTTGCTAAGTAGTAATATGCATCCATAGTCACCAAAGATAGAGCAACAAGCATTACAAAGTAAAATGGAACAATAAAAAGAAGTTAAACTGATTGAGAATGAAGATTGAAGAAATGAAAAGAATGAAGAAGACAGAGGCTCAAATGCAACTCAAGAGTGAAGATAACATTAGGTTATTAATAGCTAAATTCAAATATAAGTTTGAAGAGTATGAAAGTAAGGTAAATGAGTTTATGGAGATTGGGCACATGAGGATGAAGAAAATACCTTCTACAACACAAAAGAAAGGTTGAAAGGGTAGGCAAAAAACTAGAGGAAAATGAATCTGAAGTTCAAAATCTCAAAAGCAATCTCCAAACAAAATCTCACGAAGATAGAATTGAGAATGCTAATAAAGAAATTGAGATAATCCTTGAAACATGCTTGGTCAAGGCCAATGAAGAGGCTGCAACCATGTCAATGGTATTAGAGAATGTGCAATCTTATGACATGCCCTTGAGATTTGAAAACACTGTAATCACATAACACTATGAATTATAATGTCTCTACAGATAGATGCCAGTTGAAAGAACTACATGGATTGATCTCAAACAATGAAAATGACAGTTTTCAATTGTAAAGAAGACACTTGAATCAAAGACAAAGCTATAAGATAGAAAAATTAATATGTGAAAGGGTTTGAGATTGAAAGGAAAGTGAAAATGAGAAGTTTAAAGCCAAAATATATATGATGCATTATTTAAAATACTAATGAATTCTCCTACACCCATCACTTTAAAGAACCTAGTTATCTAAGTTCATGTAGTTTCAAGAATTATTTTAGATTTAAACATGCAAAATTACCAAAACTAGCTAACATTATTTTACAACACCATTAATGAATAAACATTACTTGAATGAAAGTTGTTTGAGGATGCGAATAGCAAGGTGTTGAGCTCAAAGGTCCACCAACAAACTGTTTGAAATCCAAAGCGTGTTATGAGACAATCATTCAAATAACATTCAACTATTCACAAGCAATAATTATTTCTTTAATACTAGTTGCATGCCTGTGGAATCAACGTCGAAAAAAAAGGGTCTGCAGGAGTGGTGCACATATCATGAACACTCCAACCCTGAATTTTCATCATATTGATTCTACTAATTTAGTTATTCTTACATTTCAATGTAGAATTTAATAAACAAAATTAAATGAACTTGCTAAATTTTACCTAAGTATCAATGCCAAATGTTTGATTAAGCAATGCATCTATCATAACCATATGCTCTACAACTAATGTAGGATATGTAGCTACATCCTGAGCACTTTGATAATCATATGTGCAAACAACACCACAAGAGTGGCAATGGTGGGGTGGGACTTCGGGCCTAGAAGTCTCATCCACATTAGGCTCTACTAGAGACCTCACACACTATACAATGCTCTGAGTGAGTGAGCTAATCGACTCCAGTGTGTCCACCTTAACATTGTCCTTCACAATGGAAGGAATGACGACATGCTCCACCATGGGTTTGGACAAGGGTCTCAGTTCCAATTGTGGATTATGTTGTGCACCTACTCTATCATGTGTGGAGCCCCCACCTCTACCCTGAAAATCTAAAATGTCAAAATAATTTGGCACCTTATTGAGGAAAAACTCACAATAGAGTTTCCTCAAAAATACTGTGGTACCTCATAGTTATTATGTGGAGGTTGGTCAAAATCCATCCACCACTACTCCCAAAACTTATTTTTTATTAATTCAAGGTGGCACCAATGGATGGGGAACCTCCTTCATGGATGTGATAAAGGTGCATTGGTTCTTGGGTCTATAAAAAGGGCACACAATTCATCTTTGCTATTTTTTTCTTTTTTCACATTTACATATGAAAGACCACTAGCTTAAAATTGTTTTAATTCATCCCTCTTATTTGACCAAAAAATAATTTTCTCACTCATTTCTCCTACATGTGATACAATCAACTTTAGAGATTTGACAATCCCTCTCCTATAAGTGTTGGTCTCAACATGCTCAGTTAATCTTCTAATCATTGTTCAATCTCTCTTTTATTGTTTTCAATTTGATTTAAGATATTTTCTTGGGTTCGTTGTGGATGCCTTTGAATTGACGTAGGGGTTTGAGGTTGTTCTTATTCGAGAGGCTCTTCATGAGGGGGTGATTGTGAATTGTAAATATTTGGAGGTGGAGATTGATTTCCTAGAAATTAAAATTTTTTTTTAAAAGAAACCTCTTTCAATCTATATTCTAATTCAAATTCAAAATTAAAACAATAGAAATACATACCTCTTCAATCTCTTCGATCTCTTTGATCTCTTGGTGGAATCCTTGCAAAGAATTGTAAGAAAAATTCAATCTCCTTTTGGTGAGCATGAGTTGGAAGAGTAGAAAATGGAAGCTAAGGTCGTAGGGTGCAAAAAATTGATATAAAATAGCCTATTTTTTAAAAAGTAACTTAACATTTGGTGAATGCCAAATTTGGCACTCACAAAATGCAAAAGTTGTTTGGCAAGCGCAAAATGCTTAATTTCATGTTTTTTGCACAATGTGGCACCTTTTTTGTGTCACAGATTGGTGCACACATGCTATGATGCCTTGCTTATATAGGAAAGGTGAGAAATAGGATTAGACAAGATCATGACAAGTGTCTTAATCCTATCAAATGAGATAACTAACTCATAAAAACCTAGGACATAAGCATTAAATAAATGCCAACCAAATAAGATAAGTGACAACTAATACTTAACTAGAAAGATTCCTTCCTAGGACCTAAGTGGAATTAACAATGTAAATAGGACCTAGATAGGTAAAACACCTATTTACACCAATAACTTCTTGGATACTAGAAACCATATTCTATAGTAGCTTTCAAGTGTCTAAATATTCTTTTAACTACCTTCACATGTGTTTGAGCCTTCAGAACAACTTGAAATATTGTAACCATACACATAGATTGCATAATATCTAGCCTAGATGTAGTTACATATATAACAAACTTCCAATAATTGATCTATACAAAGTTTGATTTGTTGCGGAAGACTCATTATTCTTACAAAGTTTGGTTTGTGATCTTCCATGTTGAACTTCTTTGACATCTCCTTGGCATACTTCTTTTTTTATATGAATATACCTTTGTCTAACTGAGAGATTTTTAAACCAAGAAAAAATGACAACTCACAAAGAATAGAAATTTTATATTCTTTTTGCACTTCATCAATAAAATCCTTACACATTTTGTCTTTACTACCACAAAAAATAATATCATCAACATAAACAACAACAATCAACTGATGATCACTTTTTGTCTTGATATAGAGATTACTATTAGCAATACCTTTCTTAAATCCTTATTTATACAAATACTTATCTAGTCTTGAATACCAAGCCTTGGGGGTCTGTTTGAGTCCATACAATGCTTTCTTCAATTTTCAAACAAATTCTTGATCCTTAGACAACTGAAACCCTTTTGGCTGCTCAATGTAGACTTCTTCAAACTTCATGGCATCAAGATTTTTTTTTGATGTTGTATCCTTTTTTGTCTTCTCTATTATTAATACAAAAAAAACTTGGGATTGGATAAAGGATGGGTCCATTAAAGAATAAAATCTAGCATTGAGGCTAGTTGAACCCACATAAAATTAAACTTAGTGAGGGTGGATTTATAAATGAGCCAAGAAAAAGGGGAAAAAACTAAAAAATAACAAATAATTTTAAAATCTCTCACATAAGGTATATTTTATATGGATCAAGAAACCTTTCTTGATAAATTATGAGAGATAAGCATCTTATTTTGAACAAGAAGCAAGAATATTAAATTGTAATATTCTTATTTCACACTTAAATCCAATAGAAGTCATCTTTTGGGGGGCTAAGGACCAACAAAAACATATGGGAACATTAGAAGATCCTTCCAAAGTGGTTAAAACTAGCTCATCTTATTTATCTACTTGATGAATATGAGAATTCTTCAATAATCTAGATAAGAAACTCTAACTTGCTACAATACTTCCTAATTGGAAGATGTAATGATCATATTTCCACTCTTCAAATGAACCTCTCCATTGAAATTAGTCAACCACTCTCTTCCCCATGAAACCTTTAATTGGTTTGCAAAGGGGGATCAAAGGTTCCAAAGAAGATAAATGATAGTTATGAATTCAAAAATCCTTCCAAAAGATAACTCTACTACTAGATCCCACAATGCAATTTTATCCCTTTAGTAAAAAAATTCTACCCTTAACAAAACCATTCCAACAATTGGATCCATATGGAAATAAGTCATTCGATATAAATTTTATAACCTTATTATTTCCAATTTGCTTCTCCTTAATTTTCTTCCATTGATACTTAACCTTTAGTAATCTTTAACCCATTTTAGTAGGAAAATACTTATTCAAAGGTCTCAAAATCCTTATTCATAAACCTCCCATATTCTTTGGAAGATAAAACCTCTCCCATGAGACCAAAGTAATTTTTTATTCTCTTCAAAACTTTTCCAAAGAAATATACTATGAATTAGTTCTTGTCAACACTATTTAAAGGTATTATAAAAAAATTCAAAAGTAGATAGGTATGCTTAGGGAATTGGACCTTACCCACTTGGCTAAGAAAAAAATATTTCCACCTTGCTTGTAACTTCTAGTATCTATCCAAGAAAGAATTATGAAAACTATCTATATTTTTAATTTTGAACAAGGGAAGTTTGTGATGAATAGATGAGAGGTACTTAATTTGACAACCAAATATACATTTTATTCTTATTTTTCTATTAGGAGGTGTATTGAGAAAGAAGAGGACACTCTTCTCAACATTTCCTATTTGACAAGATAGCTTCATATAGTTTTACAATAGGCATTAAAAATACTTGATCTCTCTTACTAACACTTTAGCAAAGGTAATGGTATCATCCATAAATTTTTGATGAGAAATAGAGTTGAAAAATGATGAAGGTTTAAATATTTTAATCATACCACAATTTTATTCTTCCACAAAGTTCCTTCCTAAAAATTAAGCAATAGTAATGAAGAGGAGGGAGGAATAGGATCTCCCTATCTCAACCCTCTTTGCATAGCAAAAAAATCTTGATGTACGATTAATTAGAGATAAGAATATAAGAGAGGATATTTGATATTTAATCAAGCTCTTAAACTTTGGTGGATGCCAAAAAATTTCTAACCCTTAATCTAGGGAAGATTGGGAGACCCTATCATATGTCTTATTCATGTCTAGCTTAAGAATGAGATTGAATTTTGTTACTTTTTTCCATAGAAATTTATCAACAAACATGAAATCTTATAAGTTAATAGTTTCCCTCAAGAGAATGAGGTGTATATGCATTGTAAATAATAACTAATAATTCTTCATAAAAAATGTTGGCAATGTCTATTAATATATTTAGTTTTTCTAAGTAGTATTATTTACATCATTAAAAACCCATTTTATTATTATTTCATTTAGTACTTTATTCTATAATGTACTATATATTTTATCAATAATTTCCTTGAGTTTAATTTTGATTTCACAACAAGGTTCAATAATTATAATTTTCCAATCAATCACATATTTAGAACTAAAATATACTTTTTAATCAAATGGATATGAAAAACGTTATGAACTCAATGTAATTGATAAGGTATTAAAGCAAGCTTATATGCAACTATAATTTTTTATTTATTTTTTAAATAAAGGTGGCAGAGCCATGAAAATTTTACTAGATAAAGAGGAAATTACATGTCGAGAGGGAAGCAAAAAGATGCAACATTATTTGCTTAACCTAGAAGGAACAAAAATAAGATATCTAAATATTACAAAATTCAAACATCATGCCTCAGAGAGAGCATTGTCATGCATTAAACACCATAACCATGAAGAACTCATGAGCTTCACCATACATTAAACATCAGTACCATGAAGGACTCATGAGAATTGAAAATTAGGTCAACGAAGCCATTAGAGTGCAGAGACAAGAGAAAGAAATGGTACAAAGAAGAGTTGACAAATCACAAAAGACTGAATGATCCATAGTGCTAGAAAGCTGGAAGCCACCAATAAACTTGAAAAGATGAGATAAACCCAAGAAGCTTCCCCCAAGAAACCCGAACAAAAATCACCCAAAAGGTTAGCAGAGAACCAAAGAAAATGAAGAAGTCGAGAGATGTAAATAGGAAAACAAAGGGCCAAGAGCCAAAATGCGCAGAAGAGATAAGTATGAAACCCTCCAGTGGAACTTTCCTCTGAAGAAGCAATATCCTTAGGTGGCAGAAAGTGAGGTTCCTCATGCAGCTCAATAAGAGTGTGTCTAATGAGTAGACGAACTGCTTTATAAAGGTCATGGATGGGATCATAGACAGAATTGCCATAGTGGAGCCTAAGGCTCATGAGTTGAGCATTAAATTATTGTGTACACTCATTAAGCAAACCATGTGCCATGACACAAAGGAGCCTAAAGAGGCATCTATCAGAGAGTTTAAAATTTAAAATGCACCAAAATATTAAGTATGGAATATGATGTATTTCCAAAGTCTTTAAAAATAGGTTCAACCCTAAGAAACACTTACACACCAATTATAAATCTATAAATCAATAGTTTAATTTAATCTATCCATCTCTTATATCTATCTTGTGCAAATTTTAATATTATATTTTCCTTTATTAATTATTTCTTCCATTTTTAACAAAATTATTAGTTTCATTGCATGTTCTATGAATTAGATATGACCATGATATAAGAGAATTAATACTGTAGACATCCAAATTTGACCAGTTCCATATGGTCAAAGTCATCTCCTTAATCATCCCTTTGCTCATTTAAATCATCCTCTTTGCTGGTATTAATTAAATCATTCATTTAATTAATATTTTGTATCTTGCATAAGGTTTCCCAAAGTATTTAATTTAATAAATACTTTTCCCCTCTTTCCTCTCTAAATTAAATAAATGCATCACTTTATTTAATTTAGTCATATTATCTTTTGGAATTTTTAAATTCCTTATTTTCTCTCTCATTGTCACATCCTCCAAATTTTGCAAGTTGGTCTCTAATCCCTCTTAGCAATATAACCCTCTTTCTTAGTCATAATTAATTGATGATTAAGATGTGCATCCCTAATCATCATTAGGGTCTAATCCTCCATAATTTTCCACTTGCCTCTAATGTGTTACTAATTAGTCTAATCAAGTACTTGCACAACCTTAATCACTTAATTAGGTCATCCATAATCCCAATATCATTTATGAAATGTGTTCTTAGTCAACTTCATTAAAAACTTTCTCTTTTTGAATAAGGCACTCCATTCCCCGTGTGAATTTTTAATTCACATTTAATCCCCCAATGCATTTAAAATAATTTTAAATTCCTTCTCTCATCCCCATGAGAATATTTGAGGAATTTTTAATTCCCCACATGTCCTCTCACCCACATGGGGACAAGGACCTCCTTTATGAGGAGATCTTGTCCAATCTCAAGGTACTATGTACCACCTCCATGTCATGTACTATCCTTCCACCTCATGTGCACATCATCTCTTTTAGGCCACTTCACATGCCACATGTCAAGATGTGAGGGCTTGTGAGTTCTCAACTCACCTTAGTCCTTACATCTTGATCTTGGTGGCTCAATCTCAACCGTCCATTTCCCTAGAGAATTCCAAAATCTCTATAAATACCCCCTCTTTTCTCTCATTTTGGGGGAGATAATTCATGCTAGCCAAACTCTTGCAATTTTTTTTCCCAATCCATACTTAGCCATTTTTCATACTTGCAATCCATTTCCATCCATTTTCCATCCATCTCACAATCTACATTTGAATCTCTTGCCATCCAAGGAGCATACAACACCAAAGATCGAAGGGCCAACCAAAGGATCGATTTGAGACAAGGTAAAAGGTTTTATTTTGTCATCTTTATTTTGTATTGAATCAAACTAGGCTAATCTTGAGGTGTAGAGTGCTTTTAGTGTTATTTTCTCTCTTTTGTTTGTTGTTTGTATTCTAGCACTGAAATTTGCCCTATCACATTTATGGCATGCCTGGTGGGACCCACAAATAGGTCTCTTGCTTTCACATTTACTATTTTTTGACTTTTTCTAGGTACAGGTTATAGAGGGGTAGACTCAACCTACAAAGGGGTGGATTTGACCTTCTTGGGGTGGACCCAACCTACAGAGGGGCAGATTTGACCTTTCTACGGTGGACCTGACCTGTAGGGGTGGACTTGACCTAATAGACAAGCGGACCTACCCTCCACAGTCTCTAGAAAGTGTTTTGGGAAAGTTCTTCATAGACAACTGGATTTGCCCTGACAGATAGCTAGATTTTCCCTCACAGACAACTAGATTTTCCTTCACAGACAACCAGATTTTCCCTCACAGATAGTTGGATTTTCCCTGATAAACAGCCTGACTTGACCTCTACACAGCTGGATTTTCCCTAGACAATTTTTTCTAGAAGGTAAAATTTCACTTTTTAGCAATCTTTTTGGCTGTTTTAATGGTTTTTAACCCCTAATTTAAGAACATAGTTTAACTAGGAGTGTCAATCAACCTTGTTTGTCATGTTTGTGGGTGAGATATTTGACGTATCCAATCCCCTTGCGCCATTCGACGATCCTGGGTGACAAGAAATCATAGCTTAACACGTCCTTTGAGTCCATTTTTTTTATTTCTCTTAGCAGGACTTGCTTGGGGATTTTGTCACCCCAAGGGATGATTCCAACCACATGTACCGATAGGGTATATAAAGGGGGGAGAGCAAAAGCTGTACCTCAATCCAACTACGTTGTAATTGGCGAAGCGCCAAGATGACGTGAAGAGTTGGTCCGAGCCTTTAAGGTTCCCAACTCACACTTGTAATGAGTTGGTGTTCATAGTTTGGGCCTCACGTACCGGGTGTATATCAAGGACTCCCTAGTAACCATGTTCATCCTAGATTAGAGGACTTTGTTGACCATACCCTTTCTACTAGACTTAGGCTTATGCTGTTTGAATTGTCTTCTTTGTTTGAAACTAGTGATTGTCTGATTTATTTCATTCAGCCATATCCTTTTGATTGATGATTGTTGTGTTTTGAGTCCTTTCCTTAGTCTTTTTGTCAAAAGTCAAGTTAAACCTATAGACAGTTTGACCTGACATCTACACAGCTAGATTTTCCCTCTATAAATTTTTTTTCTCCTTGGGCAGACCTATCCTGTTGACCCACCCCTTTTAGGCCTGTTTTAACAAAATTTGACCAAATTTTTCTCCTTGGGTGGACCTGACCCATCTAGGGGCAGACCTGACCTATAAACTAGTCCTTTGGAGTCTATTTTAACAAAATTTGACCAACTTTTTTTGGGCGGACCTGACCTGTTGACCCACCCCTTTTAGGCCTGTTTTGACCAAATTTGACCAATTTTTGCTCCTTGGGAAGACTTGACCTATCTAGGGGCAGACTTGACCTATTGATCCACCCCTTTCAGGCCTATTTTAACAAAATTTGACCAATTTTTTGCTCCTTGGGCAGACCTGACCTATCCAGGGGTGGACCTGACTTGTTGACCCACCCCTTTTAGGCCTATTTTGACCAAATTTGACCATTTTTTTCTCCTTGGGCGGACCTGACCTATTGACCCACCCCTTTTAGGCCTATTTTAACAAAATTTGACCAATTTTTGCTCCTTGGGAGGACCTGACCTATCCAGGGGCAGACCTGACCTTTGACCCACCTCTTTCAGGCCTATTTTGACCAAATTTGACCATCTTTTGTTCCTTGGGTGGAATTTCCCTTCATAGGGGTGGACCTGACCCTTGACTGATCAACTTTTTCATCCGCTTCTTTAGTCAGGACCTTGATTTCACCATCTTGACCACTTGTCTCCCCATTTCGAACATCTGTGCACCTGTTTCAGGAATCTGTTCACCATCCTAAATGTTCATCCCCTCAACTCGTGCATCCGTTCACCCATTCAGAGTCTTCATTTACCCATTTTGAACCCATGTTCTGATTATCATTTCCACATTTTAGACCATTGGTATTCGATTAATACCTCATTAGAGCAGTTATCCAAATTGACCTAGGTGTTCATCTCTAATCATCATCCATCAAAACCAACTTTAGATTGTCATCTATCCTAAGTCGGTCATCCTTGTCATCCAAATCAATCCACTTCTATCTCAAGTTGGATTCGGTGCCGTTATCATACATCCACCATTTAATTGATTAATCAACACCTAACATTACCAAGGATTGCTCTTGAACTCAGTTTCATATTCTGATCATCATCATTCAATCATCAATCCAAAACCAAATCATCATATCATCCAATTTGAATCGTCCAATTGTCTACCAATCAACCCAATCTGATGTCATCAAACAAAATTCACTTTGGTTGAATCAGATCAATCCTATCAAGCCACATCCTCGTCGACTAATCAATCATCGAATCAAATCAATCCTATCAAGCCACATCCTTGTCGGCTAATCAATCATCAAATAAAATCAATCCGTTCATCACCAAGGTCATCCTAACATCTTAATCCATCATATCATCTTGCATGCCCGTTTAGGCTTGGTCACAAACAAGGAAAATGGTCGAACAACAATCCCAACCAAACATCCCTCAAGATTCGAACAACGTAGCTAATGCCTCACAAGACCCCAGTAACAGTGCGAACATCCCTTGGGATCCACATAATGGTACATCATCACAATCCAATATCGATGGTCAAAACACAACACCTCCCGGGGATGAAAATATGGTCATTCAACCCAAAATTATATTTGAGGAACACTTTAGTAACCCAGTCAATGTGCAAATGACAGATCACCTTCTCAAAAAACATGGGGAATTTTTTTTGGCTCACTTAATTGAAAAAGGTGTCAAGCAGCCATCAGGTGTCGACCTATCCAAGTATAGTGGTTCCACACCTAACATACCCCAAGGTTCGCACAACACACTAGGTAGTTCATACGTTCCCAATATTCCTCCCGTAGAAGGTTGGCATCAACCTAAATTTGACAATGCCATTATGTATCCTGTTAGCAATCCCCTGCATCCCACAATCTCAGTCATAGGGGCTCCCCAAAACACTGATCCCAATGATCCTGTTTCCTTTGGCATGCCACAAAACATCCTGCAACCACAACCACTAATGCTACTAGCACCACCCCCTTCAAATCCACCTCTTGTAAGCATTGGGGGCACCCCTTTCACTATGTTACCTCCACCTTCTGGGGCCAAAAACCTTCCATCACCTTCATATGCATCTCCAGAGCCCCCCAATCTAATCTACCACCTCCGAATGTCCCCTTCGGTACCCAAAAACCTCCCTTGCAATATCCTCCTACGTTATCTTAGCTGCCCCAACAACAACAACTGCTATTTTCCTCGCAACAACCACCATACCAGCCACAAAGCTATCCGTTCCAACCTCCCACTCAGACCATATCCCCCTTCCTCACATCCATCCTAGGATCGTGAGCTCAAACAAAATACAATATCCCATCTCGGCCCACTCAACATCTCACATTGCATCAGCAACCACCACAACATCATTATTATCATAACCAACAACAGTCCCAACATCAACCACCTTATGCAACCTCTCAACAGTGGCAGCAACACCTTTAGTACCAATAGGCCAATCCACAACATCACATCCAAGCTCCTCAGCAGCGTACCTCACATTTTTATCAAACGAATCCGTACTATACCTCACAACAACAACCCACGTATCAACAAAATCCCCTAGCATACCAACAAGGGATGTCATCACCCCACTATCAAAATCCATATCTCAACAACCTGACACTCTCTCAGTATGATCCTTTATCATCCTACCATCCATATCCATCCAACCTGCCACCAGGCAACTCAGATTTGCTAGAAATTAAAGCCGCTCTGAAAGATCTTCAGGTGGGGACTAGCAAACAATCATTCAAATTCGAGGACATATGCCCATATCCATTTGATCCCTCCATCTCATTGATCCCCTTCCCTAAAAATTTTGAAATACCAAAATTTGACAGATACAGGGGGAACAAGGATCCTAAGGCCCACTTATAGGAGTTTTACTCCTAGTGTCAA
The DNA here is from genome assembly GCA_007258455.2 of Sequoia sempervirens. Lineage (NCBI taxonomy): Eukaryota > Viridiplantae > Streptophyta > Pinopsida > Cupressales > Cupressaceae > Sequoia > Sequoia sempervirens. Next base: position 508,651,482 of record VDFB02105785.1, read on the forward strand.
GAAGTTATGCACAATGACAACTATCTCTTGTGCCTGTTCCCATGAAGCCTGACAGGAAATGCCCTGGAGTGGCTCATGAGCCTCGAACGTGGGTCCTATTGACGGTCCTAGTGGCACAATCAACATGCAAACAAAATATTGCTATCTTGTTTCTTCTGAAAGAGAAAGACAACACATGGATATCTTAGCTCCCAAGGTCTTTATAGTTGGTTCTCAACTGTGCTGATGTCCCTCAATGGTCAATGTAATAGTAATGTTCAAGGGGCCTGCTGGTGTTGAGCTTCTGGACTATTATGAGATCAAACATAAACTTAAAACCTATTCTAACCAGGGTTTTTAAAGAAATATAAAAAGATAGATTAGGGCTTTGAGATAGAAAAGAATGACACTTCATCCGAATTGACCAGACCTGTCACCTTCCAAGGAATTCCTTACTAAAACTACAGAACAAAATTAACTTGTGACTAACACATAGTTTCATTCATTCACAGTGCTGATTTCAATAGTAGATTACGAGTTACCATTTAAACAAAACATAAAAATCCAACTTCGTTCCTTGAAAGCTTCTTAAATTAGATGATTAATTCAAGACAAACACCATTCTAGAACACAACATGAAGTAGATTAAGATCTGGTTGCTTCTATTGTCAGTGAGACTAAGTCCCCTCGCCAAGACATCTTGGTGAGCCTTCCTTTCTCTAGTGAGCACACCCTATCAGGGAGACTCCCTTCGGTCGGTGAGACTTTACACCAAATGCATCCAGTCTCCCCGAAGGCATATCCTTTCGGTGAGACACAAAGATCTCGCCGAGACCTTATGGCGATGAAATCCCCTTCTATTTCACATGTGTCACTGTAACACTTTCTTGTCAGGGAGACATCCCACATACGCTTTATGTTTCACCGAGGAACCCTGATAAGTTCACTTTTGTCGCCATGACAATCCCATTTTCTCGTCGATGAAGTAATATGTCGGTGAGACTTTATGGGTTGGAAAGATTGCCAGACCTCACTATGATAGACCTTGTCTTGTGCTTTGTCGGCGAGACCTGATGGGATCGCCAAGACATCTCCTCACTGCGAAAGTCTCCCCGAGATGTATCCCCTTGTCAGTGGTTGGAAAGACTCAAGGCGCTCGGCAAGACCACCCACCAAAGGAACAACTCTCGCCGAAGCACCAGCTCCTTACGCGCTAGTAAGTGAGACATGAAGAAATTGTCGAGACTTCTCCCCGAAGGAAATCTCTTGCTGGTTATGAATATCCCTCTGCCGCCGATCGGTGAGACACAAAGATCTCGCCAAGACCCTTCTCTGAAGGATACTTTTATGTCGATGGTAAACTCTTAGTTGACGGGACAATGACTGATATCCTACCAATATGTGTTTGCATGTGAACTCCACTCGCTGTGACACCCCTGGGGTCTTGCCGATAGGCAACACAGACGCATTTTAACAAAGTGCACTGGTAGTCAGTGAGACATGAGGAAAGTCTTGCCAACTCTTTCCTTGAGGAGTTTCATACTGAATGTGATTTGAGGCATGCCTTTAGTTGGCTTCCTTGAGAGATATCCTCAGATGAATGATTCAGTCCTGCAAAACAAAATCCCCATTAGTCCTTAGAAGCACATAAGATACATTATAATGGAATCAACTAATGCTTATAATTATTTCATTGAGTTCTTAGTAAGAAGAAAATCAACTCAAGCCGATACAGGACTAAAATTAGATCAGACAGAACAAAAGATAAAACATGGAGAAACAGAAGAACCCCCAAAAGCAAAGCAAATAACAGAGGCAAAGAAACCAAAAAAAGAATGGGGGATCCATTTTGTTCCAAATCAAAATGGGGTGGTTATGCAGGGCATAATAGGTCCATAAAATATTTTGTGGACATGTCAAAAAAATTTGTATCCTACATCTCCTTCAATTTGGAGGACACTAACACCTTAGATCTCATGAAAGAGAAACAACGTGAGGGTGAAACCTTTGCTAGCTACCTTCAAAGGTGGTGTGCGTTAGCAAGCTGAATGAAAACCCCTCTAAAAGAGGACATGGTCACCCTCTTCGTGGAGAAATCTCATCCCGACATGGCTCATAAATTTAGGTTACATTGTGTCACCACTTTCATAGAGATAGTGGAAAAGGGACCTATCCTTGAATGTGCCCTTGTTTCCAAAGGGCACATCAAAATACATAGCCATGATAAAGAAAGGTCATTTGGAGATAAGCCACATTTTTGGAATAAGAACAAGAACACAGTGAATGATGATGTGACTGATAGTAAACACATCCAAGTGGATAATACATCCTAGAGACAACAACCATCTGTACCTAACACCATATCTGTACCACAGGGGGCACCTCATCCTCCTCAACAGTCAAATCAGAACAACCAGGGGAACACTAAATGTTAGTATGCTCAATTAGGAGAACCCCTGAGTGTCGTCTTCAATAAGTTGTTACAGATCAACTATCCAATTATGTATCTTGTCACCAAGCCACTTGACGAATCCAAACCCAAGCCTGCATGGTTTAGGGAAAATGAATATTGTGAGTTCCTTAAAATCAAAGGACACTCTTTAAATAAGTGTCAAGGTCTAAAAAACTATGTCCAAGATCTTATTGATCGAGGAGATATCAAAGTTGACACCAGTCAAGCTTCGTCGTCCAATGCTCAATTGCAAATATATCAAAAGGCCTTTCCAAACCATAATCAAGGCATGAGCACCTCCAGCAACAAACCCCAAGACAACAACACAAATAATGTAAGCTATAAGAATGTACCCCTCAATTACGAGGGTGTTATCCATTACATTGAGTAGGTAGAACCCTATGTATCTATGATACATTTTAAAGCCAAAGACCCATAGTGTGCTATTACTACATGATGAGCCCACATCACCGTCCCTGCGGCCTCCGCACCTGCCCAATCAACTCCTATAAGCTCTCAGTACAACATCCTTGATCACTTAGGAAAGAACCCTGCTCATATCTCCATTTTGAATTTGCTTAAGTCTTCTCTTGTACATCAATAAATCCTCAATAGATCCCTACGGGAAACCCATGTACCTTATGACATTGATCCTACATGATTCCAAGCTTTGGTAGGACACCTAGCTTTATCTTATCAGCTGCACTTCAGCAAAAATGATATGCCAAACATTGATATCAATCATAATCACCCCTTCCATATCAAAGTCATGGTTGCCCATCATAAAATAAAAAGGGTCTTGGTAGATAATGGCTCTGCCCTCAATCTGTGTACTCTGAAATTCATAAAACAAGTGGGGTATACTCAAGCAGATTTAAATAATCAGATCATCACAATCAAGGCCTATGATAATGCAAAAAAGGAATTCAAAGGGAATTATTAGTCTTCCTATCCAAGTGGGACCTGTGGTTCAGTAAACTACCTGTCATGTCCTTGATTTGGACTTGCCATATAATCTCCTCCTTGGCTGCCCATGGCTCCATGCTATGCAATTTGTCCCCTCTACGTACCATCAATGTCTAAAATTCCTGGTTAATGGACAAGAGGTCACCATCTATGCTGTCCCCCAACCATTTGAATACTGTCATGCTTTAGAAGCACAATTTCCCAATTTACATTATTGTCCTAGGGTCAAAATGGGGGCATCTTAGTCATCATCCGCTAATCCACCCTCCACACCGACAACCATTCCATCTTCCACCACTAATCCTATAGTCACAAAAGTCCAAATCATTGACAAAGGGTGTGGTGAATACGAAATGCATACTACTCTTAATGTTTCCACCATCACCACACGAGTATGGTCAAACTTCACATGCTATTCCAAAGGAAGACAAGACTGTCACCTTTAGTGGTAAAAACATCCCTACCACCACTTTCAGGTCCCCTAGTATCAAGATAGATGCACTAGAAGAGGATGTAAGCCAATGGGTCTACCGAGAAGAACCCCAACTAGATCCTCCTCTAAAATAATACTTTTAGGAAGCATATCCTTGGTCAGCCAAGTTTGTAGAGAATTATATTTATCAAGGCAGGGGCCTAGGAAAAGAACATGGGTGGTTGCAACCTATTGATATATCAAAGCTGCCAAAGAACATAGGCATCAGATACGATAAAAAGCATAAAGGCCTAGCAACATCGTCTAATACCTCCAATAGAGTTTTTGTGGATGATAGCTCATTGGAAGAAATACTCGAGGAGGAATCCATCATACATGCATACGATGACATCGATCACACCGACCTATCATCCATGTTCAAATGCCTATCCATCTGTACCATTAGCCTATCACTTCACCATCCTAAGCTTATTGATTGGGACCTACGTAATAACACACCTTTCAATATGTCTATGGATACATATGTCAACCTCATGGGCTTGGGGGAGGATGAACACTCCAGTCACAAAAATAAGAATAAGAAAAATAAAAAGCGGTCATCTAGTGAAAACCTCCCTGAGGCACTTCTTGACCTTGAAAAAGTAAAAATAAAGGATGCATCTAGTGGTGAAAACCATGAAGGGGCACTGGAGGATGGAGATGTTCATCTTCCCCTTGTGGGAACTCATTTATCTACTCGATCATCCATTCTAATTGAAGAGGCTCAAGAAGTTAATCTAGGTACTACTGAAAATCCTAAGATCACCTATGTAGCCAAGTCACTCTCAGATCAGGAATATGCAATCATTGTTCAGTTACTCCAAGAGGGAATCATTAACTTTGCTTGGTCATATTCAGACATGCTAGGCTTAGACCCTGCCTTAGTGGTTCATCATCTAGATGTTCGCCCAGATGCCAAGCCTATCAAACAAAAACTCCGCAAAATGCATCCACATGTAGCATTGTTAGTCAAGAAGGAACTAGAGAAGTTACTAGATGCAGGTTTTATCAAACCAATTGGCTATTTTGAATGGATCTCCAATATAGTACCAGTTGCCAAAGCAAATGGAGACATTTAGATCTGCATAGACTTCAGGGATCTTAACAAGGCTTGCCCAAAAGATGACTTCCCTCTACCTAACATTGACATGTTGGTCGACCTCACAGAAAGACATGAGATTCTATCCCTTATGGATGACTTCTTTGGTTATAATCAGATCCGAATCACCCCTGAGGACCAACACAATACCACTTTCACAACACGTTGGGGTACTTTCTATTACAACGTTATGCCCTTTGGTCTCAGAAATGCAGGGGCAACATATTAGAGGGAAATGATGGTCATCTTCCATGACCTCATCCATATCATCATGGGGGATTATGTCGATGACTTGTTAGGGAAATCTAGAACCTCAGCAGAACATCCTACCATCCTGAAAAAGATCTTTGAACTATTGGAACATTACAAGCTGTGGCTAAATCAAAAAAAGTGTGTCTATAGTGTTACATCGAGAAAACTATTGGGTTTCATAGTCTCTCGAAGGGGTATTGAGGTTGATCTCACCAAGGTAAAATCTATTCTGAACATGCCATCCCCGCGCAATCTGAAACAGTTAAGAAGCCTCCAAGGGAAGATGCAATCCATCTATCAGTTCATAGCCCAACTTGTGGATAAGTGTCAGCCATTCACTCATCTTCTGAAGAAAGATTCCACCTTTCAACGAAACCAACAGTGTCAGATAGGTTTTGATAAGATCAAAGAATACTTAGCTCATCCACCGATCTTGATGCCACCTATTCAAGGGAAACCCCTCTTGCTTTATATCTCTGCCACTTCAGTCATGCTAGGGGCATTGTTGGCACAACATGATGAATCATTGAAAGAGAGGCAATCTACTATATCAGTTATACATTGGTCGGCTATGAATTAAACTACTCTCCCATGGAGAAAGCATGTCTCACAGTAGTCTTCAGCTCACATAAACTCCGACATTACATGCTCAACCATCCCATCAAATTAATCGCTAAGATTGATCCACTAAAGTATCTGTTGTCCAAGACCACCTTGACTGGCCACATGGCCAAATGGGTCATGCTCCTAAGTGAATTTGACATAGAGTATGTGGAGTGAAAAGCCATAAAGGGATAGGTCATAGCTGATCAATTAGCCGAGGTGCCATTAGTAGATGCTTACCCTCTAGATACTGAATTCCCATATGAAAAAGTTTACACAGTTATGGAAGCACCGACTTGGACATTGTATTTTGATGGTTCCTATACTCATAATGGATTAGGTGCATGAATTCTATTAGTTACCCCTTAGGGTGACTACATTCTAAAATCATTCATGATAGCATTCCCATGTACCAACAACATAATAGAGTATGAAGCCCTCCTCACTGGCCTCCGAATTACAAAACGATGGCACATAACTCATTTGAAAGTCTTTGGTGATTCATTGCTAGTCATCAAGTAGGTTAACGATTAATTCTTAACAAAGGATGATAAGTTGTTGCCCTACAAGTGCATGGTGGATGATTTCAAGAAATATTTCACCTTTATATAGTTTGACCAAATTCGTAGGGTACATAATAAAGCAGTTGATGCAATGGCCACTATCGGCTCCCTGATTGACATGCCCAAAGATCAGACATATTGTGAGTTCCTTGTAGAACAAATTTTAATCCCCGCATATGATATTCCTGAGACTTACATGGTGTGTGATATCATAGGTCCCGCTTCCCCCTGGTACCAAGACATATACACCTATCTCCATGATAATATTCTACCCCCGGATCTTACATGTAATCAATGCAAGTCCTTCATTCATCGCTCTTCCCAATACATTATCATCGGTTATACACTTTATCATCGCAGGTATGATGGAATCCTCCTTAGATGTTTGAATGGGACTGAAGCCCACACTGTACTAATGAAAGTATATAGTGGTGTTTGTGGGGCTCACTCAAATGGTATGGATTTGGCCAAAAGGATTCTTCGAGCAAGATATTATTGGCCTACATTAGAACATGATGCTTGTGAATTTGTGAAGAAATTCCTTCCTTTCCAACAACATGCAGATTTGATTTATGCTCCAGCACAGGACCTTCAACCCCTCCTAGCACCATGGCCATTCTCTCAATGGGGTTTTGACTTGATTGGCAAGATTCGCCCACCATCATCCGATGACCATACCTTCATAATCACTGCCACTGAATACTTCACTAAGTGGGTGGAAGTAATGCCGCTCTCATAGATCACCGGTATTCAGATCTCAAAGTTCATCCTTTACCATATTCTTTGCAGATATGGTATCCCATCCACCATCATTTCTGATAATGGAAAACCCTTAAAAAACCAAGCCATGAAACACCTCTGCGACACCTTTCACATCCAACATCATTGGTCAATGCCTTTTTACCCCCAAGGTAATGGTCATGAAGAAGTAACCAACAAGAGCCTCATCCACATCCTCAAAAAGGTTGTCAATAATACTGGTCGAGATTGGCACCTCCATATTCATCCCGCCCTCTGGGCATATCACACCTCCATCTGCACCCCTACAGGGGCCACTCCCTATTATTTAGTCTATGGTGCTGAATCCATCTTTCAAATTGAAGTTGAGTTCCCATCACTGAGAATTTCCTTAAAAAATATTATTAGTGAGGAGGATGCTTGTGTTGCATGGCTTGCACAACTAGAGTTACTTGATGAAAGAAGAATCAAAGCTTACGATCACTTGCAAGCATACCAGAACTGCCTCAAGCGTCACTGCAACAAGAAGGTTCACCCTCGACAGTTTCAGGTGGGCGATCTTGTCCTCAAAGAGAATCAGCGTACTCAACAAGTTCGAGACAAGAAAGGAAAATTTGAGCCAAACTGGTTGGGGCCTTATATCATAGCCGCCAAATATGGATCTGGGGCATATAGGTTGACTACTCTTGAAGGAGAGCCCCTTGAAAAATCCATCAACATCATGCATCTAAATAATTTCTACGCATAAGTCCACTTGGTAACCCCATCTATCAGAAAAATAATTTTTTTTAGAAAAATCCAAAAATCCAAAAATAGTAAAGAGAAATAAGTTCGTCCTATGGTGAAAACCACTTTTTGGTGGTGCCTTGGATAAGTATGCATGGTGAAAACCTGGTAATAGGTGTCATCCGTAGAGGGCTTAATCATTATCTACCTAGTATCCTAGTTATTTTATGCTTTCATCTGTACTATCATCCTCACCCATCCCATCCTTGGCCGCTTGGTATATTTTGATTAAGCATTGGATGATCCATCTTGGCTATCCCTCATCCTGAGCTTTTCAGTATCCCACTCTGAGCTTATGTTGTTCATTTTCTTGTCAGTTGATTTGTGTCATCACGTAGCCCCCCTTATCGTGTCGATCTTCATCTAGATCTCATCCTATCATGTCACCAGTCGAACTACGTTGCCCCTGCGCTATCACGTAGGCATGTCTGATCATTTGATTTTCCCCCAGGATATTCTGACCATCACATGTTGGTCGTCTATCATCTATCTTCACTGTCCTCTTTCCACTTTATCCATGGTCTTTTCATGAACTACGAGTGCTCTACGCTTTCACGTAGGAAAGGCTAATCTCTAATCAGCCCCCGAGCCCCTAGGTTTGTAGGATATGTCAGTTTTTGTCCTTATTTGATTCGTTATTCTCAAATAAAATCCCTTATTATCAGAAGATTGGGTTAGTGAAAAACATCTAGAGTCAAACTGGGTCATTCTAGTTTAGTATCCATCATCAGTCTCAATAGGATGCATTCTTTCTAGTAGACCTCATCAATCCCATCCATCCCCTTGATCCTATGGAAAAGGATGTGTTGAAATTGATTGTGATATTTTGATGTTTTGGATTTTGTTTATAATTTGAGCTCACTATCAACACTTGTCATGGTCGCCTTGATCCATCATATCATGGTGTGCTTTGACTCATCAACATAGGGGCTTATCTTGGTCTTTTCTTTGTTGTTGTCTTCTCGGTTGTCCCACATATTACCCACCAAGATCCCTGAGGTCTTGTTTTACACTGGGGAATCCTTGTGTGTTTGAGGTTATCCCAATACCTGGCTTGACCAAGGTCATCATGACCTTGGGGTGTCAGGGTAACCTTTCTGTTTGCTGTGTTTATTTCATGCATTGGATGCCAACTCGCCTTGGTCTTACATATCAAGGTATCCAGTATCTTATGCTATAGCAAAAATCAGTGCTCCAAAGATGGTAACTCATATTAGGATTGCATTTCATCATTTGTTGCATTGCATTCACCCTATGATTTCGGTTGTGCAAACACTTTATCCTGCTCTCTCCCATTCTTCTCAGGATACTAAAAGTTTTTGACAGGTGACAAATTATACCCATTTTTCACAGTCATTGCATACCCATCTTCCATTATCATGTCAGCTCTTATTGATGCTTATGACCATGTGTTATTTCCTTTCATTATTAATTCATTATAAATTACAAGAGAATTATCACATATTAGGTTCATTCTATTAACCACACATACATCGCCACCTACATCACAACATGTTAAATCCATGCATGCATGGCCACCTGCATCACAAAGTGTCAGACTCATAATACATCACATCTTACATATATGAAATATTCATACAGAATCCATCATACACATATACATACATGTCAATAAATCAACTAGGCATCCATACACATAAGTCATCATAGATATAACATATGCATACATCATATCACCATGTGAATATCTGCATTAATAAAATCATCCATATTCCAAAAATGCATAAACACGATCATCTATCCAACACATGAACATGGTATTAATAAGGGCTCTCATGAATCATATATAAATATACCAAAAGTCCAAAGTACATCTCATAAATCATTACTATCACATGAATAATGTCAAAATAATGTCATCAATATCATGTCTATAACCATCAAATACAAAAATCATCACAATCAAAATACCAGCACAAGGTCCTATAAATGACTACTATCACTATGGCCTATCCATCCACCCTGCATCTATCAAAAACTCAGTAACTTGTCATCTCTTGAATGAGCTACCCACATTTGATCTTTGTGGTGAATCAGGTACTGATCTCCTGCCTAGTGAATCACTATAACCTCGGGTCCACATTCCCAACGACTGGGATGGTGTTGACATCTATGGTGTCTGTCGAAAATAATGGAACATCTGTTGTGCCAGATCTAGAACTACATGGAAATATGCGGCCATCCAAAATCCTACCTCCCTCGCATTCTCCTCTCACTCAACAACCTGAACCTGAGCGAAATTCCACTCCTAACAATATCTATCCTGATCTATTGTGATCAATCTCCTCTTCTGCTCCCAAGCCTCCTGGGACAGTCGTAACTATGCCATCTCTTCCTGAACCCAATCTCTCATCTCCTTGGCAACCACTTCCCTAGCCACTACTGCATCCCTCTCCCCCTGTAACCCCTATGTATCTATCCCTATCACATCAATGATCTACATTGACTACCATTGAGCCACTACTGCATCCTTCTCTCCCTACAGTGTCTGCATCTGTACCTCTACAACATCTCTCTCTCTGCACAGCCTGTGCCCGAGCCTCTACTACATCCCTGTTGCTCTAAAGTGCCTGTAGTCTCAACTCAGCAGAATCTCGCTCTCATCGTAGACCTAACACATGTGACACCGCTGCATCCCTCTCTCTCTGGAGAGACTAAACCTCTGACTCTACCACCAACCTCTCACTCTCAGCCACCTGAGCATGTGCCTATACTACATCCCTATCTCCCTCTAAGACCTGCACCTGTGCCTGTGCCACATCTCTCTCTGACCGCAACATGCACATCTCTCTCCTCATCTCCTCCTCTCTCCACTACATCAACCCCATGTCCCCAACTATCTGCTCTAAACAGTCCACTTTATCTCTGAGCTTAGCCCACTCCCAGTGCCAATCTGCTCTCTCTCCATAATTGCTCTAGCTGTCTTTGCAGACCCTCTGTATCTTCAGCAGTCCCTATCACAGTCTTTGATGGCTCTTGCCTTGTCACCCTTCCAACAGCCTATCATATCGCCGCCTCTACCACCAAATGGTCTCGCTCCCATCTTACTGCATCTCCCTCCTCATGCTCCCTGGCAACCTCCACTCGCAATCTCTCTATCTCTGCTCACAGGTCAACTACCTCATCCCATGCCTCATCTCTCTCTCTCATCAATCTCCTCTCCACATCAGACACCAGCGTGGCTAGGATTGTATAATCTCTCTCACTCTAGGCGAATCATTCTTGTAGCTCGCTTAGCGCTACCTCTAATCTGATCCACTCTACCTCTGTCTGTCGAGATCGATGCTCACTGAGGCGTAGTCTCTCTAGAGTTTCTCTCAACACCACCACGGGATCCTCTCCTTGGGGAGGTGCTATCGATAGTGGTCAGAGGTCATACACATCCGTGCCAATGTCCATCTTTGATGGCTCATACGCCTCGCTCTCTGCCAACACCTCCATTGCATCCACATCTATCACTGAAGGGGCTCCCTCTCTCCTTGTCATCCTCTCCTGTGCTCCGCTGGCCTCGCTCTCCTCCTATCTCTATCACTGATGCCCGCCTGTGGCCATATTTGCCTCTTGTTTCTCCTGCGCTCTGCTGGTCTCAACCCCCTCCCCTCTCTCCTACTGCTAACCTCATGCATGTGCCTCTTGGCTCCTCTCTCTGGATCTCCAGACCCCTATCCTACTGTGCTATAGACCTGGCCTCATCCTCTCCCTCCTTTGTTCCATCTCCTCCTCAAGCTTTGTGTCATCATCTCCTCCTCCTAGCTTCCCTCACTGGCTCCTCGACTGCTCCAACAACCTCCTGTCTCCTCCTCCTGGCTACCCTCACTAGCTCCTCGACTGCTCCCACCGCCTCCTATCCGTCCCCCTACTGTCCTCCTCTCGCTTGACCTCCTCTCTATCATTGTTAGAGTACCAGTCCCACTTCCCTCAGCCATCTCTCGTCCTCTAACCCAAACCCTAGTGCTCCCTCAATCGACACTTCTGGGGTAATCCATGGTGGTGGATGTCGACTGAACCACTGTCGATATCGATGCATCACCCCTATATACCTCTGCCCCTCCCGCCTGTCTGGGTATGGCATAAATTGTAGTGTCTCTAGCTCCACCCACACTGCATCTAGGCCTAGTGGAGCCCCCCATGGCCACTCCCATGACAATCGTCAGAATCTCACCTTCCCCAAGGGAATATCCTGCCTCACTCCAAACTGCTGTGTCACCCAATCGGGTCTATGTAGCTCCACTATAAATGGAACTCTCCCAATAATATAACAAGTGAAGAAGTAACCATTATGTTCCTCCTCATCGCCCCTCCAGCCCCTGAAGTGCCACAGCATATAAGGATGCCACACTATCATCTCCGCCTGCACATCATCTAACCGTCTTCTCCATATATCTACATCTCTCACATCCTGATACGATAGTATCTCTCCCGCCTCTGCCCCCTAGCCCCAGGCCATGGCCTCTCTATCATATTGTTCTCCTAATCTGTGCACAATTGGTTTGGTCACCCTGATGTGCTCCCAAGTCCAAACCTATAGTAGTGTGACATGGGCCACACTCTGCGCCTTCCGATAGCATACTCGGTGCATGTCCTGATATAGCTACACCAACATGCATGTCCCCCATGCAAACTTCCCCTCTCGACCCTCGATGATATGGTGAATCACCTCAATGAACCTAAGGTGTAGGAATCGACCACTCTGGTCTGGCACCAGTATCTCGCTAATCAGTCCCGCTAAGTACAAAGACAATATCGGTACCCTGCAGGATAGACACCTATCCACATCCAGTTGCCCCCACTGAACTGGTAGATTGTCACTACCAAAAACATGCACGAACTCATCCAATGCCTCGTCCGTCGTCCAACACTCGCTAACCATAAGCCCTGCTATAGGGAGCCTCAAAATTTGCCAAACATCCTCCAAGGTCATCATCATCTCCCTAGCTGGTAGATGGAACGTCAATGTCGCCAAGTCCCAATGCTCTATCAGGGTTGTCAGCATGGCCCTGTGGGCCTTAATTATTAGATATGACAACATATGAAACAATCCTACCTCTGCTAGTCTCTGGTGCTCTGCCCTCATCATCCATGCCATGCATCTCGTCAACACCTCCGACTGTCTCTCTCATGTTCACAAACTCTCCACATTATGCATCCATCACAATAACACTTTGTTAATTTCTTCTGGCATTGTTTTTCCCTCATTTTACTTGTCCTACTTTTTCCCGCCCTGGGATTTCCCTTCCCCATCCCATTATTTCTCCATCCCACCTTGCCCTCTTTTTTGTGTTTTTTCTTGGCTTTGCCCCAGCCCTTGGGTGGACTCGCTCGAGCCCAGGCGGAACCGCCCAAGCTCATGGGCGAGCCTGCCTGAGCCCGAGCGGACTTGCTTGAGCTCGTGGGTGAACTCGCCCATGCCCAGGTGGAAACACCCAAGCTCACAGTCAAGCCCTTCTGAGCCCAGGAGGACCCGCTCGAGCTCAAGCGAACCCGCGCGGGCTGGCTAGGCGAGCATCCACCGCGCCCGGGCGGACTTGCCCACATTGGCTGGGCAGACCCGCCTGCACTGGCTGGGGGGCCTCTGCCGAGCTCGAGCGGACCTGCTCGGGCCCGACTAGTTGGCCCCAAAAAAAAATAATCAGCGTCACCCCTCCACCCCTTCCCCCTCTCGCCTGCCCCCCCAAGCTAGCCTAAACTACTCAGCCCCGTAGCCCCCCCTTGCCCCCTCGAAACATTTTTTTTGGAAAAAAAAAATTCCCGCAAACCCATTTTTTCTCCCGTGCAACCCCACAAAACCCACATTTTTCTTTTTGCAAAAATTAAGCTAAATTGACTAAAATCAGAAAGTGGGGTTTCAGACTCAGCTTGCGTGGCACGACACACTCGCTAAAGAATCGTCGTCTCTCGTCCCTCTGATAAATTGTGTTCGAATCATACTCTAGCATTGTGTCTCCTCCCTCTTTTCCTCTCCTTTTCTCCCTCTTCTCACTTGACAGTTGTCCAAATGAACAGAGGTAACTCCCTCAATTATCTTTTATAGTTTTTCCCCCCTTTTTTTTCACTTTTTAAAATGAAAGAAATTTTTTCCTTTTATTTAACCTTTTTTAACCTCGACTAATTCACTCCTCCCTTATCTTCTTGAGGCCACCATTTGCACACCATAAACCCATTTTTCTTCATTCAAGTGCTAATCTTCTTGATTTTCCGTGCTCTTTCCATCGACATATACCACTTCATACTTTCGAGAAGTTGTTCATGGCCCCTTTTCCTTCCCCGTCCGCCTTCTCAAAGGGGCATACCCTACTATTCTTCCCCAACCTTTCGTCATAAGCCTTCCCTTGCGAGACTGGGGCATCCCCTCTATTTCTCCTCCATTCGGGTAGTTCACACAATCTCTCCCATGCTGGGGCATCTCTTTTTCGGTTGCTTCTTCCATAGAGTCGTTTGTGTTTTTTTTTTCTTTGAAACCCTATTATTCTAATAGTGTTTCGAAGAGGGAAAAAATGTAGACATCCAAATTTGACCACTTCCATATGGTCAAAGTTGTCTCCTTAATCATCCCTTTATTCATTTAAATCATCCTCTTTGCCAGTATTAATTAAATCATTCATTTAATTAATATTTTGTATCTTGTATAACGTTTCCCAAAGTATTTAATTTAATAAATACTTTTCCCCTCTTTCCTCTCTAAATTAAATAAATGCATCACTTTATTTAATTTAGTCATAATATCTTTTGGAATTTTTAAATTCCTTATTTTCTCTCTTTGTCACATCCTCCAACTTTTGCAAGTTGGTCTCTAATCCCTCTTAGCAATATAACCCTCTTTCTTAGTCATAATTAATTGATGAATAAGATGTGCATCCCTAATCATTATTAGGGTCTAATCCTCCATAATTTCCCACTTGCCTCTAATGTGTCATTAATTAGTCTAATCAAGTACTTGCACAACCTTAATCACTTAATTAGGTCATCCATAATCCCCATATCATTTATGAAATGTGTTCTTAGTCAACTTCATTAAAAACTTTCTCTTTTTGAATAAGGCACTCCATTCCCCATGTGAATTTTTAATTCACATTTAATCCCCCAATGCATTTAAAATAATTTTAAATTCCTTCTCTCATCCCCATGAGAATATTTGAGGAATTTTTAATTCCCTACATGTCCTCTCACCCACATAGGGACAAGGACCTCCTTTATGAGGAGATCTTGTCCAATCCCAAGGTACTATGTACCACCTCCATGTCATGTACTATCCTTCCACCTCATGTGCACATCATCTCTTTTAGTCCACTTCACATGCCACATGTCAAGATGTGAGGGCTTATGAGTTCTCAACTCACCTTAGCCCTACATCTTGATCTTGGTGGTTCAATCTCAACCATCCATTTCGCTAGAGAATTCCAAAATATCTATAAATAGCCCCTCTTTTCTCTCATTTTGGGGGAGATAATTCATACTAGCCAAACTCTTGCAATTTTTTTTCCCAATCCATACTTAGCCATTTTTCATACTTGCAATCCACTTCCATCCATTTTCCATCAATCTCACAATCTACATTTGAATCTCTTACCATTCAAGGAGCATACAACACCAAAGATCGAAGGGCCAACAAAAAGATTGATTTGAGACAAGGTAAAAGGTTTCATTTTGTCATCTTTATTTTGTATTGAATCCAACTAGGCTAATTTTGAGGTGTAGAGTGTTTTTAGTTTTATTTTCTCTTTTTTGTTTGTTGTTCATATTCTAGCACTGAAATTCACCCTATCACAAGTACTATGAACATAAACAATAAATGGTGACATATTGATAGTGGAACAATACACTTGATATATAAATAAAGTTAACTAAGTGTAAATATTCCTCCCATCTCTTAATTATTTTAGTAGTATACATTATTAACACATCGTTGACTATCTTATCAATAATTTTAGCATTACCATTATATTTAGTGATAGACAATAATAAAACATGGACTAGTACCTAACTCGCAAAAAATATGAATTTCCAAAATAAGTAACTAAATCTAGGATGCCAATTTGATATGGTTTTTTTATAAGAATATGTAAAAAATATGCTTATATAATAAACATATGGGCTATATCTATAAACCAAATGAATTAATATGGATTGCTGAAAGGTGAGCCATTTTATTTAATTTAAAAACCAAAACTAAGAACAACACACAATATAATATTGATAGGAAAAATATTGGCAAAATTGAAAGTTGACTTTCTTCAATTATGTTCTATATGGAATGAAGAATACACACATCATATCTTACTAAATTGTATCTTTAGTTTAAGATGATGATATTAGATTTGTGCTAATATTGGTTGGAAAGGAACCTATCTAGAAACCTTTCTTACATCCCCATACAAATATTCCACTTGATTATGCATTTAGTAAGCGAGTCATTCAATTCTTATTTGGAACCTATGGCTTGAGATTAACTACAATTTTTTTAGTAAAATAATTTCCAATTTGGTAGTATAATTCAAAAAATTGAAAAATCAATTTTCAAAATAGTCATGACTATTATATCTAAGAATAAAACTCATTTCAAGAATTTCACTAATTGGGACTTAATTCTTCTAAAGCATTGGTCTCTCCTCTAAGCTCCTCATCCTATAGGTTTGTTTTTTGGTGTCAATTTGAAAAAAGAATAGAAAAAAGTTTATTTTGTTTCCTCCTCCCTCACAAGCTAATTTGAACTTTGACAGAGCCGCTTGGAAAATCTTGGACTTTTTAGAGTAGGATGCATTATTAGTAACAATGTTGAAATTGTATTGAAGGCTAAAATGATTAAAATTTCTAATGATACAAATAATGAAGCTAAATCTTATGCATGTTTACATGGCATCAAACTGAAAAAGGACTACCAATTACAAAAATGTACGAGCATAGAAGGAGACTCATAACTAATTATCAACTCAATAAAAAAAGAAACATTTATAATTGAAAAATATACATCCTATAAAAAAAAAATAGAACATATTTGATGCTCATGACTCTTACTAAATAAAACATTGTTATAATGAAGAAAGAAAGGTTGCTAATATCTTGTCCAATATGGGAATTGATGAACATGGAGAAGTTAAGTTCTATGATCTGACAATGGTCCTAGAATTTCTAAGATTTAAAAGACACTCTAATCTATGGCCATAGAAGTTGCATACAAGGGTCTAGTCATTAATTGTAGAAGGGATTTGCAATATTTATTTCATTTAAGACTAATGACTTACCTCCCTTGTTCCCTACTACATAGGGAAATATATAGGCTAATATGAGATCTCTTAACACAAATAATATAGGACTCAATTATCTCCATATAGATTGGATTTATTCTAAGGAATCACCATTTCTAACTTTTGATTCATCTATACTCGAGATAAAAACTATTATATTAAATCAACTTATCTTAGCTATGTGTTGGTGGCTTTATATTTAATTTTTCATCTTTTTGCAACAATAATTTATGCATTAGATAGTTCTTGATCTCTTTTTAGTATGACCAAGATGGTGAGGAATAAAAGAATTATAATACTTCCTTTGAAATGGGAGCCACTTGTCCTTGGCCATTTTATTTTCACAATGTTGGCTCATGTTTTCTATTTAGATTATCCCATGATAAAAGGGAAATTCAAATGATTTTATGTACTAATTTTTTTATGGGGACTCTAAGAAAATTTATTTCTTTGATGTTGAATCTTGCTTCCTCTCACACACCATGGACTTGGTATAGGACATTGGAGTTTTTTGTATTTTCTTTCCTTTAGTTACATTAAAAATTATTGTCTCCTAAAAATCATAATAGAAAATTTATTATAGACTATGATGTCTCTATGGGATTGGGTTTGATTAGGGGTATTACTCCCCATGAACTATTAGATAATTGACATGTGGTTTCCTACATCTACATAGTTATATAGACTAGTTTGGTTAACAGTTTTGGAATAATGTTTATGCATGACCTACACATAGAGATCAATTGAGAGGAATATTTCAACAAGATGCTTAGTATTCTTCACTACTTTCAGGTTTCTACACCATCATGCTCCCCCTCAACCCCTTCTAATTTTCCTATCCCCACATCTTCTCTTAAACTTGCATCTCCTTGACTTCCACTTAATTTAGCATCATCCTCTTTTATAATTATTATTTTAGATTAATAATGGAGAAATGTTGTGAATAACCTACTTACATTAGTCTACTTTAACCTTTTGACAATTCAAACATTGTCACATATATTTAGGAACTTTGTATTTTATTTTAAAAATATAAATATTTTTTAGTTGACAAAAATGTCTCTTAAAGACCAAGATAACCAAAGAGGTATATAATTAAAATATCTTATTATATGTTGTTTAATGTCAAAAAATATAAAATAAAAAGTCATCCATTGTAATACATAAATTTATTAGATCCTAATAGATATGAAATTAATTTGACCATTTATAATATATATTAGAATAGTTGTTTTTCAAAACTTGATAAAGAGTAGTAAAATAATTATCAAAAGGAATTTTTTTTTACTAACTTATCTAAAGCTACTTCCTTCTAGAGAAATAACCATTGTACATATATGTTTTTAATTAAGTAGGGATTTTGAAAGGGACTTGATCCCTTTTATATCTCAAAATATATAGTAATAAGTACAACAAGACATAGAATAATAACAAGATGGAACCACAACAAGAAACAACTCTCGTTGACAACTAAACAAGGTAGAACATGTGACAATTCCAATAATCTAGGCCAAAAGGCCACACTCAAAGCTACAAAACAGCAACCAACAACAACCACCCCAAGGGTGGAAAACTAAACAATCAACAAACCTTTACTTGAGCAAGTATAAATGGGTTCAAAACCCATCAACCTACAAAACATACCTCATGGCTAACAAACCAGGCCAACAAGCCTCCCATTAAGCTATAAACACAACTACCTGTAATAGAATCCACCCTGAAGGTGGGAAAAACAACCACCATACCACAACAGACCAACCACTCAAAGACAACAACCCTAAGCCATAACAACTAGGGAATCAAGAGATCCCTTTTAGAACTAACAATCCAACCCTACTCCCTACCTCAATAAGGGAGTAAAAAGGAAAGAAACACTGATAACCATCAATCTCCTTGCAACACCAACCTTCCAGAAAATCCAACCCAATGCCCACCTCAATAGAATAGGGCTCCCCTCTAGTGGAGAGGAATAAATAAGAACACTTGCAAAAAAAACTATCACTCTCCTGCACACACCAATTCCACCTTAATAGAAATG
Source organism: Sequoia sempervirens (assembly GCA_007258455.2). NCBI lineage: Eukaryota > Viridiplantae > Streptophyta > Pinopsida > Cupressales > Cupressaceae > Sequoia > Sequoia sempervirens. The sequence continues at coordinate 508,670,693 of VDFB02105785.1, forward strand.
AGCAATAAAGGATAGAACTTCCCACTAGGACTACAACCACCAAATCTGCCACAAAAGGAGAGGGCTCCACCTCAAAAGGAGCAATCTTCACCTCCATAGAAGATACTAACTGTAAAACCCCCAAAAAGGAAAGGGTTCCAAAAGAAAGGGTAGTCACAACCTCCTTTGGCATGGAAGGAAACTAGAAAAAAGAAGAAGAGATAACCATTAGTATCAAACACCAAAATTTATGAGCCACAAGAATAAGCCTTTGTAAAAGCTCGACACCAATGTCCACAATTTCCCAAAGAAGCAAAAATAATTGAACATAACAGAACATCTCCATGCAAAAAACACAGAAGAACTAGCTCCAATGAGTACCGAAAGAGGAGCCACAAGACACCCCAAACATAAAGATTAAACACAAGGCAACACACACTAAGCTCTAGGAGAAAAAGAGCCCATAATGCTACACCAAAGCAAGAGAAAACAAAAGATATGAACCTAGAGCACCGCAAAGGAAAGGGTCCACACCTCAAATAGAAAAGAGAGGGCCACTCACCAACACCCCAAGGAATCTCCTACATAGAACAAGCCATACCAAAAGAGGGCATCTAAACACAAGACCCACCGATAGTAGAGGCCTCCACCACAAACCTCCAAAAACACTCTTGAGATGCCCCTCCATAAGAGTGTAGAATAAAATGGAATAATCATGAGCGAGAATCTTGGTGCAGGAGCACACAGGAAGATAGGAAATCAACACCAACCAAAAACATTGTTTGGTTTGTTTTCAATTTTGGTTTTGTTCTTGTTTGTTTTCTCGCTCCAATCAATGCCTAAACCTCTTAAATTATCTAACCTCATTTTGACACTTTAATGAGATGAAGATGAAACAAATACATTTCGAAGAAACATTGTCTCATAAGATGTGATGATAGAAAGTGTTTAAGCAAATGTAACTGGCTGATGTATAGCCAAAACTTTTATTCTTATGTCATGACCTGAAGCATATTATTTTCAATATGAAAATAATACCATATTATTGGTCTTTTAGCGAGGAGCCTTTTCATCTTCAGAAAAATGGATAGCAAAGATGGAAAGTGGAAGGAGGCATGCATAATTTTTGAAGACTGTGATATTATTTGCAAAAAATAGAGAGAAGCTAAGAAGACAAAAAAAGAAACAAAGCTCAAAGAAAGAAGCCATGCATGGCTATAGGAAGAGAGAGCATTGAAATTGAAAATACATGCTTTTTACAGATCATCTATTTAAAAATACAGATAAAAATATCGGTGGGGAAGATAAGGGGGCACAGGCAGAAATAATGGAAAAAGAGCCTCTGTGCGTAGTGAAATGAGGAGGATGACGCTAGATTAAGGAGAAGAAATAGAAGGAGGTTGCATGGGTGGGTAAAGGGGGCAGCAAATAGATTGTGAAGGGGTTGCGTTGGAGGATTAATAGGGTGGGCCGATCCAAAGGGAAGAAAGAGAGGTGGCTAGGTGAGTAAAAGAAAGGCGACACATAAGTGGAGAACATGCTAATAGGAGAGATGAGCCTGTGAGAATTGAAAGAAGACTGCAGAGAAAATTGAAGAGGGAAGAGGCTACACAAAAAAGTGAGGAAAAAAAAAAGAGATCAAAGAACAGGTGAAATATGGATTGGTGTTGCACTATGTGGAGGCTGCACCATATTAATGGCACCAAACATTAACAATTTCTATAGTAAATTATGAAGAAAGGCCAAGTAATGAGGATAAGGGGTGACATAGAGTAAGAGGTGGTGTCTGGTTTATTGTTGTGAAGCAACATAAATCTACAATAAATGGTGAAAGAGATGAACCAAAAATATAGTGGTTGGTATGTGCAAAGTTTGAGGAAAATAGGCTGCGAGGAGGAGATAGAGCGGAGGAAAAAGTAGTTCCAAAATAAAGAAATGGAATAATGGAGGTCCTATGCCAATTTCTTGTAATTTTTTACTTGAATCAATAAAACTGAAGTCTGTTGCAATTTTTATTCCTTGTATTGTTGAAGTGAGGCAGAATATTACCGGTGTGAATTTGTGTTGTGATTTTATTGTTGAACAGAGGGGAGTACCTTTGCATCAATTGGTATCAGACCAGGTAATCCTAAGCATGGAGAGTATCCACCAGGATCATGGGTGAAGAGTTTGTGAAGAGTGAAGAAGCCTTGAGAGGCCATTGGTTCCATGAGAATCATGTTGAATGTCCTTGAATAGAGATGAGGCTGGGTAGAAGGTGTGCAAATATCTTCCACTAAGAGGAAGTGGGTAGAAGAGATCGTGAGGGTACATCTTCTAGAATCTTGTTGGGTAGAGGATAGTGGCGAGAGTTTGTTGCAGGGACAAACCATGGAGAAGCAGAGAATGTGAGTTATGGAAGATTGTAGTAGTTGAAATGGGTTGGGTCATGAGGAGACCTGTGCGGATACTATTTTGGGATTAGTATTGGGATAAAGTGGAGGATGAGATGATTGAAAATATGGGATAGATAGTTTGTGAAGAATTGGGAAAAATTTGGAGTGAGGCTCAAGAAATTGGAGAAGAGTGTTGGGAAAAGTAAGAGGAAAGTGGTAAAGAGGAGCGAGAAGAAGAATAAGGATAGTGTAGCCTAAGATGAAAGAAGAAGATGCAGCCCCTATCGAAGAAGTTGTAGTGAAGACATGTCAGGAAGAAGGCATGGAGAAAAAAGGAATAAAAGAAGGAAGTAAGCAGTGAAGAGGTTGTAGTAGTGAAGCACGACGAAGAGGATTTTTTGATAACGATTGAGTAAGAATGGCTAACGAAGCTTGCTATTGCAGTGAAGGAAGAAGAATAAAATATTGTAGCTAATGATGGCTTGGAAGATATAAAAATGAAGCATGATATTGTAGCCATGGTGAAGGATGAGAAGGCAGAAGTTGTAGTTGTTGAAATTGTTGTAGTCGAAGAAGACAAGGTAAATATGTTTTCTTATGAGAATGATATTGTTATGCATTCATTGGATATATTGAATATTGGTTTTGGAGAAGAATATGGAATGGTGTATACAATTTTGGGTGAAGATGTTGTAGATTGGAATGAGGTATATGCAAATTTTAGTGAGTTTGTGGATGTAATTTTGAGATTATATATGTAATATTTGGGTGAAGGTGTTGTGGATGTTGGTGAGGGATTTTGGTGGAGGAGGTCAGGCAATGGTGGGTTTGAGCCCATGAGGAAGAAGAAGGTAGAGAGAATTTGGTGGAGGAGGATGGAATATGGTGGATTCAAAGCCATGAGAGGAGCGAAGGGTGATGAGCGGAGTTGTGGAAGAAGAAATGACATTGTGCACATATTCGGTGAAGGAGTTCCTTGCAGGTTGCCTCTGACCCAAAAGAGTGATTCTATCACTCAATTCCACCATTGTGAGCCTATGCTCACAATCTTTCTACCCGACGTGTCTGGTGCAAGAACACGCGGGCAGACATGCAATTGACACCAACCAAAAACACTATTTAGTTTATTTTCAATTTTGGTTTTGTTCCCGTTTGTTTTCTCACTCCAATCAATGCCTAAACCTCTTAAATTCTTTAACCTCATTTTGAAACTTTAATGAGATGAAGATGAAATAGATACATTTCAAAGAAATGTTGTCTCATAAGATGTGATGATAGAAAATGTTTAAGCAAATGTAACTAGCTGATGTATAGCCAAAACCTTTCTTCTTATGTCACGGATTGAAGCATATTATTTTCAATATACAAATAATACCATATTATTGGTCTTTTAGTGGGGAGCCTTTTCATCTTTAGAAAAATGGATAGCAAACATGGAAAGTGGAAGGAGGTGTGCAATTTTTTTGAAGATGGTGATATGATTGCAAAAAACAAAGAGAAGCTAAGAAGAAAAAAAAGAAAAAAAGCTCAAAGCAAGAAGCCATATGCGGCTATAGGAAGAGAGAGCGATTGGAATTGAAAAGACACACTTTTTACATATCATCTATTTAAAAATGCAGATAAAAATATGAGTGAGGGAGATAAGGGGGCACAGGTAGAAATAGAAGAAAAAGAGCCTTTGTGTGTAGTGAAATGAGGAGGATGATGCCATATTAAGGAGAAGAAATAGATGGAGACTACGTAGGTGGGTAAAGGGAGCATCAAATAGATTCTGAAGGGGCTGCATTGGAGGATTAATAGGGTGGGCCGATCCAAAGGGAAGAAAGAGAGGTGGCTAGGTGATTAAAAGAAAGGTGACACATAAGTGGAGAAGAGCAGGTCGATAGGAGAGATGAGCCTATGAGAATTGAAAGAAGACTGCGGAGAAAATTGAAGAGGGAAGAGGCTTTGCTGAAAAGTGAGGAAAAAAGAAAGGAGATCAAAGAATAGGTGAAATGTAGATTGGTGTTGCACTATGTGAAGAAATCATTTAATATGTGGAGGATGTGCCATAGTAATGGCACCAAACATTAACAATTCTTATAGTAAATTATGAAGAAAGGCTGAGTAATGAGGATAAGGGGTGACATAGAGTAAAGATGTGGTGTGTCATTTATTGTTGTGAAGCAACATAAATCTACAATAAATGGTGAAAGAATTGAACCAAAAAGATAATGGTTGGTATGTGCAAAGTTTGAGGAAAATAGGCTATGAGGAGGAAGAAGCAACTCTAGAATAAAGAAATGGATAATGGAGGTCCTATGCCAATTGCTTGTAATTTTGTACTTGAATCAATAAAACTAAAGTCTTTTGCAATTGTTATTCCTTGTATTGTTGAAGTGAGGCAGAATATTGCCACTGTGAATTTATGTTGTGATTTTGTTGTTGAGTAGAGGGGAGTACCCTTTGCATCAAATCTAAAGGCCAGGACCCTCAAAAATCTCAAAAAAATTTTGAGACTAAGACTTCCTCAAAGTACCAAACATAGGCTAGAACAATGACATCAAAACCAATGCATTAATGCTTGCCACCAACATAGAAATGAGCCCACTCTCTCTAGAACCAACAATGACAACAAAGAGATCAACCAAACTAGGGAATCTTGAAAAATATGGTAAATCCCATGGAGAACAAAAGAAGCGATCCCTCAAAGAAAACCTCTGGAAAGAACCAAAGGCCCACACATGAGACACAAGGAGTCCCAAAGAGAAGCAGAGAGGGAACAAATAACACATGGCAGGCCAGAGAAGCCTCCACAAAGGTGTGAGAAGAAGCCTCCACAAACCTGAGCACATGAGAAGAGCTCACAGGGAGGAGAGAAAAATGCCACACAAGCACCACGAAGGAAAACCCTCCAAACACAATAGCTAAAATTGCCACCAGGAAGAGCAACAATGACCATGTGAAGGTACTTGATACTAGAAACCTAGGACAAAGAAACACAAGCAACCAGAAAATTGCATCATCTTTGTCAGAATCAGAGTCTTCACCATCATCGTCACCTAAAGTTTTCAAATTTGGAGCCCCGCTCCTTTTCTTGCTCAACCTTTGTAGAGCCATCCATTGTACATATATGTTTTTTACTAAACCATCACTACTAAATTTTCTCTACCAAAAATATATTGGATATTAAAATTATATTCAATTAACAATTGTATTCATCATATTTCTCTCATTATTAGATGAGATTGAGTCAAAATACATTGTTAACTCCTATTCAAGATTTTTAAATATATTTATATTTTTAATAAATAACATGTCCCCATATTTTCAATTTAATAATTTTTTTAAGTAACTCTACACCATTGACAGGAAAATTTATTTTAGTGGATAAAAACTTAGAGAATTTTTTTTTATTTTCTTGCATCTAGAGTCCATCTATACCTAGACTGCAAGCTCATTAAAGTTAGGGATATATAAAATAGATGTATACATCAAGGGAGTTTTGGGTTTATTAAAAGTATTATTACATTAAGTATTACATTAATAATGTTGATCTTTCTTAGTTAGGTTAGTTAAAGTTATACAAATTTTATAATATTTTTAACAAATTTAAAATAGAAATGTCAATCCTAAGAAAAAATTGACATCATGAAAATCTTTAGTTCCCATCCTTTCTTGAATAGGTATAATATTAGGAGGGTCAAAGGAAATACATTTATCAAACACTATGGACCAAGGTGTGACACCCCATATTTATAGAATTTACTTTTAATAAATTTTACATATCAATTATGTTTCATTAAGGATTCTAAGACCATTCTAAAATATAACAAATTTTACATATCAATTATGTTTCTTTAAGGTTTCTAAGACTATTCTAAAATATAATAAATTTTACATATCAATTATGATTTTTTTTAATAATAAAAAATATAATATAACAAAATGATTATAAGCACATATGATATGGTTAAGAAAAATCATGCATTAAATTCATAAATAAGTCGGTGTATTAATTATACCAAAAGATTCTAGTAAGTTCATAGCTTCCATATCAAGTTCTAAAATCAATTTTAGAAATGCCATATTCCTTAATACGTATTTGATGATATTTTATTGCTAATCATTTAAAAAAAAAATTGCTTGAGTTAATTGATCTAATAACTCACATATTCAAGGAAGATGATAGTTATATTTTTTTTTTAGTTGAGTTAAATATTTCAAAGTCTTATTGTACAGTTTTCTTCCTTGACAAATAACCCAAGAGTACCCCATAGTGACAAGCTAGGTCAAAATTTTCCTTTTGAAATATAGTTAATTGAATACTAAGTTCATTTAACTCAAGGATTAATTAATGGGTTTTGAAGCTTTAAAATAGGTTCTATTGCTAAAACCTAGTGAATGACATGCTTTTAGCACTTAGTTTGATTGGTGTATTAACTAACCCTAACACTAAAATCATCACCCGAATTTATTCTATCCATCACCCAAGAGTGAGATTGATCTAATTTCTTAGGGTTTTACCTTCTAAACTAGGCCACAACCATAGTCTTGTCTCTTCAAATTTAATGTACTTGTTGCCTAGTCCTCCTAGTTTGAGTTTCATGTCTCAGTTTTTAGCCAATCCTTTCAAAATCTAGCCACTACCCTATCAATATTTGCACAAAATGTATGAAATTATTTCTAGGATTTATATTTAAGGACATATTTCTAGATTATATAGGAGAATGAGCTCATACCATAAAACATGAACATATTTAAAATATTTTAGCTGCACTTGTATCTATAGACATGTAAAATTGGCTTAACACTTATCACACACCCTAAATGACATTTTCTCATCATCGACATCATTATCATCGAATATCATTGTATTTCACTTTAATTGCATCAAAAAACCTAAATTTCTTCTATTAATCGAATAATAATACATTATTTAATTAATTCACTTTTTCACCATTTTCGACCGATTAAATAAATATTATTTATTTAATGAAGTTCTAATATGAGTTTATGTTGGAAGTTGAAGGTTGCATCAAATGGTTGTCATTAATGTTAGTAGGTTGTCATTGATGTCAACATAGTATTGTATGTATGAGTCATTTACAGGAAGTTATTTCCCATCAAAGATGACCATTATATGTGGTTTGATGTATTGTTTTTTAGGTCTAGTTCCTATTGTGAGACATGCTATGATTCAGATATTTGAAGATCTTGGCCAACTTAGCATGTGTAATACTTTATGTAGACTTATTATGTCCTATCAATGTTTTGATTGACACAAGAAATGCATTAACCTTATGCATGGCCGACCTAATTGATAAAATTAAGATATATGTGTGTGTGTGTGTGTGTCTAGAAAGAAGATATGTGAGAAGGATATAGAGACAAAAAAAGTGTGTGATAGAAAGAATGTGAAAGAGTGAACGCAAGAGATCAGAATAAGTGAATTAAGCAAAGATAATAAGTGTGTGATCAGAAAAAAATTATTTAGCGATTATTGATATGCAGTACTACCTTTATAAGAGATTCATTTAGAACTGAATTCAACATAAGAAATGTGTAATTCATAAGCTCACTTTTGGTGGTAAACCATAACTTTTGTATTCTAGTAGTGAGCCATCTTTTGTATCTCCAAGTTGTAGCCCTATGGATAGTGAGTCCAGACAGTCAATCCTTATTGTAGGTAGTGAGCCCTATCTTAGGCAGTGAGCCTTATTTCAGGCAATGGGCCTTTTTGTAATTGGTTTTGATATTCTCTATAGTGTGAGTTAATCCTCACCATGGTTTTTCCCTCATTAGGTTTTCCACGTAAATATGGTGTTACTGTGTTTATGTGATGACTTTCAGTTTTTGCATTTATTGATAAATCATTTATATAGTAATTTTATCATGATCTAGTAAATGGTTAAGGCATTTAATCTGGTGACAACTGATTTAGCCCCCCTCTTAGTTGTCATGTTCAATAATTGGTATCATAGCAAGGTCCTTTGGAATAAGTTTGAAAATTTGAAGGAGATATTGGAAGATTGAACTAAATGATGAAGGGATATGACTTAGATGAAGAATTGAGAACAAAGACCTCAAAGTCTGAGAATGAAGATCTAAAAGAAAATGTTAAACAAGCAAGTGAATGCATTCAGAAACTAAGAAATCAAATCTGAAAATTTAAGTTGAAACATAAAGAAGTTTACCAGGAACTAAAAGAAGCAAAGGAAACTGTTGAAAATATAAGGATGAAACTTGAAGAAAGAAAAAGAGTGGAAGAGAATCTGAAATTGGAAATTGGACAAAGCAAATAAATTATAAATAAAAAGAGAGAAAAATGTGATAAGCTTGAACATGAAATAGTAACTCTTAAATATAATCTGGAAAAGGAAAGAAGTTTTGAAGACAAATTTAAGATAACCTTGGTGATGCTTGATGAATTGATTTCATCTCAGAAGCTTGTAAAGGATAAAGGTGGTCTAGGACTCGAAGAAGGAAAAATTTCAAAGACTAATCCAAGTTTCAACAAAATGAATAATGAAAGGAAATTTCAAGGAGGTGCTTATCAAAGCGAGCACCGAATGATTAATACTGGAAGGATCCCATCCGATTGCCTAATGACCAAAGGTACCCATATTTTAATGGATTTTGTTACTCATGAAATAAATTCGGACATAAAGAAACAAAATGTAGAATTATGATGAACTAGAATACAATAATTTAGAATGTTGGATTCTTTGCTGGACAATGCTATGCTTGCAACAAGTTTGGACATAAATTTGCCGAATGTAGAAGTCAAATAATGATGAATAGGTTTAATACCGATAGAATAATTCTTTCTTTTCAAGGTTATTGTTACATATGTAATATTTTTGGATACAAGGCTAATCAGTGTATGAAAAAGATGAATACAAACTCTCTTGACCAAATATTTTTTGTGCGCCACTCTTGCAACAAACCATGACATATCTCAAAATTATGTAAAATCAAAGTTGGGAAGAAATCGAATCCAGAACAAAAGAACATGTTTATGAACAAGGTAAATCTAGAAGAGGTGAGTAGTGAAATGAAAAATATTTGGAGAAAGAAAGAAGAACCTGGGAACATGGACAAATTAGATAATCTTGTATCTGCATCTGGTGCAAATACCCTTTCTATGAATTGAATCCAATAATGGCTTCATGGGGAGCAATCACAAAAAATTATATCAAACCCCTGGTATATGAGGTGCCATGCGATCAAAAAAAGATATGTGATGTGGATTTTCATTTTGAAGGAAATGAATAAAATTCTAGTAGAAAAAAAGAAATACAAAAGAATTGTGGAGCCTTTTTTGCTTACAGTGCATTTCACAATATGGTTGATAGCTTTGGTAGAAGAAGGAACTAACAGACTAAAGTACATATGATGATGTCACAATCAATAAATTATCCTTTATGATGAAACCCTAAAAGTGACAAGTAAATAAGGAAGGTTGAGTAGTCATTTCTTTTTGAAGTGAATGAGCTGAGAAGTAAAGAGTTAGGGTCATTGGCAAGTGAAAGTATGGAGAACAAGGCTGAAGTAATGGAGTCAAAGGAAATGGTGGTATTTAATCCGCACAACAAAAAATTTCAGAAATTGAGTAAGTTATAGATTGATGAATTTGATCATGAAAAGATTCAAAATCTTGAGATTTCTCTTTCAGTTGAGAAAATGAAAATGATCAAGAATTTGGGGCATAAGGGTTTAGACATTTGGAGTGAATTTCCATACTTTTTGAATGTGGACATTGTTTAGTTTATCTTAAGTAGAATTCAAGGTGATTAGATGATCTTTGACAAACCCTATGAGATCACGAAGGAAGCAATTGTAACAATAATAGGATTATGCAATAATGGACCCATTCCAGTCAAGAAGTGAATAAAGAACAAAGAGGTTGAAGCCCTAACTGGGGTAATAGGAGATCAAAGGGAACTTCTAATTCACACTATAATTGACCCAGTGATAAGGTATGTGGCTTATGGAATTTCATATAAGATTTATTTCATAAATAGGGAAGGTTCCACTTCAGCAATTTCCATTTATGTTGCACATCAAATGGTTGAGAAAAATGAGGATTTTGACTTGTGTGAGTTACTGAGGAATCAATTAATGGAAAATATAACTATGAAAAAGATTGCTAATTACCCTCTTTGCTTTGGATCTTTGGTTATATGCTTGATGATGTATTTTTTGAATTTGTTACCATTGAAAGAGGATGTTGTGTGGAAGCCAGTTATACTGGTTGGGAAGCAAGTTTACCGATATCTAGAATGTTTAGCATAAAAGGAAAAAATTGTAAAGAATATTTTGAAATAAAAATAAATGCATGGAGTTTTGGTATGGTTTCTAGTCCAGTTATGATGGATGAGGCAGGATTCTCCTTCAAGAAGAGGAAAGCAAGAAGAATTAGTTCAAGTTCCCCTCTGGAAATAAAGAAGCTAAAGAAAAAGGAGAAGAAAGAAGAAAAGGAAGCAAAAACTACAAAATAATTTGATTTGGTATCAATGAACGATGATGATGAAGATGTTACTAAAGAAAATATGTTAAAGATTCTTAAGCAATCTAATGGACTGAAGAATATTGAAGATATATGGTTGTCTCGACCATCATATGAATAGGATGAGATTACAGACACCCTGGAAATTTACATAATTCATAAGGATATTGATCTAAGTGAATTGACAAGTATTTTACCAGAAGTATTGATTGAGCAGATTGAAGACAAACTAAGGGAACAGTCATCTGGTGAAACAACAGAAAAAGATGAAATTCAATTGGATATGGAAGAAAGATGCTGAAATGCACATAAGAGATTGATTGAGAGCATAAATGAATTGAAAACATGCATCAAGAGTGTCAACAGTTTGTATAGGTATTGTCTCTGGTGGCCTACTGCTATTGGAAACTACAGAGCAAAAATTGATACTATTGAGCATGAACTTAATTCTATTGGAAAAACATATGATGTTCTTAATGACAAGGATGAAATGAAAAAGAAAAGGATAAATTCCTTACAATCTGATCTTGCAGTCATTATGGTACAAAGGAATGGTATTGTGAAGACCTTTTGGAAAGTTAAAGAGATAATTGAGTTAATATTGGAACAACTTTCCGGTCTCCTGGCGAATGTTGAGAATAATACACATAATATTTATATTTCGGATACTATTCTAGAAATAATTGATTTAATAGAAAAGAATAATATTATTTTTTAAATATTAGGTTGGCATTGGATTCATGGAAGCCATGTCTTTCGGAACTGAAAGAAAAATACAAGGGAATATTTTAAGGGAAGAAAGATAGAGGTAAAGAACCATTTTTTATAACTTTTTTATAAAATTTTTGAAGTAAAGGGGAGATAGAATTTTTTTGTCATTGATGTCAAGGGGGGAGAGGAATCATGTGAAAAGAATGAAAATCATTTTTATCTCATCAAAATATTTACAAAGGTTATTGTTGTTGGCTTTTCACATCTTGTGTTGCCATCAATGACAAAGGGGGAGATTGTTGGCAGTTGAAGGTTGCATCAAATGGTTGTCATTAATGTCAACATAGTACTATATGTATGAGTCATTTACAAAAAGTTATTTCCCATCGAAGATGACTATTATATGTGGTCTGATGTATTGGTTTTTAGGTTCGGTTCCTATCGTGAGACATGCTATGATTCAAACATTTGAAGATCTTGGCCAACTTAGCGTATGCAATGATTTATGTGGACTTATTAAGTCCTATGGATGTTTTGGCCAACACAAGAAATGCATTAACCTTATGCATGGCTGACCTAATTAATAAGTAAGATATATATATGTGTGTGTGTGTGCCTTTCTCTCTCTCTGGAAAGAATATATGCGAGAAGGATATAGAGATATAAAAAATGTGTGATAGCAAGAATGTGAAAGAGTGAATGCAGCAGATCAGAATAAGCAAAGTAGGCAAAGACAATAAGTGTGTGATTAGAACATAAATATTGAGCAATTAATGATATGTAGTACTACCTTTATAAGAGCTTCATCTGGGATTGAATTCAACACGGGAAAGGTGTAATTCATCAATTCAATTTTGGCAGTAAGCCATAACTTTGTATCTTTGGGTTGTATCCCTATGGATAGTGAGTCCTTATTGTAGGCAGTGAGCCTTATTGTAGGAAGTGAGCCTTATCTCAGGTAGTGAGCCTTATCTCAGACATTGAGCCTTATCTTAGGTAGTGAGCCTTATTTTAGGTAGTGAGCCTTTTTGTAATCGGTTTTGATATTCTCTATAGTGTGAATTAATCCTCATTGTGTTTTTTCCCTTATTGGTTTTTCCATGTAAATATGATGTTACTATGTATATGTGATGACTTTCATTTTTTGCATTTATTGATAAATCATTTATGCAGTATTTGTATCTTGTTCTGGTAAATGGTTAAGGCATTTAATTTGGTGACAATTGATTCACCCTCCCTCTTAGTTGTCCTATTCAACACTTTATTCCTCCTGATTAATTAAATAACATAGATTATTTAATTATGTCACTAATTCACTTTATTCCTTTAAGTCAATTAAATTATTAAAACATAATAATTTAACTGTCACTTTTCCCTAAATTTGAATAATTGAATAAATTTTCAAAAGATCATCTAAAAGGTCAAATCAAATAAACAATTTTTTTTACAAAAGTCAAACATGATTTGCACGTTTAAATCAAAAAGATTAATTAATTAAATCAATTAATTAATTATCCTCACCCACTTTCATGATTGAGCAAATTACGAACTACCAATTGCTCGATCTAATTGGCTAATTGATTCATCTATTTCCTAATAGATCAATCTATTATTCAATTCCATAGATTATTCAATCTATTTCCTTAGTCCCACTAAACAATCAACATAAATTCTTCAATCACATTGATTACATAATCAACTTGTGTTGATTATTCCCATCAAAATCCTCTCAACAGTTTTCAATCATTGATCAAGATATTCTACTACACAATCTTGAGTGTTCATTTCCAAACCAAAAATCTATATAACAACCATCTTTCTTCTAAAAAATGATCAGAGAATCAACATATTTTACACAACAAAGTAATGCAGAGATCTTAATTGATATTTTGACAAAGCTTCAACATATATCTTCAATCAACACACACGTTCTTCAAGCTTTCACACACATAATAGAGGCTTCACATTGATATGAACAACCCAACATCTTCACGAACACACTTCGACATGGGATGGTAAAGCTACTTTATTATTGAGTTCATTGTTATTATTTCTTTCAATTACATTCTTGAATTCATTAATTGTATAGTTTTATTTTATGAGTAATGGGCATGAATCGTCTTTTTGTTTGATTAGATTAGTTTCTATTCACTCAATTTGATCATTTCGCATCTTCAGCAATTTCCCCCTTACACATGTTGGCACGCCTGGTGAGACTATGGTCCTTAGCACTAGTCGTTTTGTGAGAAAATTTTGAATTTGCAAGTTCTGAAAGTGCACTAGAAAAATCTTCACACACAGGCTATAAGAATATTTTGCACTAGATTTTACATTCTAGCCACATCTGATCCTTTTTTGGCTACTTTTGGCATTTTCACTTTTGCAAAAATAACAGAGGCGCACTTGAATTTTTTGCTCACTTTTTCTTGAAACATAAAGGCCACACTTGATTTTTTAACTCGCACTTGCTTCTGATAGGGTCACTTTTACAAAATATTTCTCTTTCCCTCTATTAGTTTTCATTTAAAAATTCTTCAAGTCAATTTTTGATTTCCAACATAATGTTTGCTTGGTTTCAATTTGTTTAAATGGTGATAACATCATTTGTGCAGCTCTTGCGGGATATGGAACACGTTACATGCAGTAAATGATTAACACTTTTACTACAGGGAAGGTAAACAGTAAAAGTTTCAAAACTTTTTAAAGTTTTTTTTAAACTTAGAAAAAATTCTTTCAATTAGTGCTCTAAAAAGAATTTTTCAAAGCTTTCTAGCTTAGCAAATGTTTTCAATTGGTGCTATAAAAAGAACCCCACAAACAAACACTTTCAATTAGTGCTCTAAAAAGAAATTTTCAAGGCTTTCTAGCTTAGCAAATTTTTTCAATTGGTGCTATAAAAAGAACCCCACAAACGAACGCTTTGAATTAGTGCTCTAAAAATAATTTTTCAAAGCTATCTAGCTTAGCAAATGTTTTTAATTGGTGCTATAAAAAGAATGCCACAAATGAACGTTTTCAATTGGTGCTATAAAAATAACCCCACAAATGAACGCTTTCAATTGGTGTTGTAAAAAGGATTCTCTTTCAAAAGATTTCTAGAACAAACAATTCCTTTTGGTGCTCTAAAAATGTTTGATTTTTGTTGACCAACGCTTTCATTTTACTGACGAACACAATTTTCTTTTGTTGACCATTAAGACAAGGCTTTAGAAAAACACTTTGGTTGGTGCTTGAAAATGAACAAAAATTCTTGTCTTGCACAAATGTTGGTATCTTTGTTTTTGAAATCTAGAATATTTCATTTTGATGCACATAAAAAGAACAATCACTATCTTGTACACACTTTTACTTTCATTTTACTTTACTTTTTTTATTTTTTTTATTTTTATTTTCATTTTCATTTTTTGGGCTTAGAAAGAACATTGCGATGAAGTGTGTACCATGAATTTTGTGTTTGGTAAACTAGGTATCTATCCTCTCCCCTTGCACCTTTTGGTGATCTTGGGTGACAAAAAGTATCTTGAATTTCACACTATTTGTTTACATTTCAAAGCATACCTTTAGAGGGATTTTCTCCCAACTTGTGAGAGGGGATGACCTAAGCAGTACTTTTTTTTGGTCTTCTATATAAATATTTGTTGGTGTGAGGAAAGTTCTCACCCACCTAGTGCAGATGTTCTATATCAACGATAGTCTCCCTTAGTATCCGTGTGATACATAAAAACCCACAAAGGCCAGGAGGCCTCTTAATTAAGTGAATCGTTGCATGTATAGACACCAGTTATCCTAAAACATGACTAAGAACCAATGTTTGTAGAAGCTACCCCTTTTAACTAAAAAATTCTCTGAAGTGGTGCATCGAATCTTTGATTATGAGAAGTTACTTACCAAGTCTGACTTATGGGTGAGCTTAAAACACTCTCCATTTGTTGCATGTAAAATCATCCCTTTGGGGCATGAGGTAAGCCCATCTAGGAGGAAGTTTCAATCCCTAGGGTGTACATCTTCACAAAATTTCCAAATCTATTCAGTTACTTTGAAACATCAAACATTGTGCTTGAATTAAAAGGAACACATCAAAAAAAGCATTTAACATGGTTCTAAAACATCAAACCCTTTGAATTTAGTGTGAATACTTTGAAAAGAGCCTTTTGTTTGCACTCCCTCAAAGATATCTTAAAAAAATATCTTTGAAGGTTTCTGAATGTTTAGGCTCACATTTCAAGTCGCATTAAGAATGAAGTAAACCTTGGAAACTATAGCTTTTAGAATTTCAATTTCCATACACATTGAGCTTTTGTGGAAAGAAGCATGCTTAAAGTTGTAGAAATATTTAGGGTCACATGAGTTTTGATTTTTGTGTTATGATATCACTTACCAAAATCTCAAACCAAATCAAACAAAACCTTCAAAACCATAAATTTATCCAACATTGCTGCCAAAACTCAAAAATTGGAAAATAAATCTACACAGAATACCACTCTTGCTCCTATTTTTGCTACACTTGACCAAAAACTGTCCGCACTTGCCAAAAATCTATTGCTTTTGCTGATAGCTATTGGTAAAAATCTATCACTTTTGACAAACTGAGTGCACTTGCTATAAAATTGGTAGCACTTGACCTTTTTGTGCCGCAATTGACAAAATTTTTTGGCTGTAGTTGACTACAAATCTTCCGCTTTTGACCAAAAAGATCACTTTTGATTGTGTAATTCACCAATTTTAAAAAATACACATAGAGGTCGCACTTGAAAAATCTCACTACATTTTCTTTTTTAAACTGAGTGCACTTGACCATAATCTGGCCACAGTTGACTCTTTTCAACCCCTTTTGCTTCAAAACTATTGCCTTTTCTTTGTTTCCTGGTGAAAATTATAAAACCAATCTAAAACTAGTTACAAATCCTTTGAGAACAAAACAATCAAACTCCCAAGGCGTGTCATAACTCGGTCCATCATCCATTGGAAAAATTCAACACCTCATCCTACTTTTAAAAATTGAAATCAAAACAAACAAACTTGGATCATTCCTTCACTCATGCTTCTAAGATATCAACATTTTCTTGAACCTCAAGGCTAGTTCATGTAAATTTTCTGCAACATATCCTCTAGAAGAAGAATTGAAATATCGATCCAAGCCTTTCGGCATTTTGATTTCCAAGAATAGCATCATTCCAAAACATCGCTCAAACCTTAGGGTCTTGAGAATCACAACAACCATATCAAAACACCAACATTTTTATCATTTCACCTTATGACCATTTAACATCTGATTTCTCCATCAACAATTGAACATCATACCATCTATTATACAACCAAACTTTGAGCTAATTGAAGGAGAGCAAAAAGACATAATTAGTAGTTTGAGGAGCTTCATATTCGAGAAAAAAGAAACACCAAATCAGTGGAGAAACACAACAAACATTTTAGAAAAATGAGAGTGAAAAGGAGATCTTACAACTGGAAGGCCTGTATTACCACCTACTGCATGGCAATAGGTATCATCCCCTCAAAAATAGAAAATCCCAAAAAAAAACACAATTTCATTTCCTTAAAACAAAAAATCCCAAAAACAAACACAATTTCATTTCCTTAAAATAAAAAATCCAAAAAAAAACACACAATTGAACCCCACACATGTGCTTGTCTTCATGATCTCTTGCAAGACAAAAGTCCCTAAACGAAGAACCAAATTCTGCCTTTTCAAAAAAAGGCATCATAGTTCAAGGTCTATCAAGAGGCACATCTTAAAGATTTACCACAATTGGGATATCTTGATAAGAAATTTTTATGCTCACCCTTTAAGGAATGCACCAGACTTACATATCCACTATGAGCGTATCAATTAAATCATTGAGTTCATAAGGTTTTATCACTTTAGAGCCCATGTGGCAATAGACACCATCCTTCAAAAATAGAAAAACCTATAAATAAATGATTCTTTCACTTCATAGTTAGAAGTCACCAAAGATTCACAAAAGCTTGGAACTTGTTTATGAAAATTACGAGATCACAACATAGAAAAAACATGGAAGCAAACAAAAAATGCTACCATACCCCCAAAAAACAACTCAAACAATGAAATTAGCCCATGGGGCTATAGGCCAAGTGACCTTGAAACACCTCAAAAGAGACCCACATTCAAAGCAACAACAAACCAATTACCTAGCGAGGAAGAGGTAATCCATATACAACAAGAACCCATGGATAGAGAAAAACAAAATCCCAAGGATATGGTCATATAGGAGGTGGATAGTGAAGAAGAAATAAATGATGAAGAATTATTTCAACATTCTAACAATCCCAAGGAGCTCAAACTAATGGAAAAACTCCTAAGAAAGGATCTGAACACTTACTTTTTCAAGTTAGCACAAAGTGGTGCCAAGTTACCTATAGACTTTAACATAGAAGGTCTTAAAGATCCTCATCTCATTCCCTTAGGAGATAAATCACTTGTGAGAGAAATACCCAAACCATTAGAGATTCTAAACATGCCACCTGTATTCACATAAGTCAATGATCAATCGATGGAAAACCCTTTGTATAGAATACCATACCAAATCAAACAAGTGGCGGTGGTCAGATAGTATAAGGGAGCTTTATCTCAATACATGCCTCAAAACACTTTATATATTTACCCTTCCCAAAATGTACCAAATCAACAAGGGTAATTCCCACAACAATACCATCAACAAGGAGGGTCCTATGGTCCAGTCCCCAATCAACAGTACCAACAACAAGGCGTGCCATAGGGTACCCTTTCTAATCAACAAGGTGGGCCATGTGGTCCCCTTCCCAATCAACAATACCAACACCAAGGTGTGCCATAAGGTACCCTTTCCAATCAACAAGGTGGGCCACATGGTCCCCTTCCCAATCAACAATACAAACAAAAATATGTGTCATAGGGTACCCTTTCCAATCAACAAGGTGGGCCACATGGTCCCCTTCCCAATCAATATTACCAACAACAAGGTGTTCCATAGGGTACCCTTTCCAATCAACAAGGTGGGCCACATGGTCCCCTTCCCAATCAACAGTACTAACAACAAGGTGTGCCACAGGGTACTCTTTCCAATCAACAAGGTGTGCCACATTGTCCCATTTCCAATCGATAGTACCAACAACAAGGGGTGCCATAGGGTACCCTTCCTAATTCATCCCATCAACAAGGTGTCCCGCTAATGCATTATCAGGGTAACCTTCAAAATAGTTAACTCCAATAACAAGGTGTACCACAAGGTACCCTTCCCAATTTGTCCCATCAATAACGTGTTCCGCTAATGCACTATTAGGGTAACCATCAAAATAGTTCGCTCCAACAAGGTGTACCAAAGGGTACCCTTCCCAATTCGTCCCATCAATAAGGTGTCCCACCAATGCACTATTAGGGTAACCTTTAAAACAGTTCTCTCCAACAACAAGGTGTGCCATAAGGTACTCTTCCCAATTCATCCTATCAACAAGGTGTCTAGCCAACACATCATTAGGGTAACCTTCAATACAGTTCATACCAACCATAAGGTGTATCACCAACAGACTATCAAGGTGCCCCTCCACAACAACAACAAGGAGCTAACCCTCCTTACACACAACAAGGACCTAACCCTCCTTTTACACAACAAGGACCTAACCCTCCTTTCACACAAGGATTTAACTCTCCTTCCACCCAACATGTTTACCAAGGTCTCGTGCCTTTGCAATACCGAACCTATGACCAAAACATGGTAGGACAACAAGGTTACTACATATAGGATCTACAAACAAACGTACCACAAATAGAGGTAGACATACAACTACATGCCATAAATTAGAGAATATCAAACATGCAAATAGGGAAACCAAAGAAGACTTATACCCTTCAATATATATGTCTATTTCCTTTTGATTGTTCCATCAATATGCTTCCTTTTCCAAAAAACTTTGAAATACCAAAGTTTGACAAGTACAAAGGCAAAGGAGATCCAATAGAACATGTACATGATTTCTCGGTGTCATGCACAAAAGTCCGAAACAACAACTCTTACCTCATGAGGCTCTTTCCACGTAGCCTTATTGGTCATGCTATGGAGTGGTTCTCCCATCTACCCTAGGGATTAAAAGTTTTTATGAACTAACTACCAAATTAAAAAACCACTTCTCATGCAATATAGAATAGGATGTCACCATAACAGATCTATACAAAATTAAATAGAGTTAAGGAGAATCCTTCACCTCCAAACTTGAACAATGGAGACATAAGGCTAGTCAATGCAAATGGCCTATTCCTAACAAGGAACTGGTAGACATATTTTTTCCAATGTCCAACCAAAAGTTAGCTACCAACTCACCATGCTATGTCCCGCAAACTTGAAGAGACCATTGACAAGGGATTACACATAGAAAGGGATCTCATAGCAAGGGGAGTGATTAAGCTAAACAACCCAAGGGAAAATTCTTCTAATTTGATTGAGAAACCTAAGATTTGGGCCAATAACAAAAATGTCACCAACAATGGGGTAGTTGATGCTAGAACTATATGGAATATACAAAATACTAACACACCACAAAACAAATCTCAAGTGGCACAAACAAGATATGCTCCTAATAATGCACAAAATAATCAAGTAGTCAACCAACAAACATATGAGGGAGGGAAACAAAGGTAATATGATCAACCAAGAAGGAAGTTCACAGTATTAGGAAAGCCACTTTAGATGGTCATCCATAAAATAGTGCAAGAAAACCTCATCAAGGTCAATGATCACCCAAACTATGAGGATCCAAGCTTCAAAAAACCATGGTACAATGAGAAGGATTTATGCAAGTTCCATAAAATCAAAGGACAAACAACAAACAACTGCATGAGACTTAAGCACATAATATAAGACTTGATCAACAAGGGAGAAGTGGATTCGAAACATTGTCCTGGAAACAAAAACCTCCAGATATACAAAAATATGATTTCGAACCATACTAAAAAGAATGACAAAGGACCAAGACTATCATAATGCTAACTACACTTATGGTGACACAATTCTAGGTACCCTCTCTCAAGCACATGACACTAGGGTAAATGTAGTAACTATACGAGGTAGGGACACTGAATGTAACGTAGCTACCCATCGAGGGAGAGTTACAATACAAGGATCCCTACCTAAGCCCACAACTAAGTCATCAAATGACTACAGTATTGTGGAATAGTTGAAGAAGACTCTCGCCTTGATCTCAATCCTAGAACTACTAAAACTATCACCCACACATAGGGGGATACTTGAAAAAGCATTAGAAGCATCAATTCCTCAAGACCTCAATCTAGATCACTTCTAAGCCATGGTTGGAAAAATCATGACCAATCACCATTTAGTCTTTTTCAAGAAAGACCTTCCATAGAATTCATTCCACAACCAATTTCTCCACATAGAGGTTGGTGTCCAAAATAATTTGGTCAAGAGAGTGTTGATAGATAATGGTGTGGGTCTAAACATTTGTACCTTGAAATTCATGAAACAACTAGGGTATTGTAACGACGTGATAGAAAAAGGAAAGAGAATTACTATAAGGGCCTATGATGACCTCAAAAGGAATTCAAAAGGGACAGTAAGGCTACCAGAGTAGATAGGACCAACCATCACAAAAACCACATATCAGGTACTTGACCTTGAGTTACCATATAACCTCCTTCTAGGACGTCATTGGATTGATGCATTACAAGGTTCCTTTAACCTTTCACCAATGTCTAAAGTTTCCTCATGAAGGAAAGGAGGTGACATTATATGTTGATCCTGAACCCTTCCACTTTTGTACAAAATTGGAAGAGAAGTATAACAAAATATAGCGTATACACATCAATGACATATCATTTCATTCATTCTCATATGTTGACCCTTCGACACTACCATCAACCTCAATCAAACCATCATCAAGTGAGCAACCAAAAACTGAAACCAAGTTTCAAGTACTTGACAAAGGTAATGGAAATTATCACTTCAATCAAACATTTTGCATTGAAATTCTTCCACCAACACCCAAGGTTTATGGAGGACCGAAGGAGATCAAATATGCTCAAACAATGAAAATGATAGCCAAACCCACAATTTTCACCAAGTGGGGAGATATGAAGGATGAAGATATATTCAAAGAATACTTTTCATCTATGATCTACAAAGAGGACCAAAAGGATCCAAAATAGCCACAACCCCTTCTAATTGATCCTAGTAGTAAAGGCTACCAGTTAGCTAAAAAAATGGGATATACTAGAATAGGTAGCCTTGGGCTACATAAACAAGGCAGATGGGAGCCCATCATGCTGGAACAAAGAAACAAAAATATGGGACTGGGTTATGATTCAAAAGATGTGGTTATTCCAAATACTAGACAAACCCCTTTTAAGAAACAAGCACCTTCTACTAGCATTAAGACATTAGATATCTACCACCTTATAGACAATGAATTTCCTATCGAAGAAATTTGAAAAATTTAGCATTGGTCTAGTCCTATCCAACTTATAAAAACCACTCCCAATGACTATTATTATTCCAAAACAAACTTGAACAAGTATGAATGGGATTCCCCTTCTTTTGTCACCTCTAGTGATGATGACCTAGACACCCAATGGGAAAATGATACTAGAGAAAATTTTGTAAGTTGTGCAAACAATGATAGCCTACCCCTCTGCTACCAATAGTTGATATATTGGGACAAACGACAACATACACCTATTTTCTAGATCAATTCCAAAATGATGAAGCAATCACGGAGTTTATGGGACTTCAAACTAATATACCACTAGGAGATCATAAAGTAGGGTTCATCATGGTACTTGAATAGGAAGCATATTTTTATGGGGAGATTGTGTCCTCTAGTCACAAAATTGAAAAGGACAACCTCAAAATGAGATCCCCTAGAGAAAACCACAATGTGGCTCTATTAGATCCTAAAAAGAAGAAAATAGAGGATGAATTTGAAGGTGAAAACCTCTTTGAGGCACCCAAATATAGAGGATTCAATCTCTCCATATCTGAATATCAAGAAAAGTCAATGCTCCTAGTGGAAGAAGAAAAATACATCAAGGTTGGCATGACAGAGAAGCCAAATATCACATACCATGCAACATCACTTGATCCTAAAGAGAAAGAAAAAATTACAATGTTCATCAATGACATAAAGATAAAATTTGCATGGACTTATGTAGACACGCTAGGACTAGATCTAATACTACTTGTACATTATTTGGTCGTATCTCTTGGAGCTAAACCTATCAAGTAGAAACTAAAGAAAATCATTCTCAAATAGCACTATTGGTGAAGGTAGAACTAAAGAAGTTACTAGATGTAGGTTTCATTAGACTGATTGATTATCTAGAATGGATATCAAATCTAGTACTAGTTTCAAAGCCCATTGGGGGCATAATGATCTGCACAAACTTTCGAGACCTAAACAAAGCTTGCCGAAAGGACGAATTCCCTCTTTCAAGTATTAACATGATCATAGATCTAACAAAAAGACATGAGATGCTATCATTAATGGATGCTTTCTCTAGGTATAATCAGATAAAATTATCCCTCGACGATTGGCACAAAATGACATTCACTTGTACTTAGGGGACCTTTTGTTGGAATGTCATGCCATTTGGTCTAAAGAACATAGGAGCAACCTATCAATGAGCGATGGCAACAATCTTCCATGATATCCTACATACAATCATGGAAGACTATGTGGATGAAATTCTAGTGAAGTTCATCAAAAGGGAAGACCACTTGATCAACCTTGCAAAAGTGTTTAATAGGATAGAATAGTATAACTTGAGACTCAACCTAAAAAAGTGTGTCTTTGGAGTAACATCTAGAAAATTACTAGGGTATATAGTGTCAAGAAGGGGCATTGAAGTAGATCGTGCAAAAGTAAAATCAATATAAGAGATGCCTCCACTAAAGACATTGAAGTAACTGAGAAGTTTACAAGGGGAGCTACAATCTATCAAACAATTTATCACACAATTGGTAGACAAGTGTCACCCATTCACCCACCTGTTACACAAATATGTCACTTTTAAGTGGGATGGGAGATTTGATTAGGAATTCTAGCAAGTCAAAGAGTACCTAATCACTCCTCCAGTCTTGATGCCACCTATTCCAGACAAAGAAATGATACTCTGTGTCTACAACACAAGCAACGTTGGAAGCTCTCCTAGCACAACTAGATGACAATAACTAATAAATAATGGTCTACTACATCGACCAAACACTAGTGGGCTACGAGTTGAACTACTCACCGATAGAAAGAGCATGTCTCTCAAGTATTTATGACACAAAATATAAGACACTATATTTTAAATAGACAAGTAAAGTTGATTTCAAAGATAGACCCACTAAAGTACTTATTATCAAAAGCAGGTCTAACAGGAAAAATTGATAAATGGGTAATGATCTTGAGTGAGTTCAACATAGAATATGTAGATAGGAGATCCATCAAAAGACATATCAGCTAGCTGAAGCACCAATGGAAGATCACAAGCCTCTTATAGTAGACTTCCCAAATGAAAGTATATTGCTCACAGAATAGACAAGACATTGGACCCTATACTTTGATGGGTCCCACACTCAACATGGCTCTTGAGCAGGTATCCTATTTATCACACCACAAGGAGATAGTATACCCAAGGCATAATGAATTTCTTTCCCCTACACAAAAAATATCTTTAAGTATGAAGCTCTAATCACATGACTCAAGATGGCTATTGAATGGAGGATAAAAGAACTGCAAGTCTTCAGAGAATGTCAACTGGTGATCAGGCAAGTGAATGATGATTACCAAATAAAAGATGACAAGCTGATGTCATATAAAATGATGGTCGATAAAATGATGGTCGATAGCTTCAAGGAATATTTTGTCACAATAACATTTGAATAGATTCCTTGGATCAACAACAGAGCAGTGGATGCCATGGCAACAATAGGTTCACTTATTGATATTCTGCAAAACATTCCTAAGTATGAATTCCTGGTGGAGAAATTACTCATACTAGTGTTTGATATTCCAGAATCAAAACTAGTGTGTGTTGTTGTTGGTCCTAATTCACCATGGTACCAAGACACATTATGAATTCCTGGTGGAGAAATTACTCATACTAGTGTTTGATATTCCAGAATCAAAACTAGTGTGTGTTGTTGTTGGTCCTAATTCACCATGGTACCAAGACACATTCGATTACATCCAACATGGTATCATACCACTTGACCTAACAACCAACCAAAGGAAGATCTTTACCTATAGGAATTCTTGATTTATGATTCTAGGAGATACTTTATATCATCATAGTTTAGATGGTATGTTACTATGATGTATTAATGTAGAAGAAGCACAATCTACCTTACAAGAGGTATACAAAGGTGTTTGTGGGTCCCACTCTAGTGGACCTAACCTAGTACAAAAGTTGCTAAGAAAAGGGTACTATTGGCCCTCCATGGAATAAGAGTGTATTCAATATTCTAGAAAATGTCGTCAATGCTAGTAGCATAGTAACCTCATTCATGTAACAGAACAAGAATTGAGACTAGGAATCACAACACCATGGCCTTTTTTGCAATGGGGATTAGACTTGGTAGGAAAGATTTCTCCTGCTTCCTCTAATGGGCATAAGTTTATTATTACCACAACTAAATATTTCACTAAATGGATAGAAGCAATTCCATTGACCTATATCACCGGAAAATATATATCAAAGTTCATTCTAAATTATCTAGTTTGTAGGTATGAAATTCACCAAACAATCATAATAGACAATGGAACCCCATTCAAGAATCAAGAAGTCCAAGAGATTTGTTCCAATTTCTCTATCTAGCATAGATTCTCCATGCCCTATTACCCCCAAGGAAATGGTCAGGTTGAAGCATCTAACAAAACCATTTTGAAGATACTAAAGAAGACTGTTAATGATACTAATTGTGATTGGAATTTGCAACTGAACCCAACTTTATGGGCTTATTGAACCAGTATTCAAACACCTACAGGTGCCACACTTGTCTCCTTGGTCTACGGATTAGAGGCTATCTTACTTATTGAAGTCAAAATCCTCTCATTATGAATCTCACTAAAAGGCATGGCCAAAAATGAAGAGTATTGGGCATCCAAATTAAATGAGTTGGAACTCCTAGATGAAAGGCGTTTGAGTGTGTTAAACCATCTTTAGGTTTATCAGAATTGGATCAAACAAAGCTATGATAAAAATATCAAAGACAAAAAAATTTAGGTTGGCGACTTGGTACTCAAAGAGAATCAGAAGGTACAACTGAATCAAGACAACAAAGGAAAATTTGAACCCAATTGGTTAGGTCCATTCATTATCACAACAAACTACAACTCAAGAGCTTATCAATTGGCTACTCCTGAAGGAGAATCCTTAGTCAAATTGTTGAACAACAACCACCTCAAGAGGTTCTATACTTAAAGAATCTCATAATACCCCAGGCAAAAGGGTAAAAATCCAAAAAAATAAAAATTTAAAAAAAATAAAAAAATCAAAAGTAAGAAAAATAGTAAAGATAAATTAAAATGTTTTTTTAAGTGAAAACCACTTTGTGGCACTTGTAGAATAGGTACCATAGTGAAAACCTAGCAAATGGACACTATGTTTGAATAAAACTTGCATCGTTATCTATTGGTGCTATCTGAAGCACTCACCCATTCATCCCATAATAAAACATGTGTCCAACCATGGCTTGATGATTGATTTAGTATTGAACCTTGTTGCACCATCAATATTCATCCCTCCTAGAGAAGGTAGTCTTACATCAAACTAGGGAAAATTCTCAAAATTGGTCTTGAATTAGATCCTTGAGTGTCCCATCATAGTTCAAAAATATCAAAAATAAAAAACATCTAGAAAAAAATAAAATAAAAAACATCCGAAAAATAACAAAATAAAAAATATTTAGAAAACAACAATATTGGATTATTCTTTCACTCAAAAGTATAAGATGTCAACATTTGCTTGAACCTCATGGCTAGTTCAAGTAAATTTCCTACAACATATCCTCTAGAAATAGAAGTGGACTATCAATCCAAGTTATCAATGTTGTTTGAAATTTCAAAAACATGTTATTCTTTGATTCAACATTGGTCAAACTACATGGTCTCTGTGTGTACAATGTAGGCAAGGCTTATCAACCCCCAAGGCCTTAGGTAAGTCCCCTTAGGTGTCTATCATGCTTTCTTTCAACTTAGTCAAAAAAGTTCAAAATCCAAAAACATTCACAAAATTCAAAATCCAAAAACATTCATAAAACAAAAAACAATGAAAACATGTTCACATCAAACCAAGCGAACTATAAGCCTTTGCATGTACAATGTAGGAAAGACTTATCTTTGATGAGCCCCCAAGGCCCTAGGTTAGTCCCTTGAAAATAATAAAAATAACATTATAAAACTCATAAAATCAAAAATTCCTACTCCATCATCACAATCCGTAATAAAATTTTCATACATAATAAACAAATCATCATCTTCACCCTTTGACAAAAAAAACAAACAAATAGAGAAAACATAAAAAACTAGAACTTTCAAGCAAACAATCACAAAGATTTGATTCCAAACAGACTAAAACAATGATAAAGTGTTAACTACCTATCTTTTGACAATTCACCAACAACATCCTAAGATATGCCTTAACAAATTCGTTCCTACAATAGACATGATCAAGAATGGATAATAGCTTGAAACTTCAAAACAGATATGGCAAGTGATACCGCAACTTTGTTTTATCATTTTATAGTCTTATTTTTATGATTTATTTTATTGACTCATTCCTAGGATCTCTTGAGGATGTCCATAAAGATTTAGAGAAGAAGGAATGGGGGAAATTGAGCATCATTTCGGTTTGCTATTTGTAAGATATTTTTGTGATACTACCATGATGAATACTTTCTTTATTGAGTGTATGGAAGTTCTTTTAAGACAATTCATGTAGCAGTTGAATGTTAGGTATATCATACCTCTCTGTGTAACTGGTCCAAAATAGTTTTGACACAACCTAACCATATATTTTAAACAAAGTTTCAATATGTCTGGTGTGAGCAAGAATATTCTTTGTATGTCAATTCAAAGTCCACACAATGGATACAAAGTCACTTTAGTTATTAATACCCCGGTGCATCATATTTTTTTGCTACATAAAAAAGGATTGTTAAAAGTGCAAAGCCTCCAAGAAAAGAAAAATAAAAATCATTGATAACTAACAACATCAAATTTCTATCCATCATCCAAAATTTCTTCTAACTAACAACTCCATCCTACATCACAATATCGTTAGTTCCATATCCATCCTGCATTCACAATGTTGTCAATTCATATCATGATGATAATAAAGCAATGAAAACATCATGTAACATGTATAAGGCATACATCCATCATATACATAATAAAACATTATATGAAATAGAATATGATCAATCCATCCATCCACATCATATGAATATATAAGAAAAATACAAAAACATGTATAAACATACATCATCGTACATCATCATCCATAATAATCACATAAACACATAATGAAGCTGAATCGAAGCATGTGCATCTCATATATATCATCATCAAAATTGAGAATGTCATGGTACATCATCAATGAAACATGTATGATAGGATAATACAAAAAATATACATATCTACGAGGCCTCAACTAGGAAGATGAATATATATACAAAATCATGTCTGCAATATAAGTCTCTAAAAAACATCATAAAAATCAAGTACAAATATGCCACTACCTGGTAAGAAGAGGAGGAATCTAAAGATCAGGTTACATATCATATTGTCTAACGTAATATCCATCAGATGCAGCCTCCGTAGTAGTACTAGGCTCTCCAAACCATGGCCGCTATTGCACTCTAGGAATGAAGGAATCATACAGGGTCTGATAATATGTTGCCCTTTGTAGTAACTAATCTCGCTTGACATAGAGACTATCACGCTTTATCCTAAGGCTATCCCTGTTAGTGGTAATAGCCTACAACTGTGTCTCAACAACAAGGTGATGCCTAATCTTGGTGTCTCGCTCACCACTAAAGCCATCTCTCTCCTCTCTAGCGGTGTCCCTCTCCATAATCAGTATAGCAACCCGAGCCTTTGTGGCCTGTCACCGCCCTACCTGTACATCTCTCACAACTGTCATTTGTGCTAACTATACACCTCCATCTATAGGTGGTGGAGTAGGACCTATGGCTTGTCCCTGATCTTGTTGCATCAGATCACCATGTCCACCATCCTATCTAGCCTTGGGAAGATGCTCAACAATGATCTCCATATGTTGCCTCTTCCACAATGGCCAGTAATGCCTGCTCTACCCACTACAGGAACACCAACCTGATATGTGAATCTCTAGGGAATACATCATGCTCTTCACTAATCAAAATATGGGGTAGTCCTAGGATTTGCTAAACCGACTGTCCAACCCCACTCGAATCAGGAAAGAGCTATGAAATCTTCCATAGCTACATCACAATCAACCTATAGACGCTAGATACGAACATCTCTAGTAGTCCAAGAAAAATGAGCCTCATAGGCATCTGGAAAATGGCCCTGTCTCTCTCCAAATTTCCAATAAACCCTATCAAGTAGATATCTCTCAAGTAAAGAGAGAAAATGACCAATGAGCCATCTAGTTTGTCTGCAATATACCAACTACTCCTAATCATCAGGCCATGCCTTGCAATCCATATATGGCCTCCATAGGAAACTTGGAATATCATTGAAAGCAATGCACAGTAGGGAAGCTAGCCAGGCCAGGTATAATGAAGAAAATCTCCATAACAATAAGAATATGGATCCCTAGTAGTACAATCCAATATACCATCAAAACGAGCAATTGGGATGTGCTCCCAAGCCTATACATGTAGAAGAGAGACATCAGTAGAAATAGACCTCCCTCCATGATATGCAACCTCATGCATATCTTAGTATAGGTGTGCATTGAGACATGGGCCCCACACATATCTAGTGTCATGCTTGAACATATGCTCAATGCACACATGCCATCCAACAAGAAACTACTAGCCTTTCCTATTAGGAATGACGAGCCCAATAACCAAACCATAGAGAACAAGTGAAATAGGATTGATAATGCCTACAAAATTAGACAAGTCTATCTTTGACTCCCAAACATGAAGATGTATCACACCGAGTACGTGGCACATAGTACAGGTACCCCTTTGAATAGAATATGTAACAAGCTCTCCATGAATGGCTATACAAAGGATCCTCCACACATTCTCTAGGGTAATAGTGGCCTCCCTAATAGGTAAATGAAAGGATGAGGTTTCTAAATTCCACCTCTCCACAAGATTAGTCATCATCCCTCTATGGCATCTAATAGTCAACATGTAATAGATATGCCGAAACCCAACGACATCTAAAACATCTCACTCTAGCTCTTGGAAACCAGTGATCAAGTTGAATAGATCACATGTTTGTCGCTCCCTCGACTGGAAAAAATTAAGAACCGCTTGCAACCATTCAACCCATAATGTTAGGGATTTACTATGAAAACACAAAAATACCCTATGATGATGAAAAAATAGACTTAAAAATCAAAAATAGTCAAAAGAAAAAATTTTGTTTCAAAAGTGGTAATTTTTTTGACAAAAGCAAACAAAATAGGTGAAAGCAAACAATTTTTTGTCAAAAGTGAAACATAGATGCGATAGTGAAAAATTCAACAGTGCAATTTTTTTTCAAAAGCGAACTGTTACCACAAGAGTGAACCAAATGAAGACAAAAAGTCAAAAGTGCAAAATTCATGCGAGGGTGAAAAATGAAATTTGAAAATTTAGGTCAAAGACACAAGCTTTGAGCAGGTGCAAGCTAAAAATCCAAAAGTGAACTATTCATAAAGAGCAAAAGCGAAAAAGATGATGCAAAAGCAAAAAATTCCTAAACCTAGTGCTATCGAATATAGGGACTTCAGGCATTAATTATGCAAACACAAAAAGATGAAAATGAAAAATGAAAGAGTACATACCGAGGCACCAATTCTTGCAGGCAGTTTGAACTCACGAACTGCATCAATGCAATGTGGGGCTCCTCGAATCCTCACCATAGCTCCTCGAAAATTGACAAAATAAGAATCCAAAGGGAAGAATTTTCTATAGGTTCAAAGTGAAAATGAGGTAATATGAACCCTAATTACCTATTTTAACCTCCAAAACCCTAATTTTTTACCTACGAAACACTCCTAGGTTTACATTAGGACCTCTTAGGAACATATGAACTATTAGCAAGAGACCTATAGGCTTAATTTTCCATTTACACATCAGAACTGAAATAGAATAGTATCACGAGCTTGACCTAAAAATTAATATTTCGGTCGACCTCTGAAGGGGGCAGCCTAAAGTTCTACCATCATTTCGTTGACCGTCAGGGCATATAATTTTTTTCAAATCTTGATCTTAACATTGAAATATTTGAAACAAAGCAACCACTACTTTGTCTCAAAGAGGGGAAAAATGTAGACATGTAAAATTGATTTAACACTTATTGCACACCCTAAATTACATTTTCTCATCAACGACATCATTATCATTGAATATCACTACATTTCACTTCAATTGCATAAAAAACCCTAAATTTCTTTTATTAATTGAATAATAATACATTATTTAACTAATTCACTTTTTCACCATTTTCAACCGATTAAATAAATATCATTTATTTTTAATGAAGTCCTAATCTGACTTTATTCCTATTGATTAATTAAATAACATCAATTATTTAATTATGTCACTCATTTTTTTTTAAATAAAGGTGGAAAAGCTACAAAAAGATTTTATTAATTAAAAGAAAGTCGAGAGTACAAAGCTAGAAGATTTCTAGAAGCACTAGAGGTCTGCGTAGGAACTTGGCAGAAGTTTCAAAATACAAAAATACCTCAAGAGAGAAAGAGGGAGAAAACAAACAATGATGCAGCCATGTGTGGAACAAAAGACCATCATGCAAAAAGCCCGTGCATAAGACGAGAGGTGCAAAAGAACCAACAATGCTCAATGAGAAGAAATCCAATAGTGGATGAACCGGGGGCATGCAATTAACAAGTGATAAGGGACACACTGCCCAAAACCCACAAAAATCACAACAACAGATAACAACACAGAAGATGTGAGATAGAAAAATAATTCACTTTCAATTATTTTTAGAAAATGAAATTATAGATTCAAAGCTTACATGCTACAACCTCATGGGCTTGATTGATTACAACAAAATCAACTCTTAAAAGAAAAACTACTATTCAAAGCCACAATTTGCACTGTTAGGGCCACCTTCTACAACCTCCACCTAACCCTTTTTATTTTCCACAATAACTTCCCTAGAATATTCTAGAAAGATCAAATTTCCCCTTTTGTTTTAGTGCTAAAAGTCCTGCCGAATGATTTTTGGCCTAAGAAGAATTTTTTATGAA
Organism: Sequoia sempervirens; assembly: GCA_007258455.2. Classification (NCBI taxonomy): domain Eukaryota; kingdom Viridiplantae; phylum Streptophyta; class Pinopsida; order Cupressales; family Cupressaceae; genus Sequoia; species Sequoia sempervirens. The sequence continues at coordinate 508,702,677 of VDFB02105785.1, forward strand.
ATTCACTTTTTAGAGGACCAACTTCACGGGGCCATAACTTTTGATCCAGGTGTTCGATTCGCTATCATTGCATATCGTCGAAAATCTCTCGACGAGCTCTACAACTCATGAGCCAACCATAGGTCGGTTCGGCCACTTTTTGAGCTGTTTCAGGGTCTCTACAGTTTTATATCTAAATTTGAAGCTACATTGGAGAAATTTCCTAGGACGAAAACTTTAATTTCTCACAAGTCATGCAGGGTATTAAGGTGATTCTTTCATGACCAGAGATGTTTTTCAGCTCTGCTCCTTAGGGAAAAATTTCACATCCATACGAGCCCGTTTTGGTTGACTTACTAAAAAGAGTAAGTGCCCATTTTTCTCTATTTCTGACACCTGATAGTCTTAAACCCCTTAAGTGCCATCATGGGACTCAAAACAATTAAAGAAAATAAAGAAAACATTTTTTTTGGGTGATGCAAGCTTTCCCTACACCACTGGATGCTCCTACATCAACTAGTACCATAAAATTGCTGATATAAAAGCATCCACGAAGAGGCAGAAAAATGATAGAAAAGCCATTAAAAAATGTAGATGGGTGAGGAAAGAAAACCCTATGCCTGGAAGCTTGAACAATGGAACCAAGGGTGCTACGAAAAACCCCAAAAATTGATTAGTCAAATGGACCACTGAATAATAAAAGCATGATGCTAAGAACCAAATGAGAGGAGAGAGAAGGATTAAGAAGAAATTTCCTTTGAAGAAGCCATATCTGTAGGTGGCGGGAAGAACGGCTCAGCGTGAGGCTCAATAAGAACATGGCAGATGAGCAAACAAACAACTTTAAAGATTTTATAAATCAGGTCACATACATAATTCCCTAGGTGGGATCTAAGGTCATGAATGCAGACCTTAAATTCATGTGAACAATCATTTACCAAACCGTGTGCCATGGCACGAAGGAGTTTTGAATGTTGACCATATGTGAAGAGGTGCACTTTGCTAAGGACACCACCAACAATATTTGATCCATGAAGTATGTCATAACCTTCAAGTGTCAGTTGCATGGTGGAGAGTGAACATATATGTGGGAGCAAGTAAGTACCCACTAAAAAAATTACAATATCAACACTCCATAGGACATCCATAAGATTTGATACAAATCTAGATGCAAGTTTGTATGGCAGACCATGAGCATTGAGTTCCATCCATTCATAAACGAGAACGATCTCCACAACATCAAATACTTGCTTGCACTCTATTGCAAAGGTTCTTCTCAGCTTTTCTTTAGAGAGAGGAGAGTTGTCGTGAATTTTAGGAGTCCTTGAAGGCACCAGCACATGAAAGAGGCTATCCATGCTTGACGAGAAGGAAAGCCAGCCAAAACAAAGATTATGATAAAAGAGACCAAGATAACTTAAATAAAAAGGGGAGATTAGCCGCCATTAGAGCTTGAGGGAAATCTCGCTCATGGGAGTAGTACACAAATTGAATGCTGATTGTACTCTTCAGAGGAAAAGGGAATTGATAATAAATGATGAAATGAGGCATGAGCCTCGATTTGTAGAAAAATTACCAAATGGTGAAAGAAGAAAAGCCTTTGGGAATGATGCTTATGAAAGGAAATTTTACCTTTCCAAAGATAGATATCCACTTAAACTGGTGTTACCAATAGAAGCATGAAAACCAATTAGCCAAGAGAATGGGGAAGAATGGGGAAGAATTATGTCACTAATTCACTTTATTCCCTTAAGTCAATTAAATTATTAACACATAATAGTTTAACTATGTCACTTTCCCCTAACTTTGAATAATTGAATAAATTATCCAAAACATCATCAAAAAGGTCAAATCAAATAAACAACTTTGTTTGCAAAAGTCAAACATGATTTGCACATTCAACTCAAAAAAATTAATTAATTAAATCAATTAATTAATTATCCTCACCCATTTTCATGATTGAGAAAATTATGAACCACCAATTTCTCGATCTGATTGGATGACTGGTCCATCTATTTCCTAATAGATCAATCTATTATTCAATTTCACAGATTATTCAATCTATTTCCTCAATCCCACTGAACACTGAAAATAATTTCTTCAATCACACCAATTATGTAATCGATTTGCATTGATTATTCTCATCTAAATTCTCTCAATGGTTTTCAACTGTTGATCGATATATTCTACTACGTGATCTTGAGTGTTAATTCCAAAACACAAAATATATATAACAACCATATTTCTTCTAAAAAATGATCAGAGAATCAACATATTTTACACAACAAAGTAAAGCAAAGATCTTAATTGATATTTTGACAAAGCTTCAACACATATCTTTGATCAATTCACACACGTTCTTCAAGCTTTCACACGCATAATGAAGGCTTCACATTGATACGAACAACTCAACATCTTCGTGAACACACTCCAACATGGGATGGTAAAGCTACTTTGTTATTGAGTTCATTGTTATTGTTTTCTTTCAATTACATTCTTGAATGCATTAATTGTGTAGTTTTATTTTGTGAGTAATGGGCATGAATTGTTTTTCTGTTTGTTTAGATTAGTTTCTATTCACTCGATTTGATCATCTCACATCTTCACCGATTTCCCCCTTATATAGTATCAATATTAATTACATCAGCATTTATATTTTTCCTTGTATTTTCATTTTTTGTACATTGATAACAAAATTCGATTGCTATCATGAAACTCAATATTTTTCCTGTACCTACAAGAGACCCCAAAAATTACCCTTTCAACACGTCTTCATTTTAAACATAAATATATGTGCAAGTGAACGAGCTTCATAATTTATTAATAACAAAGGATGGAACTGCACCAATCTAACTTAACCATAATACAACCAACCTACTCCTAAGACCAAACCACAAACCTAAATTCATTGCAAAACAACAAAAATCTTAGAATATTTCAACAAAATCTAGATAATAAATAATCTTATTCAACCACATGACAGTTTGTAATATCCTTGATCCAACAAAAATCTAAGTCTAGATAATCAATAATCTCATTCAATCATGGCAGTTTGTACTATCCTTGATTAAGTTATGGCTATCTTTTACTTGTGAAGAATGAACCAAAGACATTGGATTTGTCACATATATATAACAAAACCAGCTTTACACAAGTTATTTATCATAATTGACTTGGGTCCTTTTCTCCCATACCCTTTTCCAAGGCAAACTAGTTGGCTACAGTTCATAAAATTACAAATCAATATTGGGTACTACTGTACTGGGTCCCTAAGAGAGGCAATTAGATCCCAAGGGCAAAATATCTCAAAGTTTGTCATCTACAACCAGCTTTGTATGATTTGGCTGTTAGTCTGTATTCTAAAAAACAATTCAATATTTTTTGAAAAACAATTAAGTCTTTTCTTTATTGAAGTGACTTATGTTTTGTTTTTTTCTATTTCAAAGTAATAGAAGAATGAATGTACATTTTTTTCACTATTTTGTCTTGATTGTTTCATCTCCCCATCACCATCCAAGAAAGGAGACGATCTAATTTAGATTTAAAGCTAAGTGGTCGGCTCTGAGATCAGTAAATCCAAAGCTTGTTTGTAGGATAATGGTGATTGATGGCGACAGCTGAAAACAACAGTCCAACACAAGACAGCTATAAAAAGAAGTAAGTAAATAAACAGAGATGGCTAAGAACAGCCAGCCAGCCATTGTGTGCTTTTTTTCTTTTCATATTAGTAGAAACTGTTCTTCCAATTTAGGAAAAAGACATATCTTTCAATGTCTAGAAATGTTTTTTTATGAATTAGAATACATATTAATACTGAAGTTAGAAGAATACAATTAATCTTTAAAAAGTGATGGGTATATAATTTAGTGGTTCTTAAAAAACAACCATTTTAAATTATTAGTTCATAAAATAAGAGTCCATTTTATACAACTTGCTGCTTGATTTGCTCTTTTACATCAATATACATCAGCAGTTATCTATTAAATCTGTACAATTTTTTTAACTGTATTTTTTGTATTTAATAGATAAGGCTTTTGTTTTCAAAGAAATAGTTTTATATATTATTTTTGTTAAAATAATTTAAAATATTAGTGGTATGGGCTACATGATCAAAGTTTTATTTTGTTAGGTTAAGTTTAAGAAAAGAGTAAAGTTTATTAAAAAATATTTTAAAAAATTATAGGATTGGTTGCTCTTTCTTAAAAATTATCAAAGTAAAGGAAGATACTTTGTTATAGAATGAGAGATGATAAATAATATATAATCTTGTACATATTCCATTATATAATGAGGTGTAACAAGGACAATTAAATATAAAAGATAAAAGTAAATTGAGAATAAACATTGGTAAATAAATCAACAACATTTAGAGCATTATTTTGAATTAAGTTGAGTAATCTACTAAATTTATTCATTGTTAGATCTAGTTTCCAAAAAAAAATCTTCTTCATGAAATTGATTATAAAGAGTATAGTTAGCCAAATGATCCATGATTTTGTTGGCCTAACACTTAATATCTTGAAGCCAACTAACAAAATTTTATCTAGAGTCTCACTTTCTTTTTCAATCGTGATAGAAAGAACCCATTGAAGTGGGTTTTAACATAGCAATGTACCTATAAGTCATGAAACATATAGGGTAGAATGAAATAGCCCATTTCTCTATTTGAAAGGTGGTTAATCTCAAAATTATTCAATAAGTTTTTTTTAGTAATTTTTTCAAAAAATATGGCTCGAGATGATATATTTAAGAAGAAATCATGGTTTTTGAATGGTTTGAGTCTATATCTGCAACCCTAGGAACAAAGATTTGATTTCTCTAAAGCCCAAGTCAAGTTCTGTTCATTTTGGTTTCAAATAAAAAACCTTCCTTCCGAATATAGAGATTTGAGCATCCTAGAACTTTTAGGGAAATTGTTGGTTATCTACCAAAGCTATGATATAGGATCTTTTGAAGACCCATAGAAACCAACAAGGCTATGTTTCTTAATGGATTCCTCTAGATATCTCCCAAAAAAACTCTCTCTCCTCTATTTTTGGAATATGGGTTCAACAAGAACTTTCTGTGAGGGTTCAGACCATCTATGTACCCTTTCTCACAACTTTGGTAATATTTCCAAAAAATGCTATAGGATTAAAGATAAAGCCCCTTTGGTCTATGAGGATCTAGTAACTCCTCTTCAACCCCTTCATAATGACATCATTGAGGGCCCTAAATTCCCTCTCCAAGTAGGAATCACTTCCCCACCAGTAGAGAGACATTTTCCCCCTCAAATATCTCCCCAAATTAGAAACATAATGGAAAAATTAAATCATAATTTGGTGTTTTAGTTCACATCCCCTTTTCAGTATCCACTTGGGTATACTATAAAGACACATAGGATGTATCCCTTTGCACATTCAATGTCATTTGAGGAATATTTATTGGATACTTTATCCCAAATAGGTATTTCAAAGAGGAAAAACGATTTTCTTATTCCAAGAAAGGGAAAAGGATGCACAACTACTCCCTCTCCAACCCTTAATGACCACATAACTACTGCATTAGAACGAAAAGATAAAAATATTTATATGGTTAACCTCATACTCAAAAAATTGGGGAACAAAATATCACAAATGATAGTAGATGAATTATTAAATGAATGTGCAAAAGAGGCCCGGGTATGTGGAGGATCATGATGGGCCAAAAGTAGTGATATGATGGGTATGTGGCCAACGACTTTTTTTTACCCAAAATTGATGAAATAAAAAGGGTTTTTAAAAGAGATTCTCATCTTTCCACCAATATAAATTATGCTTTACTTTGAATTTAATAAATAATTATTGATTCATTTTCTATTTGAATTACAACTAAAGTCCTAATTGATAGGGTGATTGAAAAACATCTATAGCTTTCAAACAATATCACATTTTTTGAATCTGAAACATGTGTCACATTCTATGCTTCACATACTATAGGACTAAAAAGACTTGAATTTCATGAAGTTTTGACCGTTAAGGTGGTCGACATACAAGTTTTATATATTTTTAAAAGTTGTAATAAAAAATTATAATTAATTATTTACTTCAAAAAAAATTACAAAAATATGCATCACATCGACATGAGTCCTCTACTTATATCTAAAATCTATAAAAAAAAAATATTATCATTTTATTGTGGTTAGGTGGTCGACATACACCTACTTCTTATTTTTTCCCTAAATTTAAGTACTCATCGTGATTGAAATTTCAAATTTTCACCAAATAGATTTATAAAACCTAGTAGTTTAGAAACTACATTCAATTTTCTATAGATTCTATTCTTACGTATTTTGAAATAATATATATAACTTATTCAAATTTTTACATCAAGTTTCCTAACTCTTATTTTTCTGAATTTTTTGCCACTTAAGGGCCTGTTTTTTCCATGATGATCCTGCACATACCCACCCCCTTTGTTAATCTACCTATCTCACAAATAGAAATAACTAAAATCGCTAACTTAATGCAATATCCAATGAATAGAAGAGGAATGAAAATAAAAAATATCAAAACTCAAGAGGAAATAGCTATATGAATTTAGACAACACTAGAAAATTATTTAAAGATGCAGAGATTTTGTAATTCTCCTTGAGACTAATGAAGATCCACTCATGGAATTTTAGAGGATTAAACACCCCTAACAAAAGAAGCTTAATAAAGCATCATCTAGAAAAAAATAGGATATAATTCTCCTTCAAGAAATAAAGCTTTTAGAGGAACATGACAGTATCATTTTTGGAATTTGGTCAAAATAGAAGCCCTTTCAAATTGCAACAAGAGGAGCGTTAGGTGGTATTTTTGTTCTTTGGAATAATAAAAATGTCTCAATTGAGTCAATTTATTAAAGAGCTTACTAGATGTTGGTAATGTTAGGATTAAGGTGTCATCTACCTTATAAATCCTATCTCATGGTTCCAAAATTCTTGGAAAGTGTCCCTAGGAACTTAGGGTGTATTGGGAGAATATTGTAATATTTATTCTCACCATTATTTGTAAAAAATTATAAGGGGTGATGGGTTCCACTAGCAACACTAAACGTGACTTATGGACATGAATATTTAATATTCTTTTACCCACATATGGACACCTAGAATGGGATGGTAAAAGACAAGTGAAGTGGAAAAATGAGTGACTGTTGGGATTCTCCAAGTGGGTACTTGGAAGGAGGCAACATGTGCCTAGATTGGTATTCCATAATTTTTTTTGCATTTAATATAATGTTTAATTTCCAAGTTCGAGCACCCAAGTTGGAGGGAAAGCATTGGAGCTAAAACTAGTGTTCTTTCACATTCTGAATGAAGATTCATATTCGGGTTCCATGTTTGGTGCTTAAGATCTCTTTACAAGTTTATAGAATTAGCTCCTTGGATGTAGAAATTAGGAGCAATTGAATGTAGAGTTACTCTACAAGAACAAGGACAAGTTGAAGCATAAATAGGTTGTTCATAGGTAGGTGCTACCATATTGGAGGAAAATAGAAGAATGGAATTTAATGTATTGCACTCATTTATTTGGAGATAATGCATACTTGGCCTCTCTTCTTGGTGGATATTTTTCCCACAAGGGTTTTTCCATGTATTAAATCCTATGTTATGTGATTTATTTTATGTTGTTGATTTGTGCCTCTTATCTACTATATTATGGTGACATTGTCCTTTATTTATTGATTTTATAATTTAACATAAGGTGGTGCCATTAAGCATGATATGTTTTTTGATTTTTAGCATCATAAATAAGATGAATCTAATCATGGTAATTCCACATTAATTTCAATTAGTTTCAGATTTACATATAAGTTTAGAATTATTATATTGTAGTAGTCCAATCCTTGTATCTCATCCATTCAATTCATAACTTGATTATTTGGATAGAGATTAAAATTTCCCTAACATGTATATCAGAGCTAAATGTTAACTTGGTTCTCTAGGTATTCCTTCATTTTTGATGTATTAGCTTGGAAATCTTGTGGGAATCTATTAGAAGGAATTGAATGTTGTTGGAGGCTTGTGGAGATGCATTGAATATTCTATAAGTTAACTTTATTTTCAGATCTGTGAGATTGGAAGCCATGGATATTATCAATATGATCAATGTTGGACATTGGAAGCTCATGATTGTGAATCTTCATGGAGTTCGTTATGTTTTGGTAAATTGGATCTATTATTTAAAAATATGTGTGTATCCTATTTTTTGGTGGCTTTATTCCTTTACCTTGTGTTCATGTGCACTGAGTAGGTGTTAATGTTGGATCAATACTTTTGACATCCTGGTCACATGGAGAAATACTTGCTACTCGGACTATGAAATGGAGTTATTATGTTGGCTTCATGGTTTTATCCCTTAGTTACATGAAATCACTGAACGATAAACCACCAACCTCTTTGTGAGTTATGGAGATAATATGCTTCATATGTTGTAATCCCTTGTACATTTAATTTTCCCGTTGGGTTGTAGTTTTCTCTTGTTTTCAGCTATGGGTTTAGAGATCTGTGCTTATTCCATTGTTTAGATGATATGTTTTATGTGAATGTATGGATGTTGAGATAGATTAAATCATATTTAGAGAGATGGTTTTGTACGTTTTAAATTTTAATTAAAATTTGTGAAATGTAAATCTATGATAATATTATTTTTATAGTATTCTGAATGAAGACAATTACAAGTTTGTATGGATTCTTGTAGGGTTCTTATTGGTCTATGCTTACTCCTATGTGGTTTTGTTTAAAAATTTAGGTCTAGCATTGGTCCTAGTGTTTGAGTCTTTGAAATTCACATGTTATTGTTTGAAGTTTGTTTTTCATTGAGGAGATTGTTGGAGAATTGATTTGGTAACATGAGCATGAAGTATAGTGTGAAGAGATTGCTGAATGGGGAGATTGATGAAGGTTGATGAGCATGACAATATATGGTGTTATCATTGATGGAAACCCATGATAGAGATACAAAAGTGTTGGTCTGGAGAAGACCAAATGATTTTAATAATTTCCCAAGTTCCAGAACATAATTTCAGCATTCAGTAAACCAATTTTGAGGTCTACATTGCTCCACTATGAAGAATCTGGTTATGTGGTTTTGAGGTAATAGTGATGTAGGTTGGAAGAGTCTAAATACAAATTTTCATGAATTGATGTCTTTTGTAGTCAAAGATAGTGTTACAGAGTATCGACTCTAGAAATGGAAAAATTTTAGTGACAGAGTATATGTTGGAATGATCTACATTCCATTGCGGTTGAATATTATGTTATGCATATTTTTGAAAGTTCTTATAGATGTTAGAGGTTTGTACATTCTAAGTGTTAAGTGCTTTGGTGGTCCACATGTCAAGGTTTGGATGAATAGTTGGTTTATTCAATTATTACTTCACCAATTTTGCTATCTAGTGTCGACCTAAGTATTTTGGGGTCGTGCGGAGCTGAATTTTGTATGGAGAGATATCATAGGAGTAATTATAGGTCATGCCAACTTATTTTAATGTGTTACAAATTTTGTTTCTTTTCTCAAGGTGTGTGTGTTGGTATTTTGTGCCGATAGGTTATGTGGTGCACGAACATCTAATTAGGTTGACTAATTTATGTTTTGGATTGTTGCAGTATATATAGAAGGTTAATTCATTGTGAGAGTGTGGTGAATAGAGTGCGCAGAGTGTGTGTGAGAGATTTGGTGTAGAGAAGTGTGAATTGTAGTTGAGGTGAAGTATGAAGTGTGTCAAGTCAATTTTTTGAGCTTCAGTGGAACTGTATCTTTAGCATATGTTAGATGCATTGTTAGCAGTTCATCATTGGCAATGAGCCACCCTTTTTTCTATATGTTTCTATTTTGGGTAGTGAGAAACTAACAATGAGTCTTTCTTCTTTTGGATAGTGATTCTACCATTCTGTATCAAACATTGTAACCAGATATAATATACTATGAGCTAATCCTCACCGTGGTTTTTCCCTTTTTGGAATTTTCATGCAAATCTAATGTTTTGGTGTTCTTTGATGTGATGCATGTTTTCTATGTTCCTTTCTATTACTGACAGTTTAATATGATGCATTGAATGAATGTTTAAAGTTGATGAGGTTAATGAATTTCAATGAATACTGATTCACTCCACCTCTTAGTATTCTTAGTGTTCAACAATTCGTATTAGAGCTTGGTTCCTTCAATTGGCTTGATCGCTAAGGTAGATCTTGTAGGTTGAACACATGGATACAAGAGAGTATCCTATCCCTCTAGAAGAGATTATCCATGAAGCATTTATTGAAGAAGATTGTGAAGTTGACATGGAAGGAGAACTCAAATGAATCCTTGATGATTTGGATAAAGCATAAGTTGAGAATATATATTTGAAAAAGGATATTAATGATGTAGATGAGTGTATCAAGAAGTTGAGAGAGAAACTCAAGAAATCTAGAGAACGAATCAAGGAAACAAATGAGAAAATCAAGAAATCAAATGAGACTATCACCAATCTGAAAGTGCAAGTTGAAGAGGGAAATAGAGTTCAAGACTACTTAAATGCTAAACTGAAAGACAAATCTAAAGAATGTTCAAAGCTTGAACATGAGATTGTAACTTTAAGATCAGATTTGGAGGAAAAAAAAATCAAGAGGAAAAGTTCAAGAATAGTTCCACAATGCTTGATGAAATGATTGCAAATTAGAAGGCCTCAAAGGAAAAAGAAGGATTAGGGTTTGAGAAAGGAGAATGTTCAAAGGTAAATCAAACTCCAAACAATGCTAAAAAGAAGAATGACAAGAAGAACAATGCCAAACAAGTCTGGAACTAGAAGAAATAATTCAAGAGACCACCTATTAGACAACCTACTACAAAAGGTATTCATATTTTAATGGTTATTGATATTCCTTCAATAAATTTGGACATAAATCTATAGAGTGTAGAAGTAGAATGAATCAGAATGTTCAATAATTTCTCGGTCAATGTTTTACATGCAATAGATTTGGTCATAAGGCTAGTGAATGTAAAAGTCAGATGATGAATGGCTACAATAATGGCATGATGTTCCAATCTTTCAATGACTACTATTATACATGCAATGGATTTGGGTATAAGAGGTTTGAATGCAAATATAGAATGGAAAGAAGTAATCTTGTTCAAAAAGGTGTCATTTGCCACAATTACAATAAATCAAGACACATAGAAAAGTTTTGTAGAAGCAAGAATGTGAAACCCACTATTTCACAAAAGAAGGCTGATTTGGTAAAGAAAGTGGATACGGTTGAGATGAAGAAGGAAATGAACAAAATTTGGAAGAATAAATAACAGAGTGAAGTAAAGAATGAGTCTCTGCCAACTCCTAGTGCAAATGTTTCCTCCAAAAAATAGATAGAGAGCTTTGGCTTAAGGGCAGTTTTAACTAAAAATCCTTAAGCCCCAGCCAAAGATGGGGTGTTGATTCCTTCAACACACTGGTACATGTGTAGATCAATATGTTTGATCTACTGATGGTATTTTTGATATGAAATTTACTATTGCAAAGAACTGGGGAGTGATTAAAGGTGATTGTGTCAACACAGTGAGGGTTTGTCAGCTTTTTAACCTAACTTTATATGCAACATTCAATGCAAATTAGGTAAATAGAAAAAGGTTTATATTTCATTTGCTCAATCAAAATTCATTTGTGATCAAGTAATTGGAGATTAAAGGTAATTTGAATCATTTGGTGCATTGTGTGAAACCCTAACTGATGAAGAATTTCAAAGGTATTTACAGATTTCTTGCTATACCCTAGCTCTGTGAAGTTTCAAAGATGTTTACTCCATAATTAATTGATGTATTGGAATGGTCGAGACCTAATTTCAAGAAACATCCTTTCAAATCCATGGAAATGGATCTAGAAGGCACATTTTTAAGGGTTCCATATGGTGTGATGCACATAGAGGATGTGCAGATTTACATTCACACGAAAATGGAAGAATATGATTATATGTAGATTGCATAATATTGGGTAAATGAATTGATAAGAGAAGACTTTGAATTGAAACTTGAATTTGGAAGTTTGATAGAGAAGAACCTAGATGTATGGAATAAATTTACAAATTTCTGCCATGAGGATGAGTGGGTAAAGTATGTGTTTATCTGAATTCATGATAAGTTCATGTGGCTAGATATGCCATACAAGATAAAAAAGGAAGCAATTAGGGTTGTTACATGGTTGTGTTCAAATGGACCCATTTCGACAATGAAGGTTGTATAGAATGAAATGGTAATGAAGCTCACTAGTGCAAAATTTGTCAAGCATGCCCTAATGGTGAAGGACATTGTGATCCGATAGTAAAATATACATCAATGATGATTGGGTATAATATCTATTAAACAATTATAGATAACTATGTGTCAGCCACTGCTATTCATACTACTCACCATATGGTGAAGGAAGGTTTGGATATTGATTTGCAAATTTTTTTGAGACAATAGTTGCTGGAGAATCTTCAAAAGACCAAGGAATCTCAATACCCCTTCAGATATGGTACCATAATTGTATGCTTATTGTTCTATTTTCTTAGAGAAGTTCCCAATACAAAGAATATTGTGTGGTTGGACAATATTCCTATTGCTATTTAGATTAGAGACCACTTGAGAAGGTTAGGGAACCTAGAAACCTGAGTTCTATGTTGTGTTTCTTAAATTCTTTTTAGGGAAAAATTAAAGAAAGGGAGAGAATTCTAAAAAGTATAGTTGAGAAGTACAAGAATGATATAACCATTCCTTTGGGAATTTAAAGGGTAGTTTTTTGAAGACTTTGTCTTTATGAAATGTATTTATTCCATATTCTGTAGAGAATAAAAAATAGATACTGTAGACACATGAAATTAGCATCACATTCATCCACTCATTAAATAAATCAAATTTACATTCATCCATTCATCAGGTAAATTAGGTTCATTTAGTTCAATCTCTAAGGATCATCCATTTAAATTGAATAAATTAACTTTATTTAATTTAAGCCTATCATTACCTCATTTGATTAAATAAATCAATTTTAATCAAATCCTAACATTTCATCTTTCATAAATCATCTCCTAGATTCATCTTCCTCAAATTAATTAACCTTTACCTTGCATCATCCTTTTAATTAAATAAACCAAACTTTATTTAATTAAATCTCAAATTCATATTCTATCCCTTTTGATTTAAATAAATCAAAGTATTTAAGTCAAGTGGGTCAAAAGCATCTAATCACCATCTAAGTTAATCTAATCTTGATTAACCTAATCTAACCACCCATCACATCCTCTAGCTTTTCCCACTTGCACAAATAAATCAATTTATTGATTTATTAAATTCATCATTTTCCATCAACAAGGCATCTTTTGAGAATATTCCTCAAGTTTGAATTTGAAAGAAAGTTGACTTGTCCCTTCCAACATGGCAATAACTTCCCTCTTACATGTCCCCCACTTGGCATTTAAATCTCTTCTTCTCCCTCCAACAAGCCAAATTTGAAATTTGAAAAGCCCACCTATATGCATTTATGGGCATATTGACCAAAAATTGCACATCCTCCATCCACTCACAAGGTGACAAGTGGCTCCATCTCATTGGATAAAATAGTATCCCACATTGCTGTCTTTTGAACACTCTTTCAACTTGAGAATCTATAAGTAGAAGCTTCATTCTTCAACAATGCATCAACAATCTTATGCAAAGTTACTCTCTTCAATTGAGAGCTAATTTTGTCCACTTTACTCCATCTTCAAGGTATCTATCATTGAGCTTATCAAGGATTGGGAAAGGGATTCTTTCCAAATCAAAGAAGCACCAATCCACTATGGGATAGATATGTATCTTGGTTTTATGCTCTCAATTAGTTTGTGTTGTTATCTTGTTTATGAAGGCATGATGCATTATTTCATGGGAGCATTTAGTAAGTTTACATGAACTAACCTTCTTTATGGAGTTTAGAATGTTTGCAGATTTATTGGTGCTTCATTATGGTGCTACAAGGAGGGCTTCGACTTTGATGGAATCACTATATTGATAGCTAAATCTTTCAAATGATTTGTGTTATGAATGAAAAATTTTATTTGAAGTTTTGAATGTTAAATCTATAACATGATTTGATTTGAATGCAAATTTTATTTAGGCATTAATGGAATCACCATTTTGTGAAAACTGACTCTTTCGAATCATTTTGATTTTGAATGTGAATATTATTTTCCCTGAAGAATATTAAATAATGTGAACCTTTCCTATGCCTAGATTGATAAGAACTGAACCATATAAATAGATTTGTCATCTCAAGATTGGCATAATCCTAGGTATGGCTATTTTGGAAGTATTTGTGTGTAGTTAAAAAATATTTCAAGTGTACGCCTTCCTCTTAACATGTTTTTTCTTTCAATATTTTCCTATCGCCCTATGAATTAGTCAACTAACTCCAACCTTTTCCACATTGAACTCTACCAGTGTTATCATAGCAAATTTCCTTTCAGACTCAGGCTTTTTTTTTGTTGTTGTTTCTTTGCAAAAATAAGGTGATATTTGGTCAACAGAGGATGTACTTTGTTCCTATGCCATGAGCAATAAAGCCACCAAAACTCAGTCAGTCCATGTGAAATACAAATGACTGTCTTAATAAAGTTCAATAATACTTTGTATGATTCAAATCGAAGGAAGACACACATCTCCATATGTTAAATTTTGTACTCCTTTTCAATCTATTCAGAGAATCCTCACATCTTAGAGTTTCCAGACGAATCCATTTTCAATCTCAACATAGTTGACCACTATAAACTTTACTTTGATGGATCATACACACAACATGGATCAAGAGCCGGTGTCTTCTTTTTCACCACACAAGGGGACTGCATACCAAGGTCCTACAAACTAGTGTTTCCCTGCACCAATAACATTGTAGAATACGAGGCTTTAACCATAGGCCTCAGAATAGCAGTGTAGTGGAACATTATAGCTCTTAGAGTATATGAAGAATCTCAATTCATAATAAACCAAGTGAATGATGAATACCAAACTAAGGATGATAAGCTCACTCCATACAAGAAACTGGTGGAGACCCTCAGAGAATCCTTCATCGAAATCACATTTGAGCAGATTCCTAGAGCTAACAATAGAGCAACAGACACCATGGCAACAATTGGATCCTTACTGGACATCCCCCACAATGTTACAAAATATGAATTCCTGATAGAGTAGCTTCTTGTGCCCGCATTCAAGGTACCAGAATTAGAATTTGTGTGTGAAATCATTGTCCCAGTGATCCTTGGTACCACAACATTTATACATACCTTCAAATAGGAGTCATACCTGTCGACTTACCCTCAACCCTAAAATGAACCTTTGTAAAAAAGGCATCTCGATTCATCATCCTAGGAGATACCTTGGATTGTAGGAGCATAGAAGGAACCTTACTACACTGCTTAAACATTGAGGCATTAACCACTCTAACTGAGGTACATAACAGTATTTGTGGTTCACACTCTAGTGGAATGACCATAGCCAAGAAATTGCTGAGGATGGGGTATTATTGGCCTACAATGGAAAGAGAGGCACATGACTACGTCAAAAGGTGCCTACAATGTCAACAACATGGAGACCTCATCCATGCTCCAGCTCAAGGACTTCATCCCATCATCACACCATGGCCCTTTTCATAGTGGGGACTCAATCTCATTGAAAAAATCACACCCACTTCATCTAATGGCCACATGTTCATCATAACCACCACATAGTACTTTACTAAGTGGGTGGAAGCCATACCCATGATGTATATAACTGGGAAGCAGATATCAAAGTTCATCCTGAACTATCTCATTTGTTGCTACGATGTCCCACAAGCCATTATCTTAGATAATGGGACACCATTCAAAAATTAGGATGTCCATGACTTATGTGAAAAATTCAAAATCCAACATCGCTTCTCCACCCATACTATCCCCAAGGCAATGGCCAAGCAGAAGCCACAAACAAAACCATTTTGAAAATCCTCAAGAAAATAGTCAATGATGGAGGTCATGACTGGAATTTGCAGCTCAATCCTGCCCTCTAGGCCTATTGAACCAGCATACGCACACCCACTGGTGCCACCCCCTTCTCCCTGGTATATGGATCAGAAGCAATACTCCCCATTGAGATCGAGCTCCCATCACTCAGAATATCACTACAAAACCTCATCACAAATGAAGAGTACCGAGTATCAAGATTGAATGAGTTGGAGCTACTGGATGAATGGCGTATAGACGCTTTAAATCATTTGCAAGTCTACTAGAATAAACTCAAGAGGAGGTATAACAAGAAAATCAGAAGCAGGACTTTCCAAGTCAAAGAATTGGTACTAAAGGAGAATAAAAAGAATGTCCCAAACCTAAGCAGCAAAGGAAAATTTGAACCCAATTGGTTGGGACCATTTGTTATCATAGCAAGCTATAAGTCAGGGGCATATCAGTTATCAACACCCAAAGGGGAACCTTTGCAAGAGCCTATGAATAGCTCCCATCTCAAAAAGTTTTGTGCCTAATCTTTCAAGGTATAGAACCAAAAAATAAAAAATAAGAAAATGTCCTAAAGAAATGGTTACTTTGGCGTAAACCTGACAAACAGGCGTCTTGGTGACAACAAAAAACAAAAAATCCAAATTTTTTTTTTTGAAAAAAGGATTAAAAACAGTAAAGAGAAAAATCATCCTCTAGTGAAAACCACTTCGGTGGCACTTTGGGCAAGTACCTTGGTGAAAACCTGGCAAACAAGTGCCTTGTGTAAATAAGGACTTTCCATCCATGAGGATCTTCACGGCTTGTTCTGCATAATCCATCCATTACGCTTTTCATCATCCATTGCATTCAGATCCCCATCCATAACGCATCCACCCACATTCACACAATAGCTTGGTCTTGTGTTCGTATCATGATCCCTCCTAGTACTACTCGGCCCATCCTCAAGGTCAGTTTGTCCTGCCTTTATTGGAGTAGTCTATTGCATCACGCTGGGGGCATCCTATCATTGGATCAGATTCGTGTATATTCTTGAAGTCCTAAAATCAAAAAATTCAAAAACATCAAAACATATAAAAAAATCCAAAAACAGGTCAAAAGTTAGTCAAAAAGTTAAAAAAAATCCGTCTTGTCGAACTACAGGTCTATGAGCCTTGAACGTAGGCAAGGTTGATCTTTGATCATCCCCCGAGACACTTAGGTCAGTCCTTTAGGAGTCCATCATAATAAATTGACATCTCATCATGTATATCGTCATCTGTAAATCGGTCAAGTCTTCAGTAGAACTACGTGGTCTCTGCGTATATAACGTAGGCAAGGCTAATCTGTTGATCAGCCCTCGAGGCCCCTAGGATGGGTCTTTAGGTTAGTCTCTTGGTAAAAATCTCAGAAAAACCAAAAACATTGGAAAATCAAAAATCAAAACATTTGAAAATCTTGAAAAACACCAAAAACAACCTCAAAACATTGAAAAACTTCAAAAACATCCAAATATTTGAAAAAATCCATCCGTCTCATCTCACTTTCACCCACAATAACATCACTCATAATAAACTATCGTCATTCTCAACCTTTGGTAAGATAATAAGAAACAAGTCTAGTAGGTTAAAAGTAAAAACTCAAAACGTCAAGTCGCAGGTCCAAGTCAGTACATAAGAAAGTTGGTCAATTCTCTTTGTGTTGATAACCTATCATCCAATTGGTCCCATATCAATCATTCAAAAGAACACTTTAGATAAAATGAAATGATGTGCCACCATCCACTAACATGTCCTAGGATGCATCCTTCCTACAATGGGCATTATCTTTTGGCAATAGTTTTGGTTCTTATCCTTAAAAACACATCCGCTTTTTGTTAGCGGTATTGAAGACCATCAGCTTGTTTGTTTACTTTATCTTTGTCTTTTGACTTATCTTATTGTGCTCATTCCAAGGACCTCTTGATGATATCCAAATAGAGGATTTAGAGAAATAGGAATGGGGCAATGATCATTATCTTTTGTCTGATGTGCTTGTTGGACGTTCTTGTAATATAACTTGGCGAATACTTTCTTTGTTAGGTATGTATGGAGGAGGTTTTGAGCAGCTTGTTGACTATTGCATTGATAGGTTGTACTTTTCTGTGTTTTAGTCCGAGGTGTTTGAAACTTCTAAAGTGCATCCTAGCAAGGTTTCTGTATTTCAGGTGTCAACAAGAATACTCCTATCTGTTTGTCAAGTCAAAGTTCATCACATTGGGTACAACGCCATCTTGGTTCTCTATACCTTGATGCATCATACCACGTGTGTTATCAAACATAAGAAAATTGGCCCTTTGAAAATACCAACTCCTCGGCAAGTAATCATCATCATTTGCATATTCATCATCTTGTGTCTTGTTGAAATGACTTTTTCTCTTTCATCCCTTCTTGGTCATCACACTAACAAGGTACTATGAGAGTTGATCATCATCATCATCATTGTCATCGATCTTGCATCCACAAAACATTAGCATATTGCATAAACATATCATATAGGAAACATATGCATTGCATTTCCATCATCATATAAACATGGTATTATAAGCATTTTCCATAAATTAGCACATCCCTTTCTCATTACATTGCATCCACTTTTTCCATCACATTGAATTCATCACATAAATCATTGCATAACATTCATTTGCATAAACATCTCACAACCATTTTACATTACCACCTACTACATAATAATACATAATAAGTACATAAGAATTATAGATAATCCATTGCATATTCACATCACATAAACATCATAAAGTCATCTCCCACATTACATTCATTTTGCATAAACATCATCATACCACTTTGCATATATTACATCACATCACAGTAAATGCATCACATACATTACATGTTTAGGATAATATTTGTTATTCTAAGCATCTTAAAACCATCTCATTTGCATCATCAATACATATCATATAAAACACGACCATTGCATTCGCACTGCATTATATCGTCCATTAATCATCCATATCATCTCATAAATAGCATCACAATCATTTTTTACATTTCATTGCATAAATCATTCCACATCATTATAAGCATAAATAGGAACATAAAAATCCATTACATGCAAAGTGTACATCCATCCATAATCATTTTATAAGCACGGTTCACATATCATTTCACATATACACCATAGATCATTTCCATATCATTTTGCATATTACATTTCATATCATATATCATCATTTACATCAACATAAATAGATCATCATATAAATCATCATCATCCATTCACATCACATATCATATAAATCCATTTGCATATCATGAATAAAACAAATAAGATCTAGTTGTAATGTATACATCATCAGAAAGAAATACATCCATCGCATCACATCATAAACATCATTGCAATAGCATATAGAAATAGAATCATCCATAAATGTATAAATAAGTGGTACACATCAAAATCATCATCTCATATATATCATCATCGGGTAACTGTCATAGTACAAAATAATCAGATCACTGTACATGTATGTCAATAAGTACAAAAAAGCCCATCGGGCTATCAAAAAGGAGCCCATAAGGCACAAAAGGTATCATCTCGATCAAAACAAGGTCTACCCATCCTATCTGCTGCCCTCACCCCTGTCACTATGAACCTTTGCTATTCTGTGGTTGGTTCACTGCGAGTAGTTTGGGGCCCACTCTGCTCTAGGCACGGTCTGATGATAATGCATGCAGTAATAATCCACCTCTCGGACGGCCTCCCTATAAGACCAAATGGACACTGTGCTCTGAGAGGAGGCTGCCATGCTCTCCAACTGATGACACCAGCCCATCTCTATGGCCGTCTGTAGCTCTATGGCCTGCGTCTACAAAACAGCCCGGTCTTTCTCAGCCCTGATCTAATCTCTCTTGGTCCTGGCTTGATCCCTCTCCGCTGTCATGGTCTGAACTTGGGCCTGCAACTATGCAATCAATGCATCTTGAGGATCCACCTACCTTGCTAGTTGTGCTAGTGGAGGTTGCACGTGAGGTTGATCCTCACCCCTAGCTCGTGGTGGTGCACCTGCCTGCTCCTGCTGCCCAACTGGCACCTATTGTTGATCCTGCATCTGCACATCGACCTGACCTGGCTGAACTGGCTGAGGTGGAACCCTGGTCAACTGATCCTATCATGCATTGTCTCTCCATCCTCATCCTCCTCCTCTACCCCTCATCCTCTGCTAAGTGGGGACTACTCCTGGAAATTTCAATCATAGGGGAGGTCGGAACTAGTCTCTGTATTCCTCTGTGATGTCTGGATCCGCAGGCCCCTGATCATAAGCCCATGGCTCAGCCACCAACTATCTAAAGCTGTCAATAGCCTTTGAAGCAGGAATGTATTGACCCATGAAGCCTATGACATAGTGCAAAAAAATATGGCCATGTAATCATTGTTGGGCCAGTCCTATGGCTCATCGAACTGTTGCTGAATGTGCCTAGGCAGGTATCTCTCCACCATGGTATGCTCTTGCCCCTGCCTAAATTGGTCCTAGCGGGCAAAGAAAATATGCTCTGCATCATCAGCCCATCCTAGCCGACCAAGGTACAGGCACTAGGTAAAATCCTACATCTCATCTAGGACTCTCCTCTATTAGGGAATCTCGTGCTCTCTTGTGTGTATGAAGGACACACCACCTCTGTAGCACCACACAAGGGGATCATCAGGCCCCATCGGTGTATTGCAACAACCTGCGGCTGAAAAATAGCAATGTGCTCCCATGCCCATACATGGAGAAGTGTGACACCTGCCCTGAGTGCTCTGCCATCGAGGTAGATGTACTCATGTAGATCTCTATAAAGTGAAGCAAGGAGAACATGCCCCCAAGCAAAATGAGTAGGCTTGTCATGCATCACCATGCGCTCCCAACAGAGTCCCCAACTAGGATTGAAGTACCGGCCTTGTCAATCTGGGGCAATGAAACCTGAAATGATGGCCACAACAACCAAGCAGAAGGGGGAGGTGAGAGACCTATGACGCTCAAGCTCGATCTGACCCTCACAAATGATAACGTCCTCTATGGTGAGGACTATGTGATAGGCGTCCCGCCCAACATCTATATCAAAAATAATGCACTGACCATGAATCAACAATCTCAGGATGCGCCACATGTCCTCCAAGGTGATAGTGGCCTTGCTGGTAGGAAGGTGGAAAGACGAGGTCTCATTGTGCCATCTCTCGGCAAGCGCTAACATCATCCCAAGATGGGTACACACGAGCGCTGCGTATGTGATGTGCCACAACCCCATGTCCTATAATCAATCCTACTCTCTGTCACTAAGGTCTCATAAGTAACTGAAGAGATTTTGCAACCTGTGCTTTTAGGAATACATTTCCCTCGCCGCGTCCTGCATCAGGAAGGGTCATCATGTTAAAAAAATTTCAAAAATTTCATGCCGAGTGTCCAAAAAGTCACCCCAGTGTCGCTATCTGTGAAGGTGACGTAGTTTGATTTTTTATCAAATTGTGATGCTAGGGAACAAAATGACGAAAGCACACCGCCGCAGTGCACTTTTCTTCTGAGTAGTGCAGTTTGAAAAGATTCCTGTCGATAAAGCACCACCGCGTCACACTTTGGTAATGACCTCGTGGGCCATGACCTTAGTGTCAAAGTTTGGAGTTTATTTTCAAACTCCAAACTCCACTTCCGCGACACAATTTGATACTGAGCGACACAGTTTGATTTTTGAGTGGAGCTATATAGTGCCATTGCAGAAGAACTAAATTTAAATGCATTAAATGGACACTTAAAACAAGAAGTAAAGCTCAAGTAAGGATCACTTACCGGTGCCCCAATGCCAGGTGGCCACTGGTATGTCTAGACTCGATCAGAAATGTGCATCGGGAGCTGTCATTGTGCCATATCGTTAGGAGGTTAGAGCTCAAATCTCAAAGTTGCTAGATGGCTGTGTGAAAATGAATTGAAAGTGACCCCTCATAGCCCTTTTAAGCTTGAAAATTAGGGTTTTTTCACCCTGTTTGGCTATCCTGCTAGAGTTTTGGACCCTTGAACCCATTTTTGTCTAGTTGAGGCCTGTTTTACATCATTTTATTGTATTTAGACACATTTTTGGCCTCTTGGAGCATTTTTGGACTTATCGGGCACCTTGTCCTCTTTTTTCCTGAGATCGCCCAAAAATTGAAATTTTCGTCCACTCTCTCAAGGGGGTAATATATTGGCATGTTTTCTCTCACTGGGCAGTAGTGGGGCAAGATTTTGAAAATGATTTTTTTTTCTTTGATCAAGACCGTTTATTCTTTGAACCAATGCAATGAGTGCATTGCTTCAAAGAGGGGCAAAATGTAGACATGTAAAATGTACTAATTGACATTGTGCATATAATCCTCACCACTAACATCGTTTCATCTTGAATCATCCTTCGATCTAACCATTTAATCAAATACCCTTATCTGATTAAATTCATCAATATTCCTCTCTTAATTAAATAAATCAATTATCTAAATTAAGTCACCTCTTCTCGATAATTAAATTAACCATTTTGATTTAATTATCCTATTTAATTAAATAATTAATTTTATTTGATTAAATCTCTTAAGTCTATCTATTAAATTAAATAAATTAAAACCTTATTTAGTTTAATTTAACATCATCTCTTTTAATTAAATAAATTAAAATATTTATTTAATTAATCCCTTATCACATTCTTCTCATATTTGATTTAAATAAATCCATAAATTTAAGTTAAATAGGTCACATCATTTAACCCCCTTCATTAAATTAATTAACTTTGATTAATTTAATCCCCTCTCATGTCCCATCCTCTAGCTTTTACCACTTGCACATGAAAATAGACTTATTTGATTTATTAAATCTCTATTTTCCTCAACAAGGCATCTTTTAGGGAATATTCTTCAAGTTTGAATTCAAAATCCAAGTTGACATGTACATGGACAACACGAAATTTACTCTCTCTTACATGTCCTTTGCCTTGAGCCAAGTGGCATTCAATGCATTCTTCCTTCCCTCTTGCATTTCATTTCAACAATTTCAAAATTCAAATATATGCATTTATTGGCACAATCCTCAAAAATTGCACATCCTCCATCCATTCATAGGTTGACAAGTGGCACTTTTCCATTGGCTAATTCTTAGTCCCACATTGCTCTATTTTGGACATTCATCCATCAATCTCATCTATAAATAAGAGGCTAAATTCCTCATTCTATCATCCACAATTTGAGTAAACTTACTATGCTCAAATCATTAGCAAATTTCATCCATTATCATTGAATCTTAGCTAGGTTATGCAGATTTTTCCATTGGAGTACTCATCAAGCATCAACAAAGTGGATCAAATTTATTCATCAAATCACCATTGCATCATTGGAGTTGGGAAAGGGCCAATTTTCACATCAAATTGGCACCAATTCCCTCAAGATATTAGGAGTTTGTTTGCTTTAGAATAGGATTTGATATGCTTTTAAACTTCATTGTGTTCTTCATTTCATATTCTATCTCTTTTTCTATTCAAATGGATTTCTTGAGGAATCCTTGTTCTTGCTTGCATTTCATCTTCTAATGTGTTTGTTCATGTTGTTTTGCAGGTATTAGGATTGGGGTTCGCACAAATACATTGGTGAAAGGAGGTAAAAAATGCATGATCTCAAGTATTATTAGGGATAATTTTTATGGTAAGTATGATGCTGGATCTAGGAATATGATTGATGTTTGTGACAAGTTTGTATTATTCATGTTGACGGGTAAGAAAGAAAAGTAAGTGGCTACAATAAAATCCATTCATGATTTGCATAGAAAAGAAGAATAAAAGGTGTAGATGAACTCATAGGTCATTAATTGAGCTCTTTGTGGAGCCAAAAGATTCCCATAGGGTTAGTGAATATGGAACCCAACTAGTACTCAAATTTATACTTCCAAACATAGCCTTACCTTGGTAAATAATATTGTAAGATAATGAGATTAAGAATAACTAAAATAGATTTTAAAAAAAGGATTCATAAGAAGAAAAACTTCTCCATGTGGTTCTCCCATGGTGGTTGTACTAAGGGAGTATGGAACATGATGCATGTATATAAACCATAGAAAAGTAAACATGATGATAGTAAAAATAGATATCCAATACCATAGTTTGATGATCTTCTGGATCAATTTTAAAATGTTGGATATTTTAGAAAGTTATATCTCAAGCTAAGTTACCATAAATTTTGAATCAAGGAGAGGATGCCACATGAAAAATTCCATCCAAGGCACGATACAATATCTTTATGTGGATAGTAATTTTAGTTAGCCTATGTAAAGCACATACAATATTCATGAGGCTTATGAAAGAGGTGTACTATATCAACTTATTTATGATTGTTCTATTTTTTAATTTTGATTAAATTTTGGTTCCCAATAGAACATATGAAAATCCCAAATAGAACCTATAGATGGTTTTACAAGTTATAATAAGGGAAAACAAACTATTATTGAATGGAAAGAAGTGTAAGTTTGTAAAACAATCACCTCTCTATCTAATACATGTGGTTGGATATGGAGTGGTACAAATTAGCCTAGAAAAGTGGAAGCTATAGTAAAATTTTCTAAACTGACTAATGTCACTAAAATAAAAAGCTTCATAAGGGAAATCTAAAAGTTGAGAATATTTTTTGTCTTATTTAATCTATTGAAAAACCTCTTCATTCTATTAAAATCCATGGTAAATGATTCAAATGGGGTAAAATGTAGAAAATAATGTTTAAAGAATTGAAGCATAAAATAGAACATGCATTGATACTAACATTGCCTAATTTTTGGGTTAATGCCTAGAATTAATCACTTTTGAGGAATGAAGTTCAGGAGCAGGAGCAGGAGCGGGATTAGGCACGGTGAGGTTTTGAAATTGACTGAGGATGGAGGCACCAATTCTGATGAAGATGATTGTGATCCTGTTGCTCTTTGTGCCTTGGTTTCAGTCAGCGTGTTGTTTGGGGTTTTTTTGGCAATGCTCGGGTCGCTGCTTGGTGTGGCTTGGGAGACTTTTCATCTTCTGGTGCAGAGCAGTATCTAGAGAGGAGCTAGGGGGTGGTTTGTTGTTGAAACTATCTCACATGTATTCCTTTCATGTTCCGTTTTGTGGGCTCTTACTGCCTTTTTTGCATCAGCTTTTGGTCTGGATGAAAGGCATCTTCATTGTCAATTTGTAGTGCTCTATTTTGAATGGTGCAACATTTCTTTTTGCGAGGAGTCCTCTAGGGCATATTTGCTCATGGTGGAGGCTATGGCCTATGTGTTTGAGGGGTTTATGCATGTGTAGTTTGAAGATTACATCCCTGTGAACTCCTCTTCTACGTATGGGTTTGTGAAGGTGATTATCTCCATGAAGGTTTCATCGGCTTGCTATGTGTTTTGCATCCCTTGTCTGTCCGGGTCTCTGTTTGTGAGGTTGGCTCAGAGGGTGAGGTTTGGTGGATCCTTTTCTCTCTACTCCAACTCTAGCTTAGGGTCTTGGTTGTTGCTTTTGATTAAATGGTTTGTTCTTTTGGCTACCAGTATTTTGTTGATGACCTTGGGTCTTGGCTGGTGGATGGACTTTTTCCATGTTAGAGGTTGTTGGTTGTTGGTTGTTGGCTGGGTTGATTTTTTTGTTTTATCTCTCGACCCAGTTGTTCGTTATTCAAAAAAGGGAGGGTGATCTCCTTATGCTCTATGGGGGTGTCCTCTGGCTTTTTCTCTGTTAGTATATTGTTGGGTAGGAATAGTTGAAGGCTGATCTAGAATACCTAGTTGTATTTGTTTTGTAAGAAACCTATTGTTGTTGCTGAGCTATTACAAAAGTTTATTATGAAGGCTCAAACTTGGTTATGGTCTATGTTGATGATTGTCCCTTCTTTAATGCTCCCGTTTCTCTCTTTTCCTAAGGAGGATGTAACTGTCCTTTCTATCAGAGTTCTTTCTTTCTTCCAAGTCCAATAGATGGTGTCTTCTATGGAGGTGAAGATTCCCTCTCCTTTTGAGGTGGAGCTGCTCGTTGTTGACTTGGTGGGAAGCTCTCTTCTCTACCACTTGTTTCTATTGAGGTGGAACCCATGTGTTTAGAAGTGTGTTGGATTTGGTGGAAATGATTTCTATTTATTCCTCTCCATTAGAGGGGAGCCCTCTCCTATTGACGAGGAGACCGGGTTGGATTTTCAAGGGGGATGGAGCTGCAAGGATATGGATGATTGTCAGTGCTTTGTTCTTCTCTCTAGCTTCCCTATTTGAGGTGGGGAGCCTAGACTTGATGGGCTCAATATTGGTGTTATTATGTAGATGGATTGTTGTAGTCTGGCTGCATTGTTACTTGACTGTTTTAGGAGGTTATTGCTATCATAATTTACTGTTGTCTTAACTTGGTCTATGAGATTCTAAGTCCCTTTGGTTCTTGATGTCTGTAGCGTGAGTTGTCTTGCTAATTCTTAATGGCTATGATTGTTGTATTGTCGTGGTGTTGTTGATTATCTTCTGTTTACAACTTTCTTGCTTTGGATTGGGTTGCAGATCCCATCAAAACCATTTGTAAAGGGTTATGGGCCCCTTCAAAACTCATTTTTTACCTCTAATAAAAAACATTGCCTAATTTTTAATGACTAATTAAGGTGGAAACTAATTCAATTCATTTTTCTATGGGAATTGTTAATATAAAGGAGGTAAGCTATTATATTGCCATTTATACTTTTTTCACATTATAATCATTAGTTATTACATAGGTACAATAAGGAGTCATATGACTTGGTATAAGTGATAAAGAAATGGATGCCTTTCTTATTGGGAAAGGAGAGTATTGTTCATTCATACCACCAACCAATCTAATAATTTAAAGAATAGTGAAAATTATAGCATGACTATTATTAGAAGTGGGTAGGACTCTTGTAGCTTGATTATCAAGTACAAGAGGGGTGGTACAAAGAAACTAGAGATATGTTGTCTAGATCACCATTATTAATAACATGTGTATAACTTCTCAAATTGAACCATTTACAAAAGAGGTATATGTAGAGGATTGTGAACATGATGAAGAATTTAAAGAATTATAAAAACACGAAAAGAGAGGTAAATTCAATGGTTTTACACCAAAAAATAATTTATATATATATATGAAATAATGTTTACTCTCCAAGATTTGGAACTTGTGTGTGTTTAAATAGGGGGAGTTGTTATTCTTGAAACAAGATAATACCTTAAAGGTTAATGAAGTTTCTGGGATCACTAAGGACTTTTTGACCTAGAATAGTGTATATAATTGGTCTTTTATGCATCTTGATGTATCAAAGAATATATGAGTGTTGGAATTATAGAGTTTTATCCTTATGTCTAATATTTGGAAGCCATGTCCTATATTAGTAACAAAATATACCTTCCCATCCATAGGAGAGTATCTAGAAGGAGCTATGTATTTATAGGAGGATTACTAATGTATAGTAATTGGTATGATTATCTCTTTGCAATGGTTAACCATTTTAATAAGATTCTTGTTCTTATTACATGTTAAAAAATATTATAAAGCAAGGATATAGTTGAGTTTCTCTTCACACCTATTTGGTTTCATTTTTATTACCTAAAAGTGTTTTTGATTAAGGAAAAATAGGTTTTGAAGGGGCCTCAAAACCCTTTACATCGAGAATAGGCTACAAAATAAAATACAAGGGTAATAGAAAGCCAACCAAAAAATGAAACTTAGCTTTTAAAGGATAAGCAAGAACAAAACAACAATTAAACCATTAGTAAAACATCAATGAAAAAAGCCACTAACAACAGAGACTACTAAAGTTGATCTAAAATCTTAATAGCATCTAAATTACCGGAAATGACATTCTCATGCATTTCCACCACATCATCTAGCTCCTAAAATGATATAGCAACTCTCTTCTTGGTCTTAATTTTGGTTCTCACACATGACCCCTCATCCTTGCTCTTCTCCATCAAATTAGTCTGGCCCTCAGCAACAAACTCCTACCCAACCTTACTCATGTCTTCACATATTTTATTGAATTTATCCTCAAGGGAGATCAGCCTATCCTTATGGTCCCTTCCCATCTTAGCAGCATCAGTTGCCACCTTATCAAGGATAGTGTTCATAGTTTTAACCCTGTTGTGCACAACCAATTCCTTTTTATTACTATTAACTAAAGTAACACTAATATTGTGTAAAGAATTCATTTTGATGTTGATTTCTTTGACCTTTGAAAGGAGAAACTTGAACATAGAAAGGAGATTCCCCACACCATCCTCAACCATTCTAACCACAACATCCATGTTAATCTTTTCCCAATTGAGAGGCTCTTCCATAACTGACAATCATCTACCCTTTGAAATACCACTATTAGGAAAATCATCTAGGTCAATCACATCAACCTTAGCCTTTTCCTTCTTGGAATTAACAATGGTGTCAACCAACAAATCCAACTAACCCTTCCCTTCTTCAACAACATCTTGCTCATTGCCCTAACAATCAGGAGTAGAAAACCTTGATTGATTAGGGGAATTATCCTCAAAACCTTTATCCCCTTCCATTGCTAGGTTTTTACCTTTCTCATGAACCAGATTCCCCTCCTTTTGACTCCCTTTCTTCCCCTTAGCCACACTCTTTGTACTAGGTGAAGCAACCTCCTGCATGTCCACACCCATGTTGTACCCATTCGACCAAGAATGTGACACCTCAGACTTAGGGTTCTTCGGCTTCTTACCACCAACTTTCTCTGAGGCTGAAATATCCTCTAAAGACCCCTCCTCATCATCCCCTTCACAAGTTCCTTAGTAGAATCCCCTGTTTCATAGCCAGGGAGGGCCTCCTTTCCTTTACGCCCACTGGAGATCTTATAAATTTCAGGGACATACTTAGCCTTCAAAAATTCCATAATTAGTAGCATGAGCCCCTCATGTGAAATGGCTTTGTTAGGATTTCTTTTGTTCTCCTCAATGCCATTTTCCAATGATAACAACAAATAGAAGGGAAAGGAAACTAAATTATTGTGCCTCAAATGGTTTAAAAGCATGAAATGGTAACTATAGATTGATGAGAATCAACCACCTAAGGTAAAATAACTCATGATAGCCAAGGAAACATCCCTTCATAGGGGTTTGATGGGGAAGCGATCATATATTACCTAAAAGTGTTATATCATATGTACATTCTATGATTTTGGGGATTTTTTGACTTGCCTTCTAGGAAAACATAGATACATGAATAAAGATAAATCAATTTCATCCCCAAATTGATACATAAATGTAAGTGGTAAATATAAATATGGTCCAAATATTAAAGGGTTAGAATTCAAAAGGTATTTAATAATAGCCTTAAATATGTACAACACCCCTACAACTATACAATTCTTTCCTCTAGATAAATTTATCCTCATTTGAGACATGTTTTGGCCATCAACCACCTCATCCTCTAGATGTTTTTATTAGAGATACCAATAAATATAGAGAACATTTGGAATCATAATCCCAAAAGGGTAGACAATTCATTGAGATAATTAGAAAAATGTATCTCTTCTTACATGAGAAGATTAAATATTTAATGAGTATAATAAACACCATGATTAACACTAAGATGAGCACAATTTCAAGGTAGTGGATAAGGTATGGTTGTACTTGGGTAAAGGAAAACTCAATGGTTAACCTGGGAAGACAAATAAAAAATTATGAATAATTTCTCTTTAGAATACATGGGGAAAAACACATTGCATCCTAGGTTTTCACTCTACATAAAGATCTATCTAGTGATGAATGCTGAGAATATTCATAATTTTTATCCTTTCATGTTAGATGAGGAGAATAAAATATGATTTTCTTCTCCTTGTCTATTAAGGATGTTTCCTTGACTGTGAAAATGAAACTAGAAAGAGATGTGGTTATTTAGAAGAAGAGATGGACCCAAAGAGGGGCTCAAGATACTTGGTTAATTGGATTCAAGTTCAAGAAACATGAAATGGTATCCATAGGAAGATGTGGGAAGGGTATTTTCTCACTTAATGATCCCCTAAGACTATTGGGACCAAACACCTTCCTCTTAGCGGATTGTGATATGTAAAGGGAGTCATTTTTCTATGAATAATTGAGTGAGAGTATCTAATCTATTTAAGAGAATAATTTCAACACTTATTGTCATGGGGAGAATGGTTATTGTAAATTTCATGAGTTCAAATGTTTGTGTGTAGGTCAAATGAGTCTTTGGGGTAATCTAAAGCACTGAAAGAAACTTAGAGGTCAAGTTTACAAGTAGAAGAAATACCTATATTATATGATAGGAAAAAATCATTGATTCCCATAGGCATTAAGAACATCATTCCTATGTAACTATTGTAAAGTTTCCATTCAAGAAAAAGTGGTGAAATTCCAAACTACATACAAAGAGTGGAATATAAAGGATTTGATAAATTCTTTTCCTCAATTCCAATAATATGAAAAAGCATAGTTTAGCACCATTAGATACTACAAGAGACTACATATGAATATTTGACATCTTTTGGAGGGGTTAAATATTTTCTTATCCTCATTCTATATATTTTCTTCAATTTTTTTGGACTATGAAACAAGTTTTGAGGTTGTATGCATCATTGTAGGGTTTCAAGATTAATTTTAATGTTGAAGAACTTATGTTGGCATCATGCCAACTTATTAAAATATATGCATGACTAGATATTAATGGGTTTAGAAGAAAATTCATCACTCTTATTAGATTTTGTCCCTTTCAATGTTTTCTCCAAGGTAACTAGTGTTGTCTTAGTCATTATGATGTTCCTTTCTTAATGTCCTTAATATATTGTATTTTTTGTAATATTTCAATAATATAATTAAAGAGATTATTGTTTGTGGTTAATATACACATTGACAAAAAAATGAGGTGTTTTTAGAAAGTTACAAAGTGATTTTTTTTTTTGATAAGGAAAATCAGGTTTTGAAGGGCCCCCAAAACCCTTTACAATGGAGAGAAGTTGCTAAAAATACTAAAACAATAAAACCCACAACCCAAAATAACCAAGAGGCTAACAAAAGATAAAACCAGGTAACCCGTCAGCATCCCAACAACAAAACATCAACAACAAGGCTGACCAAACAAAAGCAACAACAAAGCTACAACATTTTTTCAAGAACATTGGCCGAGGCCATATTTTCCTCAATGACCCCCCCGTGCATCTCAACCACATCCTTAAGATCCTCAAACAAAATAGAAGCTCTTTTCTTAGTCTTGCTCCTCGTTCTCAAACACAGGCCAACATCCAAATTCTTCTCCACATCAAGGCCAATTTCCTCAGTCTTCTCCTCTAGATTCATGTGGTTAACATCCTTAATGGCCTTCTCACGTTCTTCTAGATCCAAAGACTTTTCATTCCATTTTATGGCTTTCTCATTTAAAACAATGAGACCCTTAGTAGTAGATTTCAAGGATGTGTTGCTAATGTTAACAACGGTCTTCAAATCATCAGTAATCTTACTAATTTTTTCCTCCATATTAACAAACCTATCCTCAATAGTATTTTGGACAACCATTTCCAAGGATGTAATCCTCTCCTCATGAGTTTTACCTAGTTGATCAACATCAACAACAAATCTATCAAGCATTACATTCATAGTCTTAACCTTACCTTTGATTGACCATTCCTTTTGGTTGCTATGCACAAGCGTAACACACACATATTGCCAATTTTTAAGCTAAACGTTGAGCTCCTTCACTTTCGAGAAAAGCCACTTCACTAGCGAGAGCAAGTTGCGAGTTCTATCCTCCACCATTCTACATAACAGGTCCATGTTAACATCATCCCAATTGAACGGTGTTGTAGCTTGAGAACTAACATTCTTGACAGGATCCTCTCGAGCCCCCTCTCCATCCAAATCCTCCTGAACAAGGGAATCCTCCACTTCAATCACCCCCACTTTAATTCGATAATTATCTAGAATATTCACCAAGTCCACCAAAATTTCCAGCCGCTCCACCTTCACATCACTCCCCTTAACTTGTTCAATGCCAATAGGAGAGTCTAAATTAGCTAGGTTAGGGCCAACCCCCTTAGACCACACAAATCCCTCATTTTCCTTCTCAATATCCTCCATAAGATGCTCAAACCCCGGGAGGCCATTACCTAGGACATGTATATCATCCAGAATAGGGGAAAACTCCATATCACCAGAATTGCCAACACCTAGGTGACATGTTTGACATCGGGAACATGGGACTTCTCCACAATTCTAGAATCATCCACCTTTTTCTTGACAACATGCTTCTCTTTCCTGGGGCATTTTTTCTTTTCCTTCGTATTCTTCTTCACTGAAGGAACCATGAATTCCTTCATTTTATTATCAGTTTCATAACCCTTAGACTAGGATTTAGAGTCCTTAGAAACCTCAACAGATTCACTATCCTCCTCCAACATCTCCTCATAATCAGAATCATCATCCTTAGAATCCCCCTCCCACTCCTTTGTTGAATCACTAGTATCAGACCTTGTATTTTTCCACCCTTTTTAAGAGCCAAGGTCTTAGGAGAAATGGGAACCATCTTCAACTTAATGTTCTCAAAAATCAGATTCATAAGGCCTTCATGGAGAATAGCCTTCCTAGGGTTCTTCCTATGATCATCAATACTTGTTTCCATAGAAAGCAGGAGGTAAAAAGGAAACAAAACTAGAGAATTATGGTAGAAATGATTCAATAACATGAAGTGATATCCATATATAACACAAAACCTATCCCCCAAAGTGAAATATTGCATAATGGCCAGAGCAATGTCCCTCCAAAGCGGATTGATTGATTTGCATGCATACCCACCACTACCAATCGACATGAGCTTCTTCTTTTCAACATTTTTGAAGGATTTTGCAAGGGCCTTCTTGGCTACAACCCTATCTTTGTAAAATTTCTTTCCATTGGAAGGAAGAATAGTTACCTCAATGATGGAATCCTCATTAATGTTAAATTCCACACCTTTGTAGCGCAAAATCCTGTTGTTCCATGCTTTAACAAAATCCTCAGCCACTTCAAGGTTCAGACCATGGAGCTTCAACATATAGGGGCAGACACTGGACCCTTTTCTAGATTCTCCAAAATAATCTCATTACTCCTAAACTCATCACAAGAGCTCGACTCTACTCTGCAATGAGCTCCTCCTGTGGCAGCATGCAATGAACAACACTCCACCTACTCCTTAATTTTCTGCAAAGGCAATATTAGGCAAACAAACCACAAGGAAATGCAAAAGATACCCACAAAATGTGTGAGCCTGCCACACCAAGTACAACCATACCTTAGCTCCTAGTCCATAATCTCATGGACATCTAAAAGGTAATTATTAGAAGAGTAGGAAAAGGACTCAACATGCAAAAACCAACTCAGGAAATGTTCTTAAGATTAAGTGGCAAGGAATCATAAGCATTCCAATTATTTCGAGCCACCACTCCTAAATTAGCTAACCCATCAGCCAATGAATTAGCTTCCCTGAACACATGAGAAATTCTAACCTCATCAAAAGAGTTAATGATGGATAAATAATCATTAATCAGATGGGCTATCGACCATGATAGTGGGCTACTCTTTAGAAGACACTTAATAATGTTAAGAGAATCCCCTTCAAGCCAAAGTTTTGAGACCCCATAATCTTTACCCAATAAGAGGCCATGATAGGCTATTACTGCCTCTACAAAATGGTTTGTCTGGGTTCCCAAAGGGAGTGCCACTGCAAATACAAATCTACCATTCTCATCACGTAACACTCCCCCACAACCAGCAGGTCCCAGATTCTCCTTTGAAGCTCTGTCAAAGTTAACTTTGAACCAACCACAAGAGGGAGCTTTCCAACGAACCCCCTCCCTAGTGGCTTTAATCTTCTCCACCGCATTAGAAAGATTACAAGAAAGATTCCATATTTTACCCACTAACAAGTCATAATTATAGACAAAAGCCTTGAGACCCAAAGACGGGAGCACCGAGAATTTAGAGAGAAAATTTTCCTTAATGGCTTCACAAATTTTGAAGGCCACCCTAGAAGGAGGTAGTTCCATATGATGGAAAACACGGTTGTTACATTCCTTCCAAACCCCCCAAGCCAAATGTGGCAAGATAAGAGACCACAACATCGAGAGAGCTAAATTAAGAGTAGGAGCCACCTATTAAAACCATAAATCAAAGAAAGAAGCAGGAAACACCCAAGAGATATCCCACTGCTGAAAAATATGAGTCCACACCTCCCAAGTATAATTGCAACCAGCCACAAGATGATAACAATCCTCAACAACTTCTTTACATAAGAAACACCTGTTTGGTAGAGACATTCCCCTTTTCACAAGATTATTGAGAGTCAAGATCTTGTCTTGACACAGAAGCTAGAAGAATATATTAATTTTAGGCAAAAGCTTCACATTCCATAAGCAACCCTAGAAAGGAGGAGGGCCAACTAGCTGAGTATGAAAAGAGAAGGCCAAAGAAACATAAAACTTACCATTGGGGGAAAACCTCCACACCACAGAGTCATCAGGGGAATTAATAGAGATGTGAATCATAGATAGAAACATAAAGAGAGGTTCCAAATCCCTATTAACCAAATTGAGTTTGATCCATCTACCATGAAGGATATAATTAGACATAGAAACACCCCATTCGTTGATATAGAAGACTTTGAAAGGGGCCGCTGAAGGTTCATCCTTCAAGGGACCATGACCAATCCACCAATCATCCCAAAACAAGATCCTCCTACCATTCCTAAAAACTCATTGCAGGCCAATAGCCACAGTAGAATGAGCTCTAAGCATGAAATTCCAGAGGACAAACCCCTGAGGAGGAAAAAAATTCTCCCTCAACAAATCTCTATACTTATCCACCCCCCTCAAATATTTCGAAGTGTAAATAGCAGTCATTCTTTGTCACTCACAAGCAGATTCCAAAACTATTTAGCCATAAGGGATGAATTAAAGTCTTTTAGCTTTCACAGGCCTAATCCACCTTGGAATTTTGACCTACAAACCTCCTCCCAAGACAACAAATGTAACCTTTTCTTCTTCTCCACCCTATACTATAGGAATATTTACTGAATACCCTCAATCTTCTCCCAAAACCTTCTAGGAATTTAGAGCAAGCTTAAGGCATAAACGGGTATGTGTAGGATCATGATGGGCCAAAAAGTGGCAATATGATGGGTATGTGGCTGACAACTTTTTTTTTACCCAAAATTGATAAAACGAAAAGGGTTTTTAAAGGAGATTCTTAGCTTTCCACCAATATAAATTATGCTTTACTTTGAATTTAATAAGTAATTATTATTCATTTTCTATTCAAATTATGACTAAAGTCCTGATTGATAGACTGATTGAAAAACATCTATAGCTTTAAAACGGTATCAAATTTTTTGAATCCAAAACATGCATCAAATTCTATGCTTCACATTCTAAAGGATAAAAAAATGAAAAAATGAATTTCATGAAGTTTTGACCAAGTTAAGGTGGTTAGACATACAAGTTTTTTATTTTTTAAAAAAATTGTAATAAAAAAAATCATAATTAATTATTTACTTGGGAAACAATTACAAAAAAATATGCACCACATCAGGACATGAGTCCTCTACTTATATCAAAATATTATAAAAAATTATTATCATTTTATTGTGGTTAGGGTGGTCAGACATACACCCACTTCTTATTTTTTTCCTGAAATTTAAGTACTATTGCATTGAAATTTCAAATTTTCACCAAATAGATTTTTTTCTTTTTAAAAAAAACCTAGTAGTTTAGAAACTACTTTCAATTTGCTACAAATTCAATTCTTACATATTTTTGATATAGTATAGATAATGTTACCTAATTTTTACCCTCATGCTCAATCAGGTAGAATATCATGTGACAGGGGTTCCATTAGGTCGGAATGCTTCAAACCAGGGAACATATCAGCGTGAGAATGGTAGGGTCCCCTTGATCCATTTTTGAAATTTCTGTGTTGCCTATCGGTAAGACATTTTTGATGCTAGCGATCGAGATCCATCTCCAGGCACAATTCGGTGTGACATTCTCTTTAGATTTTGCTGAGACTGAGGACATCGGCATAAAGGCATGCCGAAGTAATGATGTCTCCCCAAAATGAAAAAGAGCTCGGCGAGGGGCGAAAGGATCGACAAGAGTCTCATCGAACAGTGGAGCCTCCAAAATCAAACGAGGCGGCATCGGCAAAGGAAACAAAGCTTAGTGGGAGGTCTCATCGACAACTAAAGGTCATGTCGACATGCCTGGCGCCTTCGGTGTAACACGAGGAGCTCGCCAGGAAGTCTCGCCGAAAGCAGAGAGTCACCCTGACGAGAAGCAGCTCACCAAGAGTAGGTGATATCGCCCTAGTGTCTTGCCAAAAATTGGTGGTCTCGCCAAAGAAATAGGAGCTTGGGGAGATGTCTTCTCGACCGGTGGGAGTCACGGCGAAAGACAAGGAGATCTCGGCAGAAAGAGAGGACCTCGGTGTGAGGTCTGGGCGATAAGGAAAAGTCATGCCGATTGATGAAATAAGACCCTCACAAAAGCAAAGAGCCTTTGGTATGATGTCTTCTCGACCGGCAAGAGTCTCAACGATAAAGAAGTCTCATCGACACACGGATGTCTCACCGACAATAGAGGGACCTCGCCAAGAGTTGAAGTTGTTGCCATCAGGTCCCGATGACTTACAAAAGTCTTGCTGAAAGGAAGAGCTTGATAGAATAAAGTGCGTTTGGGGTGACATCAATCAACCCCTGCCCAAGATGAGGAGCCTCAGCTAGATTTGATAGCTTCGGCAAAAGATGAAGGGATCACCGTAATGTCTGGGTGAATTCAAATGTGTCTCACCAAAAGATTCAACCATCGGCATAATGTCTTGCCGAAGGCCAGATGTCTCCCTGACAACAAGATGGCTCTCGGCGGAGTGAAGTGAGCTTGGGCAGACAAAAGGAGTTCGCCATGAGGTCTGGCCGGTAGAAGGAGTCTCACCAACAGCAGAAAGATTTCACCGAGACCGAGGACATCGACATAAAGTTATGTCGAAGTAGGGATGTCTCCCCGACAGGATGCAAAGTAGGTTCATTGCCGAGAGAATGAGGTCATCGCCAGGAGGTCTCGCCGAGTGTAGTGGGTCTCTCTGAAACTGAAGCCTTCGCTAAGCGTGGAGTTTTTGCCATAATATCCCAGCGACAGAATTGTGTCTTTCCGACGGCCTTAGTCATATCGGTATGACTGATAGAGCTCGATATGAACTCTCATCGACTATTATGTACTACACTGATTGTTGCCAAATGATATAATCGCATCAGCAAGACACTTTCAGTGTCTCGTCGAGATGTGATTCTTTTCAAAAGGACTTTTGACCAGCTGCAAAGCCTGTGTGGAAAACGCTCGACCAACTAGGGGGAGCTGAGGCGAACCGTGGCAGAACAGAGAATGTCAACCCTAGATGAAAGCCACGCAAATCAGAGTAAGCTCAAGGCATTCAACCGAGTTTTTTCGAGCAAGACACGATGCCAGAATCAGAGTGAATGCGGTGGTTGCAGAAAGATCAAGAAATTTTTCCCCTGAAGGCAATCTTTCACACCGACACACACAGCAGGGACACGCAGGCTTCGGCATTAACTTCATCTAAAAGATCTTAGGATAGTTTTGCAAAGCCAGATATTTTGTAAGCCCTAAGGGGCTGACCTTACTTTTATATATGCATTTTTGCCTAGAGTTCGGGAGTTCTCTGGATGCTTTTCAAAAGTTTGTGACTTTTACAGTCCTCTCTCAGATTAGCAAAATTTTGTAACTCATTTTGGAGCATGTTATATAAAATTTACCTTGATTACTATTGATGTTTCATTTTTTTGCCTTCTGGTTCTTGTGAAGTATTGTGCATTTTTAAGTGATTCATCAAGCTACTTAGTGAAATATTTCTTTTCCTTATAGCTTTGTTTCATGTTAGCATGCCTTTCTTTGCAAAAGTGGTATCATATAGGTTATAAACTGTGTTTACTCAATTGCACATGAGCTTTTAATTTGTGAAAGTCTATTTTTCCTTCTTAAAAGTGTGTGCATGTCGAACCTGTTTGTATGCATAATCCATAGAATCTTGTTGTGCAGTCCCATATCCATCATCAGTTTTCAAGTGTAAATTGAGTATCTCATTTTTCTTATCAGCTCGGTGTACCACCTTAGGATTTAATTTTCATTTGTATGCTTTCCTTCTCCTTTTACCTTCACAGAATCAGTAGTTTAGGTGATACCAAAGGAAGCCGGCCTTCTCCGGAGGTTGACCTCTGTCTATAAGTGACCCATAGCTTTGGAGGTCTTCCCATGTTACACTGAGGTGTTGAACATCAGGTTCAACAAGGGTGCAATTTTAGGTGATAACAGTTTCTGGCACGCCCGGTGGGACAGTGAACTACTCCTCAGTTCATATTTACACACTTTATTACTGCTATTTGGTGTGTGCAGCAGTGGTTTCAGTCTTTTGGAAGCATTTTCTTTACATACCTGGCAACTCCGAGCAAATCTACTGGTTTCAACAAGTTTAGTGCTAGTATGTTTCAATTATAAGCTGAATATTCTAATTGTAGCATACATGTGAGTAGAGATGACAGATTTCCGTAGTTACCATGTATACCCACTTCAATTTCATGAAAATGCTGTCAACCAATCACCCTATCAGCCATATCAAGCCAATCATACTGCTGGTTTAATCCCAAACAACCATGCAACAACAGCCTATCAGCATGCTCAACATGCTTACCTCCCACCCACCCCTGCTCAGTCTTTGAATCCACATTTGGATGTCCAAAATCAGCTCTAAGAGTTTAATTATATAAAGAAAAACATGAATAACACAAAGGACATGCAGTCAGACATCGTAAGGCAGATGGAAGAGCTTAGGAGGCAGCAAGAGTATGATAAAAAAACAAGAAGAGATGGCCTATCAGGCCGACCTTCATGAGGAGGAGACCAATTGGCAACAAGAACAAGAAGTTTACCAAGCTCAGATAAGGGAGCAGGAATGGGAGGCCCAAAGGAGGAAATTTGAAGAGAGCCTTGCCCAGCAGCTGGCTACAAAAGATGCAAAAATGAGTCTAAATTTTTCTAAACAAGAGGAGGTGCAGATGAGACAACAGGAGGGAGCCTCAAAGTACAAAATTCCAAGTTTCAGATAGGGTGAATCTAGCATGGACAGCTACGATGAAATTGCTAAGTTGGAGGAGCACGTGTTTTCAGTTCCAAGCTTCAAGCAGATTCTTTCTTCTCAAAGCTTGAAACCGACTGAAGATCTTCCTCAAGTGGAAGACACTTGTGAAATGGCAGTTTCAGAACAGTAGGGAGGCATCAAACCAACCAATGAGTTGCTGACGAATGTTCATCAGCAATAAAATGAAGCATTAGACTTGGAAAAGGATAATGAAATTGAACTTGATACCATTCTCCAAGGTATGGGCTATGATATTTTCAAGCATGCGATAACTAAGAAAGCTAATACTGAGCTTTCTGAAGAAGCATGCATAGTTATTATTGAACAATTTTGTTCAACAATGGATGAAGACTCAAAAGTGGTTGATAGTCATGGTGAACTAGAACAACAGGTTCATGAACTTGAACAAAGGTTGCAACATTAGGAGGAGCCTAATGAGCCTAATTTGCAAAGTCATAACTGGTTGGAGGAGCTTCCATTCTATTGTGCACAGGAGCTTGAGGCTACATCATTGCTTGAATTGTTGCCCCCCTTTATTGAGGAAAACAAGCTTGAATCTGAATGTAACTCTTCCAGTGATGATGAGAATTATGAACAACTTCCTTTCTAGTTTATAAAGGAGCCTGAGGTTGATGAATTGATTAAAGATGTGATGGAGGAAGCCATCTCATTATTCTCCATTGAAGAAATAAGTGTTCATTTAGGAAAGCATGAACATACTGAAGAGGTTTCTATTCTTCACCAATTCGGTCATAGGGGCTATACCTTTCTAGCTAGCAAGGTGGTGAAATGACAGTTCATGAGCAAGAGATCAAAGGAGGCTCAATTTTTGCCCTTACCAAAGGTTGTCCAATCAGATGCCTAGCTCAGATGGAGTCCAATACAACACCAAGGACAAATCCTACACCCAAGCATGAGGGTACCGCTCAGGAGGAGCGCACTCAAGTTACCTTTCCACCTCAGAGTGGGAATGTTTACATTCCGTATGGAA
Source organism: Sequoia sempervirens (assembly GCA_007258455.2). Taxonomy (NCBI): domain Eukaryota; kingdom Viridiplantae; phylum Streptophyta; class Pinopsida; order Cupressales; family Cupressaceae; genus Sequoia; species Sequoia sempervirens. The sequence goes on from VDFB02105785.1 coordinate 508,742,790, forward strand.
AGGTTAGTAAACTTGAATATATTTTGCAAGAGATCTTACAGCCATCCGTTGGAGTGTCATGCATACTTCATTTCTCTTTAGTTGTTCTCCAGCATAGCAAACATCGTAAATTTTTGAGAAAGGGTAGTTATTTTACCCAACCTGTGAATGGTTATGTTTGATCAGTTTCTCACTGGTTAGTATAGGGTAGGTTTAGATGTAATTTACTTTCCCTAAGTGTTGTTTCAACACATGTAAATATTTTTATTTCAGTTTTTCACTACTTTCAATAAGTTTCCAAGTCTATTCCAGAATTTTCAAAATGACTCCATGCCCAATGGATATGCCTAGGCTACTGGTCTTCATGTTTAGCAGGCAAACATCCACCAAAGGTCGCCAGAAATGTTACCTAATTTTTACCCTTAGGCTCAATCAGGCAGAATATCATGTGATAGGCGTTCCATTAGGTCTGAATGCTTCAAACCAAGGAACATATCGGCGTGAGAATGGCAGGGTCCCCCCGATCCATTTTTGAAATGTCTGTGTTGCCTATCGGTAAGACATTTTTGATGCCAACGATCGGGATCCATCTCCAGGCACAATTCGGCGTGACATTCTCTTTAGATTTCACCGAGACTGAGGACATCAACATAAAGGCATGCCGAAGTAATGATGTCTCCCCAAAATGAAAAAGAGCTCGGCGAGGGGCGAAAGGATCAGCAAGAGTCTCACCGAACAGTGGAGCCTCCAAATTCAAACGAGGCAGCATCTGCAAAGGAAACAGAGCTCGATGGGAGGTCTCATTGACAACTAAAGGTCACGCTGATATGCCTGGTGCCTTCAGTGTAACACAAGGAGCTCGCCAGGAAGTCTCGCTAAAAGCAGAGAGTCACCTCGACGGGAAGCAACTCACCGAGAGTAGGTGATATCGCCCTAGTGTCTTGCCGAAAATCAGTGGTCTCGCCAAAGAAATAGGAGCTCGGGGAGATGTCTTCCTGACTGGTGGGAGTCATGGTGAAAGACAAGGAGATCTCGGTAGAAAGAGAGGACCTCGGTGTGAGGTCTGGGCGATAAGGAAAAGTCATGCCGATTGATGAAATAAGACCCTTGCAAAAGAAAAGAGCCTTCGGTATGATGTCTTCCTGATCGGTAGGAGTCTCAGCGATAAAGTAGTCTCACCGACACACAGATGTCTCACCAACAACAAAGGGGCCTCACCAAGAGTTGAAGCTGTCACCATGAGGTCTCGATGACTTACCAAAGTCTTGCCAAAAGGAAGGAAGAGCTCGATAGAATAAAGTGCATTCGGGCTGACATCAATCAACCCTTGCTGAAGATGAGGAGCCTCAGCTAGATTTGGTAGCTTCGGCGAAAGATGAAGGGATCATCGTAATGTCTGGACGAAGTCAAATGTGTCTCACTGAAAGATTCAACCATCGGCATAATGTCTTGCTGAAGGCCAAATGTCTCCCTGACAACAAGATGGCTCTCGACGGAGTGAAGTGAGCTCGGGCAGACAAAAGGTGTTCGCCATGAGGTCTGGCCGGTAGAAGGAGTCTCGCCAATAGTAGAAAAATTTCACCGAGATCGAGGACATCGACATAAAGTTATGTCAAAGTAGGGATGTCTCCCCGATAGGATGCAAAGTAGGTTCATTGCCGAGAGAATGAGGTCATCGCCAGGAGGTCTCGCCGAGTGTAGTGGGTCTCTCTAAAACTGATGCCTTTGCTAAGCGTGGAGTTTTCGCCATAATATCCTAGTGACAAAATTGTGTCTTGCTGACAGCCTCAGTGGTATTGGTATGACTGATAGAGCTCGATATGAACTCTCATCGATTGTTATGTACTACGCTGATTGTTGCCAAATGATATAATCACATTAGCAAGACACTTTCAGTATCTCACCGAGATGTGATTCTTTTCAAAAGGACTTTTGACTAGCTGCAAAGCCTGCGTGGAAAATGCTCGACCAACCAGGGGGAGCTGAGGCGAACCATGGCAGAACAGAGAATGTCAACCCTAGATGAAAGCCACGCGAATCAGAGTAAGCTCAAGGCATTCAACCGAGTTGTTTCGAGCAAGACACGATGCCAAAATCAGAGTGAATGTGGTGGTTGCAGAAAGATCAAGAAAGTTTTCCCCTGAAGGCAATCTTTCACATCGACACACACAGCAGGGACACGCAGGCTTCGGCATTAACTTCATCTAAAAGATCTTCGGATAGTTTTTCGAAGCCAGATATTTTGTAAGCCCTAAGGGGCTGACCTTACTTTTATATATAAGGCATTTTTTCCTAGAGTTTGGGAGTTCTCCAGATGCTTTTCAAAAGTCTGTGACTTTTACAGTCCTCTCTCAGATTAGCAAAATTTTGTAACTCATTTTGGAGCATGTTATATAAAATTTACCTTGATTACTATTGATATTTCATTTTTTGCCTTCTGGTTCTTGTGAAGTATTGTGCATTTTTAAGTGATTCATCAAGCTACTTAGTGAAATATTTCTTTTCCTTATAGCTTTGTTTCATGTTATCATGCCTTTCTTTGCAAAAGTGGTATCATGTAGGTTATAATCTGTGTTTACTCAATTGCACATGAGCTTTTAATTTGTGAAAGTCTATTTTTCCTTCTTAAAAGTGTGTGCATGTCGAACCTTTTTGTATGCATAATCCATAGAATCTTATTGTGCAGTCCCATATCCATCATCAGTTTTCAAGTGTAAATTGAGTATCTCATTTTTCTTATCAGCTCGGTGTATCACCTTAGGATTTAATTTTCATTTGTATGATTTCCTTCTCCTTTTACCTTCACAGAATCAGTAGTTTAGGTGATACCCAAAGGAAGCCGGCCTTCTTCGAAGGTTGACCTCTATCTATAAGTGACCCACAACTTTGGAGGTCTTCCCATGTTACACTGAGGTGTTGAACATCAGGTTCAACAAGGGTGCAATTTCAGGTGATAACAAATAACTTATTCAAATTTTTACGTCAAGTTTCCTAACTCTGATTTTTCTAATTTTTTGCCATTTAAGGGCCTATTTTTTCCATGATGATCCTGCACATATCTAAACTAGAAAATTCTGCAAAGTCGACTTGATTAACTGAATTTTACCTGCTTGGCTAAGAAGGGCACCTTTCCAACCAACAAGTTTCAGTTGAAACTTATCAATGATGTCATTCGAAAAGGAATCAGAGGCACCATTAGAATAAAGAGGAAGCCCCAAAGAGGTTGAGGGAAGCTCCCCAATGCCACATTTGAAAATACTAGTAATCCTCAACTGACGATGCTCTGTAGTATTAAGAAAATAATTATGCTCTTAGGAAAACTCACCTTCTGACCAGAAGCCGCCTCATACTACTGAAGAATAAGATAGATAGATTCAACTGAAGCAACAAAATCCTCAGCAAGAATAATGGTGTCATCAATAAATTGTTGATGTGAGCAACAAAGCTGGCATGAAGAGGGATAAAGGCCTTTTAAAGCCTCATTAGACACCATCTGAAGAAGAAATCTGCCCAAATACTCCACCATAATGATAAAGAGAAAAGGAGAAATAGGATCCCCTTTCCATAGCCTACAAGAACTTCTGGAAAAGGAAGAAGGCGAACCATTGACAAGCATGAAGAATGAAGGCGAAGAAATTAATCACCCAACCAATTGCAAGACCCGATTTGAAAGAAAAATGCCTTAAGAATATTGCTTAGGAAAAATCCAGTTCACCCAATCATAAGCTTTCACCAAGTCCAGCTTTCAAATGAGCCCAGGCTTCTTATTAACTTTGTGAGAATGAATATTCTCATGCACCGTGAGAACAAAATCCAAAATCTGCCTTCCCGACACAAAACCATTCTGCTAGGTCAAAATAATCTTAGGAAGAACCCTTTGCAACCTTGAAGCAAGCACTTTAGAAAAAATCTTATAGATAGAATTACATAAATTGATGGGCCTGAAATCAGCAAAATGCTCAGCCCCAAGCTTTTTAGGAATTAACACAATAAACGTAGAGTTCAATTCCTTAAGAATCTACCTACTCCCAAATAATTATTTAGTGGCATTGATCACATCCTTAGCAATAATATCCCAATAAGACTGAAAGAATAACATCGAAAACCCATCCAGCCTTGGAGATTTGTTTCCTTTAAAAGAGAACATAGCCTTTCTAATCTCCTCATCTAACGGAATACCATCCAAGCCCCTATTCTCCTCCTCTGACACCAAGTTAGGAATAACATTAAGGAAGCCCTATTGGAAAATAGGATCAAGAGGATGATCCTCTGAAAGAAGGTCCTCAAAGAAAGACCAAGCAACAAATCTTATTTCATCATCTTCTTCAAGAGAATTATTATTCACAACAATTTTAGATATCCTATTAGAGGATCTATGCTTCAAAGTCGTAAGATGGAAAAAATGGGTATTTTTATTCCCACTCTAAAGCCAAATAGCTCTAGACCTCTACTTCCAGAACTCCTCGTCCCTAGCCACAATGTTATGCAAACTAGTTAGAAGGACACTTTCCTCCTGAAGAAGAAAAACATCATTCCCAAAAGCTTTCATTCTTTGCTGCACAATATCTAGTTTAGCCTTGAACTCCAATTTCTCCTTAAAGATATTTCCAAAAGAAGACTTGGAAGTTATGCTTAACAAAAGCAAGTTTCTTAGCAAATTTATACATGGATGAGCCATCAACATTAATATTCCACCACTCAACAATTTTGGAACACAACTCTGACTGGCTAGCCCACATTTTTTCCAATATGAATGGATGGGACTTTTTTTGACCTATTAGCTCAACATTCAAGGATATAGGAAAATGATTTGATCTGAGCCTAGTAAGATTAGAGAGAGAACAAGAAAAAAATTATAACCAATCAAGAGAAATAAGAGCCCAATCCAACTTGACTTGGATAAGAGCATTGCCAGCATGCCTATTGGACCAGGTATAGGATGCCCCACCCAAATCCAAATTCAGTAGTAAATTATCAAATTGATGAAGTTCATGAGATAAAAATGACTATCACCTACAACCTGGGAGCCCCCAAACTTATCAAAATCATTGAGCGGTGTATTGAAATCCCCCATCACTAGCTAGTCTAAAAAGAGAATTGAGCCTTAAAGGTATTCAAACTCCCCCAAAAACACTTTCGAGAACTTTTCGAATTGGGAGCATAAATATTTGACAACACCCAAGAGAACTTATTCCTGGGGAAAGAATGAGAAGTAGCAACATGATTCTCAAAATCAAACAAAGCAAAGCCAGGAACCACCTTAGGATTCCAAAAAGTAGCCACCTCGCCATATGCACCATCAGAATTAAACCCCTAGTAGCGACAATCCTTAAAAAATCTATTCTTAATTCTTTCAACCTTCTTAGCACCCATCTTGGTCTCTTGAATCAAAATGATATCAAGACGATGATCTCTCACAATGTTTGCAAGAAGATCATGTTTATGAGGATTATTTAATCCTTGTATGTTCCAGGAGAGCATCTTCATAAAAGATTTTGCGAGGGACCACTTAGGTCCATCTCAAGCAGAGCAATTTGCAAACCATCAGCAATATCACATTTTCTTTCCCTCTCCTGAACTTTCTACAAAGAAGGCCTTCCTCTACCCCTTGGCTTCAAACCATAATCCAATTTCAACTGGTTCCTCATAGCAATTCTCACCACCGATGGAGTATATTTCTTCTTATTACGAGATTTGAAAGAAGAGGAAATGGGAATCCCAGCCTCCTCTTCCTAAGGATCACAAGAGTTACAAACATTGATAGAAGAGGTGAGCACTAGCTTCTTCGACACAACCATCTCCTCCAACGACTCTTTGAAAGGAAAATACTCTTTGACCACAACTAGTTCCACCATCGGGGAACCCAATAAATTCTCCTTGGATGTTAAAAACATAACCTCATAGACCATCTTCAAAGGGGTCACCTTCTCTGCCTCAGTAAGAACAATAGCCAAAGATTCAACACCAACCTCCCCCACTAGATCCACAACACGCTCCTCAACACACGGGACCTTAATCTCACCCTCCTCAGAAAAAACTTCCTCATCAGGGAAGATACCAATAGGATCAATAGTATGTTCCTTAACTACAGAGGCATTGAGAGGTAGACCATCACACCTTGCCTCCTCCAAAGGCTCAACAGAACTCGGCTCAACCCCAGAAATATGACATTTCCCAATATCCTTCCAAACTTTGGCTTGCATCGAGTCCTTTTGGGAAGGGGTCAAAATCTTTTGAGAAGGCACCTTTGGCTCCAGAGGACACTTCTTCGCCCAATGACCCACCCTCTTTCAATGAAAATAGACAAAAGGGATAGACTCAAACTCAATCACATGCTCCCACACTCCCAACTTAGAGATTTATCTTGATCAAAGATAGGAGATCCATAGCCTGGTCCAAAATCACACATAACCAAGCATAAACAAGCTGGCACATCAAAGCAGTGAGATTATCAATAGATAAAAAATGCCAAAAGGTAGACACAATTCCTTTGAAGACTTGCTCATCCTAGAATTCAAGAGGAATCCCATGAAAGTAGACCCACACAGGAGCCAATTCAAAAGAATAGGAACTCAGAGAGAAACCTGCCTCCCATTTCTTCAACACCAGAGTGGATTTTCCAATAAGCCAAGGTCCCCCCCACCAAAATATTCAATAGATCTTCTTCGCAAGAGAAAGAAAAAGAGAAGAAGCCTTTTGCAAGGGTCACTCCCTCAACCTGACCCTTCAAATGCCATCGATTTTTAGATAGGTTGTGAACCATATCAATATTAGGACGAGGTCCCAAAAAATTACCAACCAACATTTTCTCCATGGAAAGAATACCCTTGTCAATAATACAATCTGACATAGAGACAAAATATTCAGCAGCTGACGGGTCTGCAAAGAAGTCCACTAGAGGCGAGGAACTCTTCTCCTTAACCTTTGCACCAAAGAAATTTGACCAAGTCTTATCCTCCAACGAGGCAACAACTTGTTGAGCAGCTTCAAAGACCACAAAAGCCTTGGGAGCCATAGAAAGAGACCCCACCTTGTCCAAGGAAGTACCATCCAGACCTAGACCGCTAGAAGGAGGAAGGAATTTTGAGTTACCCAACGAAAAGGACCCACAAGATGTCCCATCTGAAAGAAAAACATCAACCACCCTCCTAATGTCAGCCTGACCTCCGCCATTAACACTAGCCCATGAAGCAGGGTTTCCCGCCTTATGAAAATTTGAAAAATCCTTACCCAAAACACCATTTGTATTCATAGCTTCAACTCCACTCAACAACAACTCCATCTTTCTCACACTTCTCCCTACAAGTGAAATTTTTTGTTGTAATTAATGTTTAGAGAATATCTCATAGTTTCTAGATAATCCTTTTGGAGTGATGCAATAAAAACATAACCATATCTACAATGAGAAAGCCTAATTCATAAAACCCTAAATTGGCACTATTGAGAGATCAATTCTTATGCAAGAAATTATAGTATTTGGTGTAGGAGATTGAAAATAAAATTATAATATGTTAGAAATTAAAATATCATTAAATATTAATTATTATAGTTGTTTTGTTATAATAGAAATTATACTAAATAAAAAATTAATTAGTTATTTCTTATTGTAAATATATGTTGTGGTTAGTCATAATTTTCTTAGATTTTAATTATGATAATTGGTCAAATGACCCAAATTTATATCTTATGCACAATAATAATCTATAAATAGAATATTATTAATATATATTTTAAGTAGTGTGAAATATATAAATGATAAATAATATTATTAAATATAATATTTATAATATATGTTTATTGTGAGAGATGTTTACATAACATAAAAGTTTATATAAATTTAGAAAAGAATAAATATTGGGCTCATAATAAATATTTTAGGTACTTGTCAATCATAATAAACTAGGGATAATGTTAATGTCTATGTGAATTTTCAAGAGTCATATTATCATGATTATGAAATACAATATTTGAGATGATCAAGACATTTAACATGACATTCATAATAGATATTTGAGATACCGATGAGACTCATTGATACTAACTATTTGAGAAACTCTAGAAGTTTCTCTTTCTCATTTTTACATTGAATTGTAAAAATATATTACTAATAAGTTTTTTTATATAAGAACTTAACTTTCAAATCTAATAGCCTTCGAAATATATGATATTTAATCATTTCTCATATACAAATATATATTTTAGTTATATCAAATATAAAAATAAAATAAAATTCTCATTCAAAATATATATAATTTACTTAATTAACAATAAAAAACACAAAAAAATTTAAAAATAGTTAAACATCATTATAATTATGTCCCAAGACCGGCTAGGTATTTAAATCATTGTTGTTGCAAACATAATGGACCAACTTATAAATCAATCTAATCAGTGTGGACCACATTCCTACTTTAACATTGGATGGCAATGGTAATTATAGTAATGGTATTTCTATATCAAATATCATCATATAAAATATTAAAGAAATAGTGGGATAAATAACCAGGATATATTGTACTTTATTTCATAATAATGGTTGCTCCTCTTAAAATTTCATTATAAACTAGTTTCCAACATGTCATGCAAGTGGCATTAAAAAATGTAAATTTTGAAGATTTTTATATAGTTTTCTGTCTCATAAGTCAATGAACTTAAAAGATGTTTCATGTTTTATGCTCCATTGTCAATACTATTGAGTAATAAGTAATAATTGTATATTCTGAATTATTTTTAGTAATCTGATAATATTCTCCGCATAAATGTTTTAGCTGGTCTAATCAAAGATCAGATCAAATGCTTATAATTTTGTCATTGTTATTTTCACTGTAATATTAGGAATGATATTTTCATTGTAATTATGGGCCCCTCTAAATTCGTACATGAAACGATTGTATGGCTTTCCAATATTTTTTAGTTTGAATTGGATTATCTATTAAAATCAAAAGAATAATATAGTTACTTTTAGAAATAGCAGGCCCATATGGAATTAGGTAGAATTAGGAGATGAGGTATTAATTATTGAGTGGTTAAAAAAATAAAAAATCATGTTAATGGTGGATCTAAAACAGAAATTGAAGTTCATAACACTTAATTTTATAGTATTTATTTAATATGAACTTAAATTAATATTCTTTAATAGTGATTTGATAGTTCTATATTGTTTCTGCACAAAAAATTAAGTGATAATACACTATAGAAAATATTGTATTTTCAAATAAAAATAAAACAATATTACATCAACGAGGCCTTAAATCTGCTAGTGACACTCTTGATAAAAATAAGTAAGGAAGAAGTACAATGGGACATCACAAGAATAAATGGTCCAATTGGACAAAACGTCCATCTTGAAATGGTGGGTGGGAACAAAAGAATTACATTCCTCAATTTCACATCCACTTGATAAGTAGAAGGAAATTAATGTTTCCCAACATCTTGAAGGATTCTTCAAAGAGGTGAGTAAAATTTGATTTATTACAATGTTGCTTGTTGCTAATGTTTTATCGCCTCAAATAAAATATTGATTTCTTCTCATTTTTCCTCACCTCGAGCAATTTCAAGGTCCTCTCAAAGCCCAACTCAAAGCTTGTATGAAAGGGAATACATTATAAGAAAGAGGAAGGAATTCATACTAGCTATCTACTTGGGAAGTTATACCTCAATGATAGAAAGTGAGTTTTTAAATAATTTAGTTGTGCAAGTCGCAATGAGCTTGATAATAATTATATGCCTTTGATTTTTGTACTCAATGATTTTTTTTTCTAATGGAATGTTTGAGGTTTGATAAACCTAATAAGAAGGTATAATGTACAATATACTTGGTTAAGATTTTGAAAAACTTGGGCACTCTTTATTTGCAAGAGGTTAAAATTTCAAGCATTTTAGTTTGTATAGTTTGTCATGTCATATGGTTAGCTATTCACATTTTGTGTACAAACCACTAAGAAAGATAAGGTTGATATGCTATATTTATTTCTTTAAAATAGTGGCCACACTTAGTGGACCAAATATGTGACTTCACTAATAGGGCTTATCATCCCTCTTTAATATTGATAACTATTCCTTTAGCATTTTTGATATTTATACTTTAATGGTATTGTTGAAATATATAAATTTAGTGTTGGATTATTAACTCAACTCCTATCATAACTTGGGTTATGTGTGGAGGCTTTAATATGGTGGAAGTGGTGTCAAACAATTATAATAATCTCCACTTGCACTACACAACTACTAAGAGGGAAGTTTGGTACTACATGTGCAAAAATTAAAGTTTTTTTAATCTTAGTATTGGATACCAAAAGAATTATCCTCCACATGGTATATGTGGGATAATCTAAACTTCAAATTTGATAGAGTTCTCAATGGCCTGAAAAAACCAATGTTGGTAGATCAATCTTTCTTTTCTTCTGTAATATTATTTTTCCTTGCCTATTGATCTTTTTCTATAAATTATCTTTTCTAATAGGTTTTTGATAACAAAAATTATTAAATAGAAAGTTTCCCAGAATAGAATGAATAAATATTAGCTCTTCCTTAAAATTTCTCTATCGACTCTTTCACTAACCCTTCCTACATTCAATTTAAATGTCTAGAATTTACAGCCTAAGCCTTAAGATCAAACTATCTTAGTTAAATAGTGAAATAATTCTATCAAACTTATCTCTCACTTTCTTTTCAGTTATACATGATAGTTGGTGTATTCTCACCGTTGCTTATACTAGGCCACCACCTCATAAATCTATTTTGTCACTACTAAGTTTGAAGAGCATCTATTTACACATTTGCAATTGCATGTGGCCAAACTTCACCAATAGAAATAAATTTTTGATAATCATTATGCTAATAGAGATCAAATCAAAGTTTTTCTTTACTAGATTAAAATTGGGGGAGAGTTCCTAAGTAATTGTTTTAATGCTTGAGAGCTTGTGATGGCTCCCAATTGATTAATCATATCATAGAATGCTGACAACTCTTAACTAAGCAACATAGCATTCTTCAAGATTTTTCCTATCGTTATTAGTAGGTTTCAAAACCTAAGAGTCCTCTCCTAAACAAGATAATGCCCTTCAATAGTGCATTAATGGGAATCCTTATTGGTTATCTAAATCCCAATGGGCATTGTGCAAACAACTTCGCAATCAAGATGATCTTCATGAAGTAGTGTCCACCATGGCCAATGACAAAATTCTAAACTATCAACTTTCTTGTAAACTTTATAAAGTCTTATGATATATGCTTGGCCTTGATCTTTTTAAATCTTACTTGAAAGCTTGTCTTTTAAACTCTTTTTCGTAATATTACCAATACATCCATACCTAAACTCAATAGAACATACAAAATCATTATGAAAGGCCCTAATTCTCCACCTAAATAGATTGGATTTTTCGAATACAACAATATCTGATATTGTTTGGGAAGGAATAAAATAGATTATACATTCTCCATAACAATTCACTTCTATCAAAATTAATTTTACAAAACATAGAATGACATTGAATGGCCTATAAAGCTACACGCTTTAGGTTTTGGTCCAAAATTACCACAAGTCTCAATGTGCATTGTTTCCACTATTTCGTCTTTGTTGTGAACACATCAAATACATCCATCACCATCCAAGAAAGAACTCAGTTTAAAAAGCTAAATGGACGGCTTCCAGAACACTAAATTCAAAATATATTGTAAGGTTGATTATGATTGATGAAGACAAAATAATGGAAAATTGGTCGATCTAATATACACTGATTAGATAGTGACGGTTTATGAGTAATTCATTAATGATGGCTACTGGTCAGAAATGACGGCTCACAAATGGTTTTAGTGTTGAAGATATTTTTTGTGTGGTCGATATATGGATGGACGAAGTTTCAATGCACATCAATACTTAGATCAATAATTTTTATCTTTGAATTAGGTTAATATTAAAATTAAAGTTAGAATAACAGTTGATTTTGAGAAATAGTAGGTAGTACGGAATTGTGTCTGAAAATCAAATAAAAGAAAAATTACAGTTCTAAGTTAAAGTTCATAAGATAATATTTAATTGCATTTAATTTGTTGGTTAATATGTTTTGATTGAGGTAAACACTTTTGATTGGTTAATATGTTGATTTAGATTAATATTCATCAATTGTGATTTGATAATTTTTAGTATAATATATTAGAAAAAAAAGGCATTTTCAAATGAAAAGAAAATAATGTTATATCAATTAGGTGCTAAACTTGGTAGCAACACTCCTAAAAAATTAAGAAGGATGGACTACAATAGGAATCTTCAAGAATTATTGGTCCAATGGGACAAAAAACTCATCTTGTAATGGAGGGTTGCAACAAAAGAGTCCTAGTCCTTTAGTTCAAAGCCTTTTGATAACTAGGGAATTAATGTCTCTTCGCATCTAGAGGAGTCCTCCTAAGAGGTGAGTAAACCATGATTTATTGAGTTCTTCTCATTTGTCCTCACTTTGAATGATTTTGAGGCCCTCTAATAGACAAATTCAAAGATCTAAGAATACATAATACATTTTAGACAAGTGGAGGGATTTACTACTAGCTATCTAGCCACAAAGTTATATCCCAATGACCAAAAGTGAGTTTTTATGGAATTTTGGTATGCAACTCTTATCAATTGAGCTTGATAAATATGATTTATCTTTGAATTCTTATACTCCACAGATTTTCTCTCATAGAATTCTTAAGGTTTGACAAATTTCACAAAAGAGTATTATTGATGGTGGTTTTAGCACAACTAAGTGTTGAGTAATAATAAATCACCACTCCTCTTGAAAAATAGGGATTCCTACTCCAAGGTTTTATTTAGGCCAGGTCTAGACCATGATGGATAACTTAGTTATTCATGTAAAATTGTTTAACAAGGGGCTTGATGATTCAGATATTTTAGAAAATATATTCAAGACATGCAACATTAAATAGAAACATACATTTCTCTGAATTCAAAACCAATTGCCTATTATTGCATCATTTCTTTAGCATATCTATACTATTACTATGCTCTTTTAAATATTTAAAAGGTCATAATTTAATAAATATCAAAAGATTTAGGTTAAGAGGGAGGCTAAAGAATAAAATTAAACTAAATGGAAAAAGATAAATCTCATTCTACTTAGTTCTGAAATGGCCAGGTAAAATTAAGGTAACCAATATAAAGCAACCAGTATTCATTCAATCACTATTAATACCAATACAATCTTCAAAGGAAATTCATAATCTTATTCAACAGCTCATGCTAAACCACTTCAAAGGATGAATTATGGGAAATCTCATTCAACTGGGCATGGATGCAAATCCTTATAGCTTCACAATACACAATATCCACTAGAACATTTGAGAACACACCATCTTTGTCCACTTCCATCACCTTGAAAGGAAACTTCTTGTATTTGGGCCTGGGTTTCTTAGCAACATCAATTACCTAAGGCACTTCACCATTGGAATTCCTTCAAAAATCTTTAAACACCACATCTAGGGTTTCACACAAATGGCTTGAGAATTTAAGCACTCTTCTTCTTCGCTCTCAAACGAAAATGCTCTTGATTGCAAATGAGATCAAATGATACAAAAACCACATAAAAGGCCTTTCAAAATCCTTAACTTTCTACCATATTATAAATGCATTCATAATTTATTAGGTAAACCCTCTATCGAACTTCTCTATGTCAGCATAGGGATAAAATGAAGCTCAACACACCTCTGCAAAACATTGTCTTGCTCTGGAACCATCATCAATAGATTCAATATTGTTTAAAAAATCTACATGCTCAAGGAATTGATCCAATTCTTCTCCTATGTTGAAAGATTCAGTATCTTACCTTTTTTAGGGGGCTAAAGGGTTTGCAAATCATAGCTCCCCCTGAGATAATGCTCTATCTCAGTTTGTCTTATGATCTTTTGTAGAATGCGCAAGTGCAAAATCATCCTTCTTCTCATTTTATTGAACTTTTTTTCCCTTCCAAACCTTTCGATTACCCTTGATGCAGGAGCATCCAGTGGTGTAAGGGTAATCTTGCATCACCCAAAAATAGTTAAAATTTCAAGTTTCTCATTTTTTAGATGTTTTTACATTTTTGGATACCCTTTTCATCATAATGAAATTCCCAATTTACGGTTTTTATTTTCTATTCCTGGGTTGAAAGATATTGTAGTTTTAGTTTCCCAGATTTGCATTGAAAATCTTTCGAGTTAGATTTGAGGCACTTAGAGTTCCTGAAATGGCCCTAAAACTTTCCAAAATTGGCATAGCCAATTTTGAGCGTGTTATTGACTTCGAGACCTTTCCAACGGTTCAAACGGTTCGCAAATCGGAGTCCCGGATTAAAAGTTATGGCCCAAGAAGTTGGCGCACTTTCTAGAAGATACAATTGCAAATGTTCTTTTGAAATTTGAACTTCAAGTTGTAATTTTTCAGCGCCAAGCCGCCTAAACTCAAATTTGAATGTTGTTTTGGCTCCAAACTAAAGAGGAGCTCTATTTATGGGCGGGTTTCTAATTTTTTGGTAACTTTTTGGGGACAAGCTCGCATATTGCGAAAGGGTGATTCTGTAGCTTTCTGTAACTTGCATGTGTTGTAGAACTTGGGGATTTGAGATCCTCTGCATGTGAGAAGCTCGATTTTCTAAATAATAAAATTATTCTCTTGTTTGTGGGTTATTTTCTAAGTCTCGGGTTGCGCCCTCATCAAGTGGTATCAAAGAGGGTTTTCTTGAGCATGTGGACATATCGCCGATCTTGAGGTAGTTTGCACCAGGACCGTGGTTATGGGTTGAGGTCAAGAAAGATGCCTCCAAGAGTGATGCCTGGTATGCATGGTGGTGCTAGAGGTGGTCGAGGTGGCATAAATGCTAGTGGAAGAGATGCACTGGCAGCCCTCCAAAGACAGATTGATGCATTACAAGAGCAGTTGAGAAGAGGGTTAAACCTGAGGGAGGAAAGTGAGGATGAAGGAGAGGAAGAAGGTTCAAATGTAGAAGAGGAAGAAGAAGCAATTGATCAAGACCAAATGCGGCTAATAAGGGCCATTTCGAAGATCGAGAAAAGACCTAGAGTAGAAGTCCCCAGTTATTCTGAAAGTCTGAACCCGGAAAAGTTGATCTATTAGATCAACGAGCTAGAAGAATATTTTGAGTATGAGGAAATAGAGGACCCAAATCAGGTTAAGTTTTCAAAAATGAAGCTGAAGGGCCATGCCAGTATTTGGTGGAAAGAGGTCTAGTTGGATAGAAATTGAAGAGGAAAATGAAATATCACCAGATGGGATCGCATGGTGGAGAAACTAAAGAACAGTTCATACCAGTGGACTCCGAGTTAGATCTGTTAAATAAATTGCAAGGGTTGAAGCAAGGAAGCAGATCTGTGAAAGAATATATTGAATATTTTCATAAGATAATCATCAGAATGGGCCACACAGAGGCTAATAAGGAGAAGGTAGCCCAATATCTTAATGGGTTGCGACGAGCATTTAGGAGGAGTTAAGCCTAGTCAGAATGACCACCATTGAGGATGTGTATTAGTTTGCTCTAAAGGTGGAAGAGAAGCTAAACAAAAGATTTGATGGCAAGAAAAAGGATGAGGAGGTCAAAGTGGAAGGGGTAGTGGAAGACCTTCAGGAAGTTGAAATGATGATGAAAAGAAAGGTGAAATGTGGGTACCAACCAAAGCCAAAGAAATGAAAACTTCTACCACCCTCGGATCAAAATAGTGGTGATCAAAGAGGTAGAGGACGAGGGAGATATGGACAAGGATCTGGAAGAGGTGGTTTCAAAGGAACGTGTTTCTAGTGTGGTGAAGAAGGGCATCGAGCCTATGAATGTCCACGACACCAAGGAAGGGTAGACAAAAGGCCAGAAGGTCGTGGAAGGGTTGTGCATGCAAATGAGGAGGCCCAATCTGAACATTCAGATGATGCTAAAAGGGGAGAAGCCCTAGTGATTAGGAGAGCCATAGTGACTGAGGAAAAGGAACCAGAACAGAGGAATAATTTGTTTCGCACGAGGTGCAAGTGTGAAGGAAAATGTTGTGATGTCATTATTGATGGTGGGAGCACTGATAATCTGTTGTTAGAAGAGATGGTCACAAAGTTGAAGCTAAAGAGAGAAAGGCACCCACATTCGTATCGGATTGCCTGGTTGCAGAAAGACCACAAAGTTTTGGTCAATGAGCAGTGCCTAGTAAAGTTCAGTATCGGGAGCTACCATGATGAGGTACTCTGTGATATCATCCCCATGGATGCATATCACATGTTGTTGGGGAGGCCGTGGCAGTTCAATAGGCGAGCTATACATGATGGCCATGCAAACAATTATTCCTTGAAAAAGGATGGGGTTCATCACAAGTTGAAACCCCTGAAGGAGACTGAAGAAAAGGTAAGAAGTAGTGCTAGAATTTGTTATGTAGATGGAAGAAATTTTTTAGAAGGTATGAAGCATGAGTGTGTGTGTTATGCATTGATTCCTAGAGTGAGTAAGGAGGATAGTGAGAAGATTCCGTAAGAAGTTTCGGGATGTTGATGAGTTTCAAGATATTGTTTCGATAATGTACCGAGGGTTTACCACCAATAAGGAAGATTAGTCATCGATTGACTTTGATTCCCGGAGCCAGCCACAAATAAGGCAGCTCGAATGACTCTTAGCAGTGAATGAGGAGTTGAATGCATGTTCAAGAGTTGTTGAGAAAGAGTTCGATACGGGAGAGTTTGAGTCCATGTACAGTACCTACAGTACTAGCACCAAAGAAGGATGGGGAGTGGAGGATATGTACAGATTCTTGAGCCATAAACAAGATAACAATCATGTGATTTCCGCCATGATGGATAACCCCGATGGATCGGCTTGAGGGAGCTCGCGATTCACAAAGATTGATCCAAGAGTGGATATCACTTTCAGATCCGATTCGAGAGGAGATGAATGGAAGACCGCCTTCAAGACCAAAGAGGGTCAGACGAAAGTGGTTAGTCATGCCTTTTGGGCTAACTAATGCACCGAAAGCACATTCATGCGGCTTATGAACGAGGTACTAAAAGAATTTCTGGGAAGTTTTGTTATTGTGTATTTAGATGATATTTTAATTTTCAGTAAGACGTTGGATGAGCATCTGATGCATATTCTGAGAGCCTTTGAGAAGTTAAGAGAAGAGAAACTATTGATTAATCTAAAGAAGTGCAGTTTTGTGAAGAGGGAGTTAGTGTACTTGGGGTTTGTTGTCTCAGCAGAAGGTCTCAAGATGGACCCAGAGAAGGTGAAGGCTATTCCGGAATGGCCTACCCCAAGAACTGCTACCGAGGTGAGATCTTTCCATGGTTTGGCTAGTTTTTATAGAAAGTTCATTAGAAACTTCAGTAGTATTTGTGGACCCCTGACTGAAACAATGAGAGGGGATAGAAAGGAATTCAAGTGGAGCATCGGAGTGGCAAAGAGTTTTGAACTGTTGAAGCAGAAGGTAATAGAACAACCTGTTCTAGCCCTCCCAGATTTCAACAAGGTGTTTCAGGTGGATTGTGATGCCAGTGGTTGTGCCATTGGAGTAGTGTTTAGCCAAGAAGGTAAGCCCATTGCCTATTTCAGTGAAAAATTAAATGATGCCAAGATAAAGTATTTTGTATATGATCAGAAATTTTATGCAATAGTTAAAGCATTAAAGAAATGGGGACATTATTTGTTGCTGAAGGAATTTGTTCTATATACTAATCATCAGGCCTTGCAATACCTAAATAGTCAGGGAAAATTAAAGCAAAGGCATATGAAATGGGTAGAGTTTTTGCAGAGTTATACCTTTGTTTTGAAACATAGGAGTGGGAAGTCAAATAGGGTTGTAGATTCCTTAAGTATGAGACATACATTGATGACAAAGATGCAGATTGAAGTGGTTGGGTTCAATGAACTTAAGACACTGTACGCAGAAGATCCTGATTTCGTAGAGGCTTGCAAAGCTTGCAAGGAACCTGTTACAGTGGACACGACAAGGTGGCTGGATTTCATAATCCAGGATGGCATGTTATTTAAGGGAAGTCAATTGTGTATCTCGAGGAGTTCCATGAGGGAGAACCTGATAAAGGAGAAGCATAGTGGAGGAATGGTAGACATTTTGGTCTAGATAAGACCATTGCCATTATCGCTGAGCATTATTATTGGCCTGTCACAGATGTGAAGAAGTTTGTACAAAGCTACGTAGGCGTCGATGGCTAAAGGAGTGAGCTAGAATACAAGCTATATCGCCTTGCCTATACTAGAGAGGCCATGGGAGGATATAAGTATGGACTTTGTTCTTGGTTTGCCAAGGCTCGCCAACGAGGAATGATTTAGTCTTGTGGTGGTTGAGGTGGTTTTCAAGATGGCACATTTCTTCCATGGCAGAAGACCCATGATGCAGTCCATATTGCTGACTTGTTCTTCAAAGAGGTGGTGAGGCTACATGGTCTGCCAAAGAGTATTGTTTCAGATTGTGACACCAAATTTGTGGGGTACTTTTGGAGGACCTTGTGGAAGAAGCTGAAGACAGAGTTGAAGTTCAGTTCTACACACCATCCACAAACAGATGGGCAGATAGAGGTTGTTAACAGGAGTCTAGATAACCTACTGAGATGTTTGGTAGGAGATAAACCCAAGGGATGGGACTTGATCTTACCCTAGGCAGAATTTTCTTACAACAATTCTATCAACAAAAGCATTGGTAGATCACCGTTCCAGATTGTGTATGGAGGTAGCCCTAGAACAGCTGCAAAATTGGGGAAGATGGACCAAGAGAAGAAATAAGTGCTGAAGCCAAAGATTATGCAAAGCACATCAAGAATATACATGAGAAGGTACGAGAACACATTAATAAGATGAATATGCAATATAAGGCTAAGGTAGATCAGAAAATGAGGAATAAGGAGTTTCAGACTGGCGATGAAGTAATGGTCCACTTGAGGAAAGAAAGGTTTCCTGTGGGAACCTATAACAAATTGAAGATGAAGAATTTCAGTCCCTATAAGATTTTGAAGAAGCATGATTCAGGGAATGCATATGAGGTAGAGTTTCCTGATGGAATCAACATTTCCCCTATGTTCAACATTTCAGATTTGATAGAGTATCATGAAGGTGGAATGGAGGAAGCACCAGCAATAGGGTAGTATGGCATTTCAGCACCTACTTCAGAAAGGGAGGAGATTGAAGCAATCTTGGATAGTCGTGTGGAAAGGAGTACCAGAAATAGGCAGTATGAAGAATATCTGGTGAAATGGAGAGGAAGGCCTGTGGAAGATTCATCCTGGCTATCTAAGGTAGTAGTTGACCGATTGGGTTTTCCTCAACCATCTAAGACATGATGGGTCACTTCTCAAATTACCCTGGGTGTCTGATGCAGGAGCATCCAGTGGTGTAAGGGCAATCTTGCATCACCCAAAAATAGTTAAATTTCAAGTTTCTCGGTTTTTAGATGTTTTTACATTTTTGGATACCCTTTTTGTCATAATGAAATTCCCAATTTATGATTTTTATTTTCTATTCTTGGGTTGAAAGATATTGCAGTTTTATTTTCTCAGATTTGCACCTAAAAATCTTTTGAGTTAGATTTGAGGTACTTAGAGTTCCCATAACGGCCCCAAAACTTGCCGAAATCAGTGTAGCTATTTTGAGCGTGTTATTGACTTCGAGATCTTTCCAACAGTTCAAACGGTTCACGAATCGGAGTCTGAGATCAAAAGTTACGGCCCCAGGCAGTTGGCGCACTTTCTAGAAGATACAATTGCAAATGTTCTTTTGAAATTTGAACTTCAAGTTGTATTTTTTTGGTGCCAAACTGCCTAAACTCAAATTTGAATGTTGTTTTGGCTCCAAACTAAGGAGGAGCTCTATTTATGGGTGGGTTTCTAATTTTTGGGTAACTTTTTGGGGACAAGCTTGCATATTGCGAAAGGGTGATTCTGTAGCTTTCTGTAACTTGCATGTGTTGTAGAACTTGGGGATTTGAGATCATCTACATGTAAGAAGCTCAATTTTTTGAATAATAAAATTATTCTCTTGTTTGTGGGTTATTTTCTAAGTCTCGGGCTACGCCCTCATCAACCCTTCTTTTGTTGATTAATGTCAGTAGCCTTTTGAGAAGCGAAATGTTTTACATTCTTTTCCTTGTAGAACCTTGTAATATGTCTTGATTTATTGCAATTTTGTAGTAGGTCATACTAGATTGTGGAGCATAATTACTTCTTCTTGCATTAGATCTACAATCAAAAGTCCTATGACCAAATTTGTTGCATGTGTAACAGTAGCCATAGAAGGATTGAGAAGTCACAACATTACTATTCCTTATCACTTTACTTCTGCATTCATTAGCCTTATGACCAAATTTATTGTAAGCATAAGGGTAAGTGCACAAAGTTGAGTCCACGAAACGTGGAAGTTTTTTGCCTTAGCCAAAAAATTGAAATCGGCATCGAACAAACGGGATCTCGATTTCATAAACGGGATCCCGATTTTTAAAAATCGGGATCCCGTTATGGTTCGGGATCCCGAGCCTGAGACCAAATGGGATCCCGCTTTTTAAAAATCAGGATCCCGTTTCCTGTCGGACTCTGAAGCAATTGAGACGAAATGTGATCCTGATTTAATACAAATGGGATCCCGATTTATAAAATACAGGATCTCGATTTATAAATAATGGGATCCCGAGTTGTATAAATCGGGATCTCGTTTCATACTGTTATTTTTTTTTTTAAAAAGAACAGTTTTCACTTCTGCGAACGGGAAGCCAAGTCATTGTTGGCGACAGCGACCCCACAACCAGCTACAGGTACCCCACCTAAACACCATTTCTTTGCATTTTTTTAGTTTGAATTGAAATTTTAAAAGAAATACGTTAATTTAGCATGTATTTTTTTAATTTATGTCACGTTTTAATCATTTTTTTAATTGTTATAGTAGAATTCAATAATTGTCAAAATAGATGAAAACTTGCAATGAAACTTAAATGTTTTTTAATAAAAAAAAAAAAAACCTTGAATTGTGTTTTAGAAACAAAATTTAACTTTTAAATCTTAAATTGTTCGATTAAACCCAAAAAAAATTCATTTTGAAAACCCTAATTGAAACAAAACAAAAAAAATTGCATTTCAAAACCCTAGAGATCGAAATGAAATAAAACATCGCATTTACAAATCCAAATCGATCTTTTTGAAACCCTGAATTCAAATCAAACGAAAAAAATTGAATTTGAAAACCCTAGTTTGAATTGAAACGAAACAATTTCATTAAAAACCTTCATTGTTTAAAACTGAAACCCTAAATTGAATTGGAACAAAAAAAATTGTTAAAACCCTAAATTGGAATCGAACAAAAAATCATTCACATTGCTTAAATGTTTATAATTTTATTTGCTTTGTATGGAAAAAATGATATATATTAAACTTTAGTTTCAATTTTAAATTATAATTATATTAGAAATCAATATGTTAAAGAATGGTTAAAATTCATAAAGTTTATCTTGATGTTTGTTTGCAAATTTAGTTAACAAATTCGTAAATCTAAACACGTACAATCAATTCCAATTGACACTAACTTGCAAGTCTAAATTATGCCAAGGGCCACCCAAACTTCACCCTAAGTTTGCTAAACCCTAGACCCTAAACTATAAAATCTAAACCCATAACACTAAAGCATTTGAAATTTATGAACCCTAGACCCTAATCTTTCATTGGAAATACCTAAAATTATGTAGGTTCAATATCAAGAATGGGTCTATTTGGTAGATTTATGAAAACTATTTTGAATATCTAAAATGCCATAAAAGTATAATTATAGCAATTCCAATTGGAAACACTTGGGTGCATATATATCGTATGAAATTTAAATCTAGGAAGGTGTCTATCATATAGGCGAGTTGATAATACATGGAAAGAGGTTTGTATGGGAATATATGTATTAAGAAAAACATACCACATGATCTCTATAGGATTTTTAAGATGTGATCCTAGATAATAATCCACCCATCCTCAATCATAATGGATTATTTGGCAATTAAGAGAGATTCAATTTAACCATAAAATTACCTATATTTTGATACTATATAGATTTATGTGGAAGGATAGAAATGCATCAATATGCTTTGTGCCATATTTTATGAATATTAATATTTAAGAAAAATCTAGATAAGATTGACCTAAGTAGATGATTTATGTAAGGGATTTTTAGTGAACAAGTGACACACCATGGAGATTGGGATGGTATTTAAATTCTTATTTATAAATATAGTGTACCCCCTTTAAATTTGTATTTGGTTTTTATAATGAGTTGAAATTATCAATGTGTTACATAAAAGAAATTTGTGCTTAGATATATTTAAATTAGATAATAAAGATATAGTTATATAAAATAGGGAATCCAACATGAGGAATAAACCTTTAATGTGCCATTGTGTGCATCTAATTTATGCCAATGATTTAGTAAGAGTGATCGTCTAAGAGGATGAAATAAGCCTTGAAAAATTGTAAGATCTAACACTATTTTAATGTAGTTTTATATGTGTGTACATGTCCACTATCTTTTTTGAGTTTATGTTAATGTAAGATAAGGAGGATTGGTGGATATATTTGAAATCTAAAGAAAAAACAAAAATGATGTGAATATATAGATATATATTTTTAAAATGATTCTTTAACTTATCTATATTAAACATTGTATATTATTCTATATTACTATCATGGCTTGATTTTCATTATGTCTACTAAATGTTGCTATATTTATTCATTGTTGTAATTAAATTATAGGGCTCAATGTGTAATCTATTTTACATCAAATTTTATAGTAGACTTATAATCCTAGAATGTTTGTAAATTTAATAGCTAACAAATAACTTGATAGGTGCAACTAAAAACCAAAAAGTGTGGTTTGATTTATCTCCATTAGGCTGGAAAGCTAAAAAATCTACTAGGTTTATCCCTATTAGGTTGAAAACCCAAAAGTGTAGCTTAATAAACTTACAAGTTGTGAAAACTCACAAAAGCACTAGAAACTAATATTTGCAAAACTACCCTTGACATATCAAAAAAATCCAAAGGTCACCATATGTCATACCTATATAGGTTGTATAGTTATATTAGATACCTTATAGTATCTCCTATTGGTTAAATATGTTTGAAGATGACATTAGCGACACATCCCTACATTTATATGAGATATATTATTAACATGTCGTGTTACACATATGCTAAGATACTCAAATATGGATAAGGAGAACTAGGGAATATATATTAGAAGAGAAAGATATACTAAGCTGTCCAATATTATATTTT
>VDFB02105785.1:508766137-508823241 GCA_007258455.2 Sequoia sempervirens
GCAATCAAGATGATCTTCATGAAGTAGTGTCCACCATGGCCAATGACAAAATTCTAAACTATCAACTTTCTTGTAAACTTTATAAAGTCTTATGATATATGCTTGGCCTTGATCTTTTTAAATCTTACTTGAAAGCTTGTCTTTTAAACTCTTTTTCGTAATATTACCAATACATCCATACCTAAACTCAATAGAACATACAAAATCATTATGAAAGGCCCTAATTCTCCACCTAAATAGATTGGATTTTTCAAATACAACAATATCTGATATTGTTTGGGAAGGAATAAAATAGATTATACATTCTCCATAACAATTCACTTCTATCAAAATTAATTTTACAAAACATAGAATGACATTGAATGGCCTATAAAGCTACACGCTTTAGGTTTTGGTCCAAAATTACCACAAGTCTCAATGTGCATTGTTTCCACTATTTCGTCTTTGTTGTGAACACATCAAATACATCCATCACCATCCAAGAAAGAACTCAGTTTAAAAAGCTAAATGGACGGCTTCCAGAACACTAAATTCAAAATATATTGTAAGGTTGATTATGATTGATGAAGACAAAATAATGGAAAATTGGTCGATCTAATATACACTGATTAGATAGTGACGGTTTATGAGTAATTCATTAATGATGGCTACTGGTCAGAAATGACGGCTCACAAATGGTTTTAGTGTTGAAGATATTTTTTGTGTGGTCGATATATGGATGGACGAAGTTTCAATGCACATCAATACTTAGATCAATAATTTTTATCTTTGAATTAGGTTAATATTAAAATTAAAGTTAGAATAACAGTTGATTTTGAGAAATAGTAGGTAGTACGGAATTGTGTCTGAAAATCAAATAAAAGAAAAATTACAGTTCTAAGTTAAAGTTCATAAGATAATATTTAATTGCATTTAATTTGTTGGTTAATATGTTTTGATTGAGGTAAACACTTTTGATTGGTTAATATGTTGATTTAGATTAATATTCATCAATTGTGATTTGATAATTTTTAGTATAATATATTAGAAAAAAAAGGCATTTTCAAATGAAAAGAAAATAATGTTATATCAATTAGGTGCTAAACTTGGTAGCAACACTCCTAAAAAATTAAGAAGGATGGACTACAATAGGAATCTTCAAGAATTATTGGTCCAATGGGACAAAAAACTCATCTTGTAATGGAGGGTTGCAACAAAAGAGTCCTAGTCCTTTAGTTCAAAGCCTTTTGATAACTAGGGAATTAATGTCTCTTCGCATCTAGAGGAGTCCTCCTAAGAGGTGAGTAAACCATGATTTATTGAGTTCTTCTCATTTGTCCTCACTTTGAATGATTTTGAGGCCCTCTAATAGACAAATTCAAAGATCTAAGAATACATAATACATTTTAGACAAGTGGAGGGATTTACTACTAGCTATCTAGCCACAAAGTTATATCCCAATGACCAAAAGTGAGTTTTTATGGAATTTTGGTATGCAACTCTTATCAATTGAGCTTGATAAATATGATTTATCTTTGAATTCTTATACTCCACAGATTTTCTCTCATAGAATTCTTAAGGTTTGACAAATTTCACAAAAGAGTATTATTGATGGTGGTTTTAGCACAACTAAGTGTTGAGTAATAATAAATCACCACTCCTCTTGAAAAATAGGGATTCCTACTCCAAGGTTTTATTTAGGCCAGGTCTAGACCATGATGGATAACTTAGTTATTCATGTAAAATTGTTTAACAAGGGGCTTGATGATTCAGATATTTTAGAAAATATATTCAAGACATGCAACATTAAATAGAAACATACATTTCTCTGAATTCAAAACCAATTGCCTATTATTGCATCATTTCTTTAGCATATCTATACTATTACTATGCTCTTTTAAATATTTAAAAGGTCATAATTTAATAAATATCAAAAGATTTAGGTTAAGAGGGAGGCTAAAGAATAAAATTAAACTAAATGGAAAAAGATAAATCTCATTCTACTTAGTTCTGAAATGGCCAGGTAAAATTAAGGTAACCAATATAAAGCAACCAGTATTCATTCAATCACTATTAATACCAATACAATCTTCAAAGGAAATTCATAATCTTATTCAACAGCTCATGCTAAACCACTTCAAAGGATGAATTATGGGAAATCTCATTCAACTGGGCATGGATGCAAATCCTTATAGCTTCACAATACACAATATCCACTAGAACATTTGAGAACACACCATCTTTGTCCACTTCCATCACCTTGAAAGGAAACTTCTTGTATTTGGGCCTGGGTTTCTTAGCAACATCAATTACCTAAGGCACTTCACCATTGGAATTCCTTCAAAAATCTTTAAACACCACATCTAGGGTTTCACACAAATGGCTTGAGAATTTAAGCACTCTTCTTCTTCGCTCTCAAACGAAAATGCTCTTGATTGCAAATGAGATCAAATGATACAAAAACCACATAAAAGGCCTTTCAAAATCCTTAACTTTCTACCATATTATAAATGCATTCATAATTTATTAGGTAAACCCTCTATCGAACTTCTCTATGTCAGCATAGGGATAAAATGAAGCTCAACACACCTCTGCAAAACATTGTCTTGCTCTGGAACCATCATCAATAGATTCAATATTGTTTAAAAAATCTACATGCTCAAGGAATTGATCCAATTCTTCTCCTATGTTGAAAGATTCAGTATCTTACCTTTTTTAGGGGGCTAAAGGGTTTGCAAATCATAGCTCCCCCTGAGATAATGCTCTATCTCAGTTTGTCTTATGATCTTTTGTAGAATGCGCAAGTGCAAAATCATCCTTCTTCTCATTTTATTGAACTTTTTTTCCCTTCCAAACCTTTCGATTACCCTTGATGCAGGAGCATCCAGTGGTGTAAGGGTAATCTTGCATCACCCAAAAATAGTTAAAATTTCAAGTTTCTCATTTTTTAGATGTTTTTACATTTTTGGATACCCTTTTCATCATAATGAAATTCCCAATTTACGGTTTTTATTTTCTATTCCTGGGTTGAAAGATATTGTAGTTTTAGTTTCCCAGATTTGCATTGAAAATCTTTCGAGTTAGATTTGAGGCACTTAGAGTTCCTGAAATGGCCCTAAAACTTTCCAAAATTGGCATAGCCAATTTTGAGCGTGTTATTGACTTCGAGACCTTTCCAACGGTTCAAACGGTTCGCAAATCGGAGTCCCGGATTAAAAGTTATGGCCCAAGAAGTTGGCGCACTTTCTAGAAGATACAATTGCAAATGTTCTTTTGAAATTTGAACTTCAAGTTGTAATTTTTCAGCGCCAAGCCTAAACTCAAATTTGAATGTTGTTTTGGCTCCAAACTAAAGAGGAGCCTCTATTTATGCATGGTTTCTAATTTTTAAAACTTTTTGGGGACAAGTCAAGATATTGGGCGAAGGGTGATTCCCCAGAGTCAGAACTTGCATGTGTTGTGGTGAACTTGGGGATTTGAGATCCTCCATGTGAGAAGCTCGATTTTCAAATAATAAAATTATTCCTCTTGTTTTGCGGGTTATTTTCTAAGTCTCATTGTTTCATCAAGTGGTATCAAAGAGGGTTTTCTTGAGCATGGACATATCACCGATCTTGAGGTAATGGTACGACCGCGGGTTATGGGCTGAGGTCAAGAAAGATGCCTCCAAGAGTGATGCTCGGTAGCTGTGGTGGTGCCAGAGGTGGTCGAGGTGGCAGAAATGCTAGTGGAAGAGATGCAATGGCAGTCCTCTAGAGACAGATTGATGCGTTACAAGAGCAGTTGAGAAGAGGGTTAAACCTGAGGGAGGAAAGTGAGGATGAAGGAGAGGAAGAAGGTTCAAATGTAGAAGAGGAAGAAGAAGCAATTGATCAAGACCAAATGCGGCTAATAAGGGCCATTTTGAAGATTGAGAAAAGACCTAGAGTAGAAGTCCCCAGTTATTCTGGAAGTCTGAACCCGAAAAAGTTGATCTATTGGATCAACGAGCTAGAAGAATATTTTGAGTATGAGGAAATAGAGGAATAAGATCGAGTTAAGTTTTCAAAAATGAAGCTGAAGGGCCATGCCAGTATTTGGTGGAAAGAGGTCCAGTTGGAAAGAAATTGAAGAGGAAAATGAATATCACCAGATGGGATCGCATGGTGGAGAAACTGAAGAAGCAGTTCATACCAGTGGACTACGAGTTAGATCTATTGAAGAAATTGCAAGGGTTGAAGCAAGGAAGCAGATCTGTGACAGAATATATTGAATATTTTCACAAGATAATCATCAGAACAGGCCACACAAAGGCCAATAAGGGGAAGGTAGCCCAATATCTTAATGGGTTGCGACTGAGCATTTAGGAGGAGTTAAGCTTAGTCAGAATGACCACCATTGAGGATGTGTATCAGTTTGCTCTGAAGGTGGAAGAGAAGCTAAACAAAAGATTTGATGGCAAGCAAAAATGATGAGGAGGTCAAAGTGGAAGGGGTAGTGGAAGACCTTCAGGAAGCTGAAATGATGATGAAAAGAAAGGTGAAGATGTGGGTACCAGCCAAAGCCAAAGAAATGAAAACTTCTACCACCCTCGAGATCAAAATAGTGGTGATCAAAGAGGTAGAGGACGAGGGAGATATGGACAAGGATCTGGAAGAGGTGGTTTCAAAGGAACGTGTTTCTAGTGTGGTGAAGAAGGGCATCGAGCCTATGAATGTCCACGACACCAAGGAAGGGTAGACAAAAGGCCAGAAGGTCGTGGAAGGGTTGTGCATGCAAATGAGGAGGCCCAATCTGAACATTCAGATGATGCTAAAAGGGGAGAAGCCCTAGTGATTAGGAGAGCCATAGTGACTGAGGAAAAGGAACCAGAACAGAGGAATAATTTGTTTCGCACGAGGTGCAAGTGTGAAGGAAAATGTTGTGATGTCATTATTGATGGTGGGAGCACTGATAATCTGTTGTTAGAAGAGATGGTCACAAAGTTGAAGCTAAAGAGAGAAAGGCACCCACATTCGTATCGGATTGCCTGGTTGCAGAAAGACCACAAAGTTTTGGTCAATGAGCAGTGCCTAGTAAAGTTCAGTATCGGGAGCTACCATGATGAGGTACTCTGTGATATCATCCCCATGGATGCATATCACATGTTGTTGGGGAGGCCGTGGCAGTTCAATAGGCGAGCTATACATGATGGCCATGCAAACAATTATTCCTTGAAAAAGGATGGGGTTCATCACAAGTTGAAACCCCTGAAGGAGACTGAAGAAAAGGTAAGAAGTAGTGCTAGAATTTGTTATGTAGATGGAAGAAATTTTTTAGAAGGTATGAAGCATGAGTGTGTGTGTTATGCATTGATTCCTAGAGTGAGTAAGGAGGATAGTGAGAAGGTTCCAGAAGAAGTTTCTAGGATGTTGGATGAGTTTCAGATATTGTTTCTCGAGTAATGCACCAGGGCTTACCACCAATAAGGAAGATTAGTCATCGATTGACTTGACTCGACAAATTTGCCAAATAAGGTAGCTCATAGGAATGACTCCAACAAAATGAGGAGTTGAAACAAACAAGTTCAAGAGTTGTTGAGAAAGGGTTTTATATACAGAGAGTTTGAGTCCATGTGCAATACCCAGTGACTATTAGCACCAAAGAAGATGGGGAGGGAGGATGTGTATAGATTCCTGAGCCATAAACAAGATAACAATCAAGTACATATTTCCTCTGCCAAGGATGGATGACCCGATGGACTATTTGAGTGGAGCTCAGTACTTCACAAAGATTGATCTGAAGAGTGGATATCACTAGATCCGGATTCAAGAGGGAGATGAATGGAAGACTGCCTTCAAGACCAAAGAGGGCCTATACTAGTGGTTAGTCATGCCTTTTGGGCTAACCAATGCACCGAGCACATTCATGCGGCTCATGAACGAGGTACTAAAAGAATTTCTGGGAAGTTTTGTTATTGTGTATTTAGATGATATTTTGATTTTCAAGAAGACATTGGATGAGCATCCGGATGCATAATTCGAGAGCCTTTGAGAAGTTAAGAGAAGATAAACTATTGGATTAATCTAAAGAAGTGCAGTTTTGTGAAGAGGGAGTTAGTGTACTTTGGGGTTTGTTGTCTTAGCGTGAAGGTCTCAAGATGGACCCGAGAGAAGGTGAAGGCTATTCTAGAATGGCCTACCCCAAGAACTGCTACCGAGGTGAGATCTTTCCATGGTTTGGCTAGTTTTTATAGAAAGTTCATTAGAAACTTCAGTAGTATTTGTGGACCCCTGAATGAAACAATGAGAGGGGATAGAAAAGAATTCAAGTGGAGCATTGGAGTGGCCAAGAGTTTTGAACTATTGAAGCAGAAGGTAACATAACAACCTGTTCTAGCCCTCCCAGATTTCAACAAGGTGTTTCAGGTGGATTGTGATACCAATGGTTGTGCCATTAGAGCAGTGTTGAGCCAAGAAGGTAAGCCCATTGCCTATTTCAGTGAAAAATTAAATGATGCCAAGATAAAGTATTTTGTATATGATCAAAAATTTTATGCAATAGTTAAAGCATGAAAGAAATGGGGACATTATTTGTTGTTGAAGGAATTTGTTCTATATACTAATCATTAGGCCTTGCAGTACCTAAATAGTTAGGGAAAATTAAAGCAAAGGCATATGAAATGGGTAGAGTTTTTGCAGAGTTATACCTTTGTTTTGAAACATAGGAGTGGGAAGTAAAATAGGGTTGTAGATGCCTTAAGTAGGAGGCATACATTGATGACAAAGATGCAGATTGAAGTGGTTGGGTTCAATGAACTCAAGACACTGTATGCAGAAGATCCTGATTTTGCAGAGGCTTGGAAAGCTTGCAAGGAACCTATTATAGTGGACAGGACAAGGTGGCTGGATTTCATAATCGAGGATGACATGTTATTTAAGGGAAGTCAATTGTGTATCTCGAGGAGTTCCATGAGGAGAACCCGATAAAGGAGAAGCATAGTGGAGGAATGGCGGGACATTTTGGTTGGGATAAGACCCATTGCCATTATCAGTGAGAGCATTATTATTGGCCAGTTGGCACAGGATGTAAAGAAGTTTGTACAAAGTTGCAGGGTATGTTAGATGGCTAATGAGTGGGAGGTATCAGTGCTTATATCACCTTACCTATACCAGAGAGGCCATGGGAGGATATAAGTATGGACTTTGTTCTTGGTTTCCAAGGACACAACGAGGGAATGATTCAGTCTTTGTGGTGGTTGATAGGTTTTCAAAGATGGCACATTTCATTCCATGTCAAAGACCCATGATGCAGTCCACATTGCTGACTTGTTCTTCAAAGAGGTGGTGAGGCTACATGGTCTGCCAAAGAGTATTGTTTCAGATCATGACACCAAATTTGTGGGGTACTTTGGAGGACCTTGTGGAAGAAGTTGAAGACAGAGTTGAAGTTCAGTTCTGCACACCATCCACAAACAGATGGGCAGATGAGGTTGTTAAGAGTCCGGGTAACCCATCGAGATGTTTGGTAGGAGATAAACCCAAGGGATGGGACTTGATCTTACCCTAGGCAGAATTTTCTTACAACAATTTTGTCAACAGAAGCACTGGTAGATCACCATTCCAGATTGTGTATGGAGGTAGCCCTAGAACAGCTACAGAATTGGGGAAGATGGACCAAGAGAAGAAAATAAGTGCTGAGGCCGAAGATTTTGCAAAGCACATCAAGAATATACATGAGAAGGTACGAGAACACATTAATAAGATGAATATGCATTATAAGGCTAAGGTAGATCAGAAAATGAGGAATAGGGAGTTTCAGACTGGCGATGAAGTAATGGTCCACTTGAGGAAAGAAAGGTTTCCTGTGGGAACCTATAACAAATTGAAGATGAAGAATTTATGTCCCTATAAGATTTTGAAGAAGCATGATTCAGGGAATGCATATGAGGTAGAGTTTCGTGATGGAATCAACATTTCCCCTATGTTCAACATTTCAGATTTGATAGAGTATCATGAAGGTGGAATGGAGGAAGGACCAGCAATAGGGCAGTATGGCATTTCAGCACCTACTTCAGAAAGGGAGGAGATTGAAGCAATCTTGGATAGTCGTGTGGGAAGGAGTACCAGAAATAGGGAGTATGAAGAATATCTGGTGAAATGGAGAGGAAGGCCTATGGAAGATTCATCCTAGCTATCTAAGGTAGTGGTTGACCAGTTGGGTTTTCCTCAACCATTTGAGACATGATGGGTCACTTCTGAAATTACCCTGGGTGTCTGATGCAGGAGCATCCAATGGTGTAAGGGCAATCTTGCATCACCCAAAATAGTTAAATTTCAAGTTTCTCGGTTTTTAGATGTTTTTACATTTTTGGATACCCTTTTTGTCATAATGAAATTCCCAATTTATGGTTTTTATTTTCTATTCTTGGGTTGAAAGATATTGTAGTTTTAGTTTCCTAGATTTGCACCTAAAAATCTTTCGAGTTAGATTTGAGGCACTTAGAGTTCCCGGAACGGCCCCGAAACTTGCCAAAATCGGTGTAGCTATTTTGAGCGCGTTATTGACTTCGAGATCTTTCCAACAGTTTAAACAGTTCACAAATTGGAGTCTCGGATCATAAGTTATGGCCCCAGGTAGTTGGCGCACTTTCTAGAAGATACAATTGCAAATGTTCTTTTGAAATTTGAACTTCAAGTTGTAATTTTTTGGTGCCAAACCGCCTAAACTCAAATTTGAATGTTGTTTTGGCTCCAAACTAAGGAGGAGCTCTATTTATGGGTGGGTTTCTAATTTTTGGGTAACTTTTTGGGGACAAGCTCGCATATTGCGAAAGGGTGATTCTGTAGCTTTCTGTAACTTGCATGTGTTGTAGAACTTGGGGATTTGAGATCATCTGCATGTAAGAAGCTCAATTTTCTAAACAATAAAATTATTCTCTTGTTTGTGGGTTATTTTCTAAGTCTCGGGTTGTGCCCTCATCAACCCTTCTTTTGTTGATTAATGTCAGTAGCCTTTTGAGAAGCAAAATGTTTTACATTCTTTTCCTTGCAGAACCTTGTAATATGTATTGATTTATTGAAATTTTGTAGTAGGTGATACTAGATTGTGGAGCATAATTACTTCTTCTTGCATTAGATCTGCAATCAAAAGTCCTATGACCAAATTTGTTGCATGTGTAACAATAGCCATAGAAGGATTGAGAAGTCACAACATTACTATTCCTTATCACTTTACTTCTGCATTCATTAGCCTTATGACCAAATTTATTGCAAGCATAACACTAACCATGAAATGATTGAGAGTTCATAGCATTGTACCTTGGAGGCCTAAATGAATTCTGACTCATCTTGCTTCTACATTTACTAGCCTTTATGACCAATATTATTACAAGCATAATAAATACCATTGAACTTGGTAGGAGCAATTTGTTTAGGAGTAGGATTTCTAAAATTCTTCTTCTTGTTTCGAATAGGAATGAATCCACCTTCTCTCTTGTTATCTTGATCTATCTTTGCATCTCAGAAGGCATTCTTCTTAGAATCTTCAGTGCAAGCTTTCTCCTCCTTTGTGTAAGACTTTCCTTCTACTTTTCAAAGTTCTCATATAAGTTTACAAATGCACTAGTTCTAGGACTTTTCCCTTTTTCGAAACCAAGACCATATTTTATTTTGATGGACTTTGAGAGTTAATCAACTCATCAAGAATTACAGAACCTCCTTTCAATTTTAAGCCCTTGTAAATTTTCTTTGTTGCTTTTTCTAGCTCTTTTTCAAGAGTGACACTTCCTCAAGCTTTGAACATTCAACTACTTTATCATTGAGCTTGGTATTCAAGTAATCCTCAATCCTCTTACCTCTTTCAACTTCAAGTTTCAAATTAGAGATCACATCTTTTGCCTCCTTGAGTTTAATTTCACATCCTTTACCTCCTATTTGAGATTTAAGTTTCCCAATTTCTTCTTTTGATCTTCTAGCTTGTGCCTTCAATTTGGCAATTGTCTCCTCTATTTTTTCAAGTATGACCTCATATTTTAGATTTAGTGTTCTTGTTTCATCCAAATCTTTAATAGCTGACCAAAGTTATCCTTCAAAGTCTAACTCATAATCATTTGGAATGATGTCCCAACCTTTAGGTTCCATTGACTCTAGATCTAGTTTTGGAGTAAACATATCATTGATCATTGCTACATACCCCATGTGTTCAAGTGCAAGATCTACCTCTGCTATTAGGCTTCTCAAAGGCACTTGGATCTGATACCAAACATTAAACACACCGAAATGCTAAGAGGGAGGTGAATCAACATATACTAAAACTTAAACAATTCCATATGTAGATTTAAATATCAAATCACATTAACTAAAAGAAGAGCATAAATGAAAAACATGTGCCACATAAGGACACCAATATTTTACGTGGAAAAACCAATGACGGAAAAACCACGGTGAGAGTTAACTCACAATATATGAAGCTCACTACTTACAAAAATTACAATGTGTCAAGGCTCACGACCTTTGGACTTGCAGGCTAAGGAACACAACCTTAGGGAAAGATATAAGGACTCGGTGAAGAGGCTCACTACCTGATAACAAGATACATGAAAAATTACAATGAGAACATGAACATGAATTGCTACAAAAGGAGCATCTAACATATGTTGATGTTGCAATCCCTTTTTTGCACAATTACTCTATCATACTGGCTTCACACACTTCATATTCGACATATTGCACAATATCTCATCAATCAATTCATAACTAATTTTTTTCTTCTATAAATGCTCTCCACAACAACTCAAGACACTAATTAGGTCAGCTCCAAGATGACCTATAAAATGAGACTAGTGATACTACATAGGTGGGCTTCACACACAGTCATTTTTGAAGAGAAAATGAGTTGTGGACCAACACATGGAATAACGAGCCCCAAATACATCACAACACATCATCCAAAGAAAAATTAATTAATCAAGATCAACTATAGGTGAAGGGAACAAGATCTACCAAAATCGCCAACTGTACATTTTTACACCACCAGGGAGAAACCAAAAACATCATACATACCAAGATGTGAACAATGTAGTCTATGCATAATATCTCTTCAACCTTCTTCTAAAGTAGCTGATCATTATGAGCTTGCACAAGAAGAGAAACATATTGAACTAATAAAAATAGAGCATCCCAAACATACTGTAGCACTTCAAAACATAGGATATTGCATTGTTGTACACCAAAACATATGAGACTTGCAACAATGAACCCATATACTTTTATGAGCATATTCCCAAGTTTGAAGAACCACATCTATCCCTCCAGAGAAATGCATAACATTCCAATTTAAGCCTTCATCAATACTTTACTCCACTAGAGCTTAGACTAAAACTCTGTCACTTATAACTTTCACTATAGAAGGTATAATGACTTGAATTCTTTAATATAACACCTTCAAATCTCAACCATCTTATCTTTTGAGTTGCAAGACAAAATATTGCTCCGTGAAAGGATGCATACCAAAATACCATGACTCTGTCTTAGAGTATACACTATGAATGCCTTAGAAAAACTTCTGAAGCTTATCTCTATGTGCAATACACCAAACCAGAATGTTATCAATGTAAACATGTAAATATATTAGAACATGTGTACCTACCTCCACATCATACTTAGACACCAAAATGATCACCATTCTTTCATATATTGTATTATTGACTTGTACAAACATATATCTCTACACATCAATTATCTCTAGAGTATATATAATATTAAACACACACATTTGACATCAATGAA
The DNA here is from genome assembly GCA_007258455.2 of Sequoia sempervirens. Lineage (NCBI taxonomy): Eukaryota > Viridiplantae > Streptophyta > Pinopsida > Cupressales > Cupressaceae > Sequoia > Sequoia sempervirens. The sequence goes on from VDFB02105785.1 coordinate 508,777,864, forward strand.
AATACATATTGAGTTGACATCAATGAAAATTCCTATTGTTTATAGAGTGATGCAATAAAAATATAACCATATCTACAATGAGAAATCCTAATCCATAAAACCCTAAATTGGCACCATTGAGGGATCAATTCTTCTGCAAGAATTATAGTATTTGGGGTATGCTCAAATTTTGATAGGAGATTGAAAATAAAATTATAATATGTTAGAAACTATGATTAATAATATTATTTTAAAGTATTATTAAATATTAATTATTATATTTATTTTGTTTATAATAGAAATTATACATTTTTTATTAAATAAAAAAATAATTAGTTATTTCTTATTGTGAATATATGTTGTGAATAGTCATACAAAATTCTTAGATTTTAATTATGATAATTGTCAAAAGACCCAAATTTATACCTTATTCACAATAATAATCATCTACAAATAGAATATTACTAATATATATTAAGTATACTATGAAATAAATAAATGATAAATAATATTATTAATATAATATTTATATTATATGTTTTTAATGAAATATGTTGACATAACATAAAAGTTTATATAAATTTAGAAAATAATAATAGTGGGATAGTAATAAATATTTTAGGCACTTGTCAAACATAATAAATAAGCAATAATACTGAGTAATATAATATTTAAATGTCTATGTGAATTTTGAGGAGTCAAATTGTCATAATTATGAAATACAATATTTGAGATGATCAAGACATTTAACATGACATTCATAATAGATATTTGAGATACTGATGAGACTCATTAATATTAACTATTTGAGATATTCTAGAAGTTTCTCATTTTTACATTGTATTGTAAAAAAATATTAATAATAATTTTTTTTTATCTAAAAGCTTAACTTTCAAATCTAATGGTCTTTGAAATAGACAATATTTAATCATTTTCCATAAACATATACATATTTTAATTATATCAAATATAAAAATAAAATAAAATTTTCATTTAAAATATTTAAAGTAAAACAATAAAAAAATTTAAAATAGTTTAAAATCTTTATAATTATGTTCTAATGATCTGTTAGATATTTAAATCATGTTGTTGCAAACTAACAATGTAAATACCATGGAAAACCATAATGGAACAAGTTATAAATCAATCTAATCAATGGACCACATTCCTACATTTCATGACAATGATAATTACAATAATGATATTTATTTATTATATCTTATCATATAAAATATTAAAGAGATAGTGAGATAAATAACCAAAATATATTGTACTTATTGTATTTCATAATAAACTAGTGACATTAGAAAATGTAATTTTTAAAGATTTTTATATAGTTTTCTGTCTCATAAGTCAATGAACTTAAAAACTCCATTGTCAATACTATAAAGTAATAATTGTATGTTCTAAACTCCTTTCTAGTAATCTGATAGGTTGTGCTATCTACAATATTCCCCACATAAATACTTTAGTTGGTCTTATCAAAGATTAAATCAAAGAGAAAACAACAAATGCTTATAAGTTTATCAAATTACTAATAATATAATACATTGTCATTGTTATTTTCACTGTAATATTAGGTCAAATGGAATCTCTTTTTCTATTGAAAGCAATAAAGTTATATAGATGTTTTGACATTTTTGTTTTTATTTAGTGAACTATAATATTATAATGAAAGTAGTATATTGTTTAATTGTGTTTGGAAAGGATTTGAATTTTAGTGAACATAATGAAAAAATATATTATAACTTTCATAATTAAAATATCATTTTTTTAAATGTTAGAATAAATTAAAAAATAATTTAGTCATATAATTAATTTTAAATTTTATTTTTTCATAAAAATTAAAAATATCAATTCAAAAATAATTATTAATAAATAATCTAAAAATTAATATCATAAGTATTTTGGATAGAAATTATTAATTTTTATTTATTTTTAATATCATTAGTTAAAAAAATTAATGAAATCTATTTTTTAAGTTGGACATTGTGAAAGGTTAATGAGTTTTGCTAGGGTTTATTGTGTTTACAGGCATTCTTGGCCCTTCTTGCATCATACCATGCCTTAGACACAGGATTTTCTCATTTACTGTGTGTACGATCATATTTACTGCGGTTTTCTTGGTTCTATTATGCCTTCAATTGGCTCTAACCCAATAGTTCTTGTTGATGTTGGTGGTTCAACAATTTTACTCAATGACTCCCCCTCAAAACAAGTGTCCCTAGAAATTTGTTTTGAAATTGTTCCACGAGGTAAGTCTTTTGACTCCCCAATTGATGTGGTTTTACCCATGCCGGATTTTGATTTTGCATGTCAATGGTTAGACCAGCATACTCTTGTTGGTTATTTTTTTTAGAGAACTCCCCTTGAAAGTGTGCTTAAAGAGTGGGTTCAAAAGGCTTGGGTCCCTCATTGGGTCTACTTTGATATGGTCCAAAATTTGACTAAGGGATTTTTTCTTTTTTGTTTTGTGGAGGTCAGTCATGTTCAGAAAATCTTGAACCATGGTCCTTGGTATGTTAAATCCTCTTTGCTGGTTTTCTAGCCGTGGAACTCGGACTTCACTGTCTTAGTTGACATCAAGTTGTAGGTACCAATATGGATTGATTTTCCTGGTTTTCCACTACCTTGTGTGCATTTCTTGCAGCATATTGCTTCCTCTCTGGGGAGGGTTATCTATGTCAAACCAGATAGATTCTTTCAAGCTCACCCTCAAAAGCAAGTTTGTGTCAAAATGGACCTTTCACAGGATTTGAAAGAGTCCATTGATATTCAAATTGGCTCTTTTCAACATACCTAGTTGGTCACTTATTTTAATCTACCAAATACTTGTTATAGATGTTAGTTCGTCGACCACAAGATTAAGGATCGCCCTCTGGCAGTCCCTCATACTCCCTCATTGCCACAAGATACTAATAAGCCCCATCAAGAGGATGGTCTTGCCGCCAAACCAGAGGAAAAATGGAAAATAGTTACCAACCAAAAAAATAAGTCCAATAGCTCCAAGATGGTTTCCAAAACCCCTGAGCCAGTGAAAGAAGTTTCAAACCCTTGTGCAAAGGGGAAGGAAGTCCAGAATAGCGATTTAGTGCAGCCAAGGCCTAAGGCTATGCCCCAACCTACCTCAGTTATAATAGCACAATTGATTGAGTCCCCTCCCATGTCAAAAGTTCATAGGAGGTCTCAAAGTCCTTCTCAACCTCTAGAAGAAGGAGAATATGTGCAGGAGAAACAAATAAATTCATCTCCAACTATTCAAATTGGTTTAGTCCCACCAGAGTTTCTATAAAATCGCTTCTCCACTTTGGACATGGAGCTAGAATCCAATGATATGGAGGAGTTTCATTCATGAATTTCCTCTCATGGAATGTTCAAGGTCTGATAAAACTCTCTAGGAAGTATTTTGTTAGGGATACTCTTCAAAAGTATGCTAGTATTGATGTTTTGTGTCTTCAAGAAGTGAAAGTTGTTGGCTTTTTGCTTTCTTCAGCTTGTCATTCGATTTGGCCAACTAGTAAAATGTATTGTACTGAACATGAGACTAGACATGGCGAAGCAGTCACCCTCCTTTCCCCATAGTGGCATTCTTGTGTGGTTTATCATGGGTCTAACCCCACACATTAGCTCGTATGGATTCTTCTTAACATTGATAATCATTCCTTTGGGATTATTAATGTTTATTCCTTGAATGATGTTGAAAGATCTATTATCTGGTGATGGATTGTGGATTCGTTACCAATTACAACTTGGCTATTTTGTGGGGATTTTAATATGGTTGAAGTGGTGTACGAAAAAGATGGTACTTTACCATTTCAGTGGGTAGTTGGTGAAAGAGAGGCTTGGTACTACATGAGTAATAAATTGGGTCTTTTTGGCCCTAATATTTTCCATCGCCACTCTCATTCTCTCTGGCACACTTGGTGCAATTATTGAGCTAGGTATAACAGGATATTTAAACACCTTGATTGTGTTATGATCATGACTCAATCTTTTTTCTCTTTTTCCAACTCTTCACCACTTCCAGTAAGGCCGTTAGTGGATGTGACATTGTCAAACCACTATCCCATTACATTCTGTAATGAATGGGAATTAAATAAGCCTCATTCTAGTAGGACCTAGTTGTTTTTGAACCCTTCCTTGCTAAGTCACCAACCCACACTAGCCCACATCCATATCATTTGGAATTTGGAATGCAGGCCACCTCACAATACAAGCTAGATTGTTTGGTGGAATGATGTTGTCACTTGCACCGCAAGGTTTCTCTACATTTATGGGTGATAGCTGGCCATCTTTCACAAATGGTCTTATGAAGCAACCATGTATATCCTCTAGGCCTTGGTGGATAACCCCTTTTCCTCTTCTGTGCAAGTTAGGGTTGCAGAGTTCAGGAATAAAAAACAAATTGTTGACAAGTATGTTTCCAAAGGAGCGTAAATCAAGGTCAGACTGCATTGGCTTAAAACTGGAGATTCTGCCTTGAAATAATTCTTCTTGGCTCTTCAAGCTAGGAACTCATCTCCTAGTATCAAATGGATCAAAGAAGACAATGTTGTGCTTTCCAAATTTCCTGAAATTCTCCAGGATTTTGTTTTGCATTATGAGCAAGTTTTCATAGCTCAAGAGTACACTCTAGAGTGGTATCAAGCACTTCAAGATTGTCTTATTGTTGTGCCAAATTGGCTCTCCTCAGCCCATAAATCCTTCTATGAGCAATTTCTCACAATTGAAGATCTTAAAGAAGCTATCAAAACTATGGCCAATGATAAGGCCCCGAGCATTGATGGTTTCTCATACAAATTTTACAAAGCCCTTTGGGACTATGTTGGGAAATATCTGCATAAGGTTTACCTTGAAGGTTTTCATTCTAAAACTTTAGGAAATCTTATTAATAAGGCCAATATCAAATTCATACCTAAGTCTGGTGATCCCAAGGATATCTGTAACTCGCGGCCAATTACACTCCTCAATATATCTTACAAAATCATTGACAAAGCCCTTTCCTTGAAAATCTACCATCTTTTGCCTCAGATTGTGTGTTTAGAGAAAACTAGATTCATTAAGTCTAGGTTCATCTTAGACAACATTATTGTTGTCTGGGAAGGCATGGAATGTGTGAGACACTCCAATCAAAAAGCTATTTTTATTAAAATTGGTTTTGCTAAAGCTTATGATCGCATTGAATGGCCTTTCATACTTGCCATGTTGTCCTCCCTAGGTTTTGGTCTTCAATTCATACATGTTGTACAAATGTTGTTCTCTAATGCCTTTGCTTGCATCACCATTAATGGATGCCAATCCCCTTCCTTTTATTTTGTTTCATTCCATTCACTAAGGTTACTCACTTTCTCCCTTGCTTATGTGCTTACTGCCGAAGGGTTTGGGTATTTGTTGGCTCATGTTGTTTCCTGGAGGTGGGTTCATGGCATTTCTTTGCCTAATTTTTTATCCTAGCTGGTCAATGGCCACTTCGTCGATGATTATTTTTTCACTCTTTTGGAAGAGGAAAATAATGTCAAAGTTGCTCTTGACTATCTTGAGACTTTTTTCTTGGCTTCTGGTTTTTCCATCCAGTGGAACAAAACCTTGTGCTATAGACAGTCCATTGTGCCAAGTACTCACTACATTCAACATTATGGATGGAAATGGATTGCATATTTCAATTTCTAGGAATTCCATTTTCCTTTTAGAATTCTTTTGCTGATATCTAGAAAGTGATTCTTTCTCAGATTAAGCATAAACTTGATTTTTGGATTACCAAGCCACTTTCCCTGGCTAGTAAATTCTAGATTTTTTCAAAAGTGCTTGCAGTGACTCATGTGTATTATTCTTCATGTTGGACCCCTTCAAAGGTCTCATATGATAAACTTGAGAAGCGTCTATGTGATTTACTATGGCCCTCTTCTGAGTTTCACTGAGGATTTCACTATGTTGCCTAGGAGTTTTTCTGCTTTCCTAGAGACTTTGGTGGGCTTGGCCTTCTCTCTACTCAGTGAAAAGGGATTTCTCTTTGTTTCAAGTGGATTATCAGAGTGCTTACTAGTGATGAGGCTTGGAAAATCCTCCTCAAGCATTATATTCAGTCTGACATTCCTGTGTATAGACTTTCTTGGAAGGGAATTGTCTTTCAAATTCTCCTAGTTATGAGGGAACCAGTCCAGATTGTGGGAACTTTCATGTCCAAGAGCATTTGGAGATCCTAGGAGGTAGTTAAGCCCTGGCTCTGCTAGTCTGACTTTGGATTTCATGATGGGCTCTCGCTTAATCAACAAAATGTGTGGTGGTCTCTTTTGTTTTACATTGTTGGTCGACCCCTGTCCAAGCTTCCCTAGCTTAAGGCTCTCAAGTTTCACAAGAATAATATATAAACCTTTCAACACTTATTTCACCGATCCATTATGCATATTTTTCCTTCGGAGGATTTTTGTGCCCACTATGGGTTTCAAAACCATGATTGTGAAACCTACGATGACTTGGTGAATGCTATTCCAGTTGATATGCTTCATAAAGTGGGTGTTCATGCCACTAAGCCCTGCTGGAAGGACTACAAGTGGTACCTAGACACACCATTCCTAAATTACAAGCCTTGGCTTGGTTATTAGTGGCTATCACTGCACTTTCCTATGATTGATAGTTCGAACCAGAGATGGCACCTCTAGTCTTCAATGTTTGTTTGGCGTAAAATGTTTTCTGCTATTTGGTCTGTAAGTGTTGAGCCAAAACTCGCCCACTTTGCTTGGTGTATTCTTTTCCAACGCTTACCAATGGGGTCTCAACTTGTCCACTTGGGGGTCTAGGACCCTCTTTTCCCTTTTGTGGATAGGTTTAGTCTTTTAAGCACCTCTTTTGGTTTTGTAGTAGAGCTCAGTAGCAATGGAATTGGATTGATGATTTCTTTCAGTCATTCAGGCCTGAGCCCTTTTCCTGGCATATGCTTTTGTTGGGTGAGTCTCCTAGGATTCCCACTAAGTATACCTAGATTTGGCACACTTTTAGGGTGGAATTCCTTTTCAATATTTCGAAAGATAGAAATGCCTGCATATTTACTTACAACTAGATTGATAAATTTGTCTCTTTATATTCTAAAGTGATGATTTACTCTAATGTTCTTTTGCAGATTCAAGTGCAAGAAAAAAAGTTACACTTGAAGTTTCTCACCCTTAGTAGCTCTTGGACCACTTGGGTAATGCCCCTTGCACTGTGGTGTGCGTTCCTCCATTGTTCACTTCTTCCTGGGGCTGATCGCCTTCATGAGGTTGATGGTGAAGTGGTTCTACCAAGGACTCTCGCCCCCACTCTCAAGATCCTCCTCAACCTAGCTCTTGCCCTCGTCAACGGTTTCCTTCTCCTCCTCTGCAAGATGACCTGGGGTGGCCTTTTGGAGGGACGATGAGGGGCAATGACAACACTTTTGGGTGGCCTTTTGGTAGTGCTCTTGGTGGAAAATCTGGTTGGACAGATACTACTAAATGGTTCCCATGGTTGGATACTTTGCTAGGAGGACAAAGATAAATAAAAATATGATGATAGTTGGGATCCCCTTGACGTCACTCTAGACCCTGTTGATGTATGGGGGAAGAAATCATATGACAAGGACCCTCTTCTCTTTGTTGGCATTCTATGGTTGCTTGATGACCTTTTATTTTATTGTGTTTGTAATATTTCTTACTTTCTGGGCTTAGCCATGTGACTCTCGGGGCATTCCTTCTTACCACCCATCTATTTTTTTGAATATGTATTTCTATCTTTTTAATTAATATAGATATAATGCCTATTCATAAAAAAATAAAAATTAAAAGAGAATGAAATGGTTTTGAAGAGATAATTTGTTCATCAAAAATAATATATAAAGAGATTGGATTGTAAGTTGTCTCCTTGAGCTCTCTACTATTATGGACTAGGGAGTGTGATCCAAAATGTTGATGTAAAAAATATTGTACACAATCTAATTCAAAAACAACAATAATAAACACCATAAAAATTGTGAAAATATGATATCATTAGTTTTAACCATCTTAAAAAAATTTAAAATTAAAGATAATAATAATTAAAAGTTGAAATCTCAAAAATATAATTACTTAAATATATATAATATATTAAAATTAAAATTATATTATTCAAATGTATAAGAATATTAAATGATATTAAAATTATTTGTTAAAAAATAATTCAGACTAAATATATTTAAAAAAAATTCATTTAATAAATATAAATATCACTACTATATTTATATGTATTCACAATAGTACCAAATATTATATTATTTATTTATTTCTAATTATTCATCATTATAATAGTCGACATTCCAAAAAAAAATATTTTTTAATAAAAATGACTATCATATCTAAATAAATTTAGATAGTATCTTTAACAAATTTCCCTGAATAGCATATATACTAATGAATAAAAGAGTTTAATTAATTTTATATAACACATGTGGTTGATATAAGTTTACTAATGAATAAAAGAGTTTAATTAATTTTATATAACATATATGGTTGATATAAGTTAACTATAAATTGCACTAAAGCTAGCAATACACTAATAAAATAAAAGAGTTTAGTAGTTTTTAGATTGTATATGTGATTAATAAAATACAATCATTGATTCATAATCTGATTTTAATTATTAGATTACATAATTATTGTTTGTAATTTATAATTTAAAAATTATTTTAATTTATTTAAATTATAATTTAGAATAAAATTTTATAAAAAAATGAGAATTTAATTTTAGTAATTTTTTTAAAATTATGGTTTTTAATTTTTCAATATTTTAGATTAGAATTTGGTGATATATTAATTATTATGTGTATATGTTATGGTTCAAGGTAGATTAATTAGTTTGTGATTAAAATCCTAACACATTTATACTTTAAATTTAGCCGATACATCAACAAATAATATACCAAGAAAAATTAACATAAACAAAGATTTTTTCTTCTAATAACCTTGGCCTTATCTAATTATTAATTTCAACTTCAAAGGATGCATACCATCACCATGTGTATTGACTCTGGTCCTCACTAGAAGCCTATTTTACTATTTTTATTAAGCTTTCCTAGATTGTTGCATTGAGAAGCTCTATTCTAAATAATTTTCAAGCATGTAATAGAGTATACAAAATACATATTACATATAAATAGATATTTTCATATTAAAATAATATTTTAGTTGAAGTTTAAATATTCATTTGATAACTCATAATCTTTTGATTTAAATTTTGTTTAATAGGTGCTTATAATAGATCAAATTCTTCAACTCATGTATTTTCTCTTGAATACTAACCCTATTTAAAAATTATTCATTCTAGCATATACAATTGAATACAATCAAAATATTATAATTTTAAATTGAAGTTTCATTGCCTAGATTCCTCTTACTTCTCCATAAAGTAGCTATGTTAGAACTCAACTAAAATCTCTAGAACTTTGATTAGATAACTAAGTGATTAAGATTGGATAAAAAATATTGATCTTAAAAAGTGTTTAGCTTATATATTAATTTGAACTATGTGTAAATTTAACATATAAATAATTGTTCATTTTATTCTCCTTAATTTTTAAATTCTTGATTAAAGATGTATTCATGTGTTTAGATTGTATTTGAAAGTAGGATTATATAAGAATTTTTATGTAGTGTAATTCTAATGTTGAATTTAGATCATTTATTTATATGTGTGGACAATGGAAATGGAGTCACAACTTCTCTTATCTACACCTAAAAGGGGAATGAAGGAAGAGGAATCCAATTTCGCAAAGTTCACACTCAAGAACAATTCCGCAAGATTCCAATGCAATGAAGATTTAAACTTTTCAAGGGAGATTGTTCCTAAGGTTGTAAATTGATAGAGAAGATAAATTATGGATGCAAAGCTAAGGAAATGCAAAATGGACTAAATATGCAAGTAAACTATAATAGAAATTAATGAGACTAGAGAGGTGCACTTGGAAACTGAAATGTGATGGAGAGGAGCTTTGGAAGCTTGTAAAAATTGCTGTTGAAGCCAATTGGGACACTTACGCCAAGCTAGGTGACTTAGTTATGTTTCAGAGAAATTCTATCAGAACAGGTTTTAGCCAAAAGGGTATCCAAAAAGTTGCATAAAACACTTTTCAAGCCTTGAAGTGGGAATAATTCACCATTGATGGAGACTTAGTCCACCTTTAGCTTTTAGGAAATTTGAAGATGCAATTTGTAGCTCTTGGTCTACACTTTATGTAACGCCCGACCGTGTGAACCCCAAAGGACAACAACACAATAATTACTGCACAATTTTTTTTTTTTAAGACAACATAACATACATGTAAAACACATTAAGTCATGACATGAATTTCATTTAAGTAGATCCACTAACACATACATCCCTTGGGGTACACAAGGAGACATTAGGAACTTAAATCCATATAACAACAATAAAGAATAAAATCCAAAGATATAAAGTAAACATTAACAAATGAAACACTTACATGAAAAATTCATTGATAAGAAACCATGATTAACTCAACACATTGATTAACAACTGCCATGGCCAATATCCATACTAAGTTTAACATTACATTACAGTACAATGTTTGAGAAGTACAATGATACAAAAGTGTTTCCAAACATAAATGGAAACCATACACAAGATAACATGATACAAATAAACAGATGAATACAAAGTATCATAATTGGCTCCAAGACAAATACAACTCTGGAGTCGCTGCAACAACACCAATCCACACCTCTCGATCCTCAACTGGGGACCCAATCGGGTGCTTAGCACGTTCCACCTGACCACGTGGGTTTGAAGACCCACCCCCCATGCTAAGGAGCTGACAAGAAGAGACCTCAACCAAGAACATCCAAATAGGGAACCACCAGACTCAGCGTCATACAAAAGTATCATAAAACTCAAGGATTACAGTGACATAATCCACAACATCCAAGAATCAACATAATAACTTAAAGTCATAAATCTCATCACATAAAGCAATAACCAATAAAAAAGTAACCAAAGGATGATCATGAAACACTTCCAAATCAACTGAATTAATAACCATAACACAATTCCAAATTGCAATTAACCAATACAATGACATCATATCACAGTACCATTAGGGTACAAGGTCATAAGTCAAATATCAATGAGATCATACAAGACCAAAAAGTACACCAAAGATGTATCAAGGCAATACTCCATAAATCAATATAAGTCCATTCAACCACAATCTAAACCAACTCCCATAACATACTTCCAGAGGAACTCAATAAAGTAAAACACCTGGGCAACTAGAGGAGAGTGTCATCGCATGGCTTAACATGGATTCTCTAGGCTACCTATTGCAAGGTACCTCCTCCATCTACTGACGGATTAACTAGACAACCAAGCACTAGGAACCGCCTCCATCTATGGTTTTCTAGGCTACCTATCTCAAGGAACCGCCCCATAGGGTTGCTCATGCGGAACCGTTACCTTTCGTGAAGACAAGGAAACGATCTTGCCAACCACGGCCTTCTCAATCCCCTTTAGCCTGTGATAGCACTAAAAGGCGGATGAGGCATCAATTTTTAAATCTTATAATGATATTACTACCCAACCCTCCTAAGTTAATTATTAGGTTTTCACTTGATTACTAACTCACTCGTGGGTTATCCTTTGCCCTTCCCCTTAAACGGGGCACCGGCCCCCACGAGGAGCCACTCTCCCTAGAGACCCAACCAAAACCAACAAGAAATAGGGGTCATACCATTCCAATCATAAACATCGAAATGCAACAACAAAAATATTACATGAGGCATAACCCATCTCGCAAATAAGATACCATAACAAAATCTCACAACTCGGTACACTCCATTCGTAATACATAACTTAACAGAAACTCAAGATAAAAGAAGTATAAATTCAACAAAATCACAATCCTCTGGAAGACTACAGTTTCAAAATACTTTCACAAATTAACAGGGTTCCCACATCAATGAACTGACAACAATAATTGTAAGGCCACAAGAACTATTTTCAATTTAAATATAATGAGTAAATATACCAAAATAAGATCAACAACTCCATTCAAACAACATCAACATCTTCAAACTAAATTGGAAATCCAAGGGAAACCTCTATTTTCTCCTCTCGGAATACCCATAACTCAAAGAACTTTTCCATTTGACTCATTAACAACTCAAGCAGAACCATCAATCATGACAATGATAACATTAACCAATTTACCACATAGGGTAAAGAACAAAAGAAAACATATAGCAACATAAATTGAATGAGAGAAAATCCCCAACTCAAAATCAACTCACGAAAAGTCACATCGAAAGGATCTATCAAAACAACCCATAAAACCATTTATTCAAATACAATATATCCATTCATTCAATAAGAAGTAACTTGACACAATCTAAAAAGAACATTATCTTTAAGATCAATCATTTCCAACATTTAAGGATATCACAATATTGCGAAGTGAAGATATAATCTGATGTTATTAAGCCATACGACACTAATCACAAGCATACTCTTCCAAACACAAATTTAAAACAAATATATTCCAATTTACACTTTTATACTGTTACTCTTAAATAACAACAATCTCAATTCCTAATTCTATCACTCTCTTTTTGTCAAGATTACTTAATTCCTTCAAGTTAATAACTTTACGATGATCTAATTCAAGAACTTCCTTAATATTACTCAATTAATCATCTAATCCATTTAATCCTTCTCTTTCTTCTAATCTACAAAAGTGATAACATTAAACTAGCTTTTAAGGCTTCCTTTATATCCTATCTCTTCAATTATTGAGACATCATTTAAGTCAATTTAAAGAAAATGAAGAGACATATTTTAATATCTATCTCACTACACATTTATCACAATAGTGACTCCATTTCCCTATAGCTATATGCATATAACATTCAACCTCTAATTCTACGAACACACAATTTCCACATATTTCACCTAAAGCCACGAGACACCATGATTCCAAGAACTACCAAAGGGACATTTAAACCAAAATAATTCACATTAAGATTTACCAAAGTAACCTTAACCTCCTTATTTAATCAATTTTAAAACAAAGTGAGAACACAATAACCTAACCCACTATATACAACTGTATACCCTGATATTTGCACTTCTCTAAATGAGCAAAACAACTAAGAAAGATGGAAAAAAAAATATCAAGGACACCTCAAGATTAGCCAAAAGAGAGTGACAAAACACTAAAGAAAGTAGATAGCACAAGACAAATAGTTTTACCTTCCTTTGTTGCTGATACTCCTTTGATTGGCCCTTGCTTAAGATAGGATGTGTGCTCCTTGATGGCTCTATTGAAGATCTTTATTATGTGCTTGGATGCAAATGCAAGTGGATGTGATTGAAAATTGGATGAGTGCACAAAATGGCAGCATGTAGTTGCAAATTGACTAAGTGTTGAGAAAGAAAATTGGCAGCATAAGGTTATGAAAAAAGTGTTCTAAAAATTCCCTTGAGGAGAGGGTATTTATAGAGGATCTTGAATTCTCTAAAGAATTCAATGGTCAAGATTGATCCAACAAGGTCAAGATGAAGGGCTATGGTGGGTTGAGAACCCACAAGCCCTCACATCTTGACATGTGGAGGGTGAAGTGGCCAAGGGGATATGAGATGGAGATGAGGTGTCAAGAAGGTACATGAGGTGGAAAAGGACATGCACCTTGGGGAGTGAGGAGATTTCCACAAAAGGGATTTCTTGTCCCCAAGTGGGAGTGAAAGGGACTTTTTTTGGAATTCCTCAAAAGTCTACATGGGAAAAGGAAAGGTGGTTGGGGGAAATAAGTGTGAATTAAAAATTCACATTCTTAGGAAAGTCTAGAGAGGGTAAAAGGTGGGCTCCAAAAAGGTGGGACTTGGTCACATGTGGAGATTGTGACAAGTCCAAGGTTCTAGAAGCCTTGGAAGGATGGAATGTGAATTAAAAATTCACATATAAAAGAAGGGAATCTAGGAAGAATAAAAAGGAATTAAAAATTCCTTGGGGAATGATTAGGCTTAATTAATTAGTAATTAAAGGATAATTAGGGGCTAATTAGGATTAAAAGCCAACTTGCAAAAGTTGGAGGATGTGACACATCCTAATCAAGGATTAGGCATGTGCACATCCTTAATGAAGAGATTAGGAGATGGATTAGGATTAGATGAAAATGACATGTGAGGAATTAAATAAATGTAATATTTATTTAATTTATTTGATGCAAAGAGGATTAAGGAGGGTAAGGTATTTAATTATTAATTAAATACCTTAGGTATTTGGCAGAATTAAAGATATTAATTAAATAATACTAATATTACTTAATTAACTCATATAAGAGGATGTTTAGACGAAAAGTGATAGATTTGGATAAATTAAGTGTCAAATTTGGATGTCTACATTTTGCCCCTCTTTGAGATGGTGTTACGAAGTAGCATCATTTCAAAGAATATTAAAATATAGAACTTAGAAGAAGATGGTTAGATTAGAAAAGATGCCCCAGTCATCAAAATGATGACTAGGAAGAAAGACGATGGGGGTGAAGATGAAGAGTAGGGATTGATGCCCCCTCGAGAGGACATGCGGGTTAAAGAGAACACGTGTGTGCTCTCGAAATAGATGATGTGATGCGAGGGAGATGAGGAAGATGATGCAAGGTGATGGGTAAGAGAGTAAGTGATATGGAGATGGATGAAGCACAAATGGATTTGAGGACAAAAGGTGATGTTGCCCTAGTCAAGGTACAAGCCACAAGGGGTTTGAGGATAGGTGGAGTGTTGTCAATGAGGGAATGAAGGATCCCGAGACAACACGAGGGTAGGGAAGGATACGCCCCACTGAGTGGTATTGATGAGGGAAGGATACATCCCAAAACACCACGAGGATAGGGAAGGATACATCCCACTGAGTGGTATTGATGATGGAAGGATACATCCCAAAATACCACTAAAGGATAGGGAAGAATAACTCTCGATGATGATGAAAGTGTTGTTGATGAGGGAATGATACATCGCAAAACAACACCAAAATGATAGGGAATGATAATAATGGATGATGATGATGATGGGTCAAGGCCAGTAACGAGACTGGGGACAAGACCAAGGATATGATTAGATGAGTCAGGCTAAATAGAATGGATGGGGATAGGATGAAGATGTAAGATAAGGATGAAGGATGAATGGATGGGGGGATACATGCAAGACGATGGAATGGAGAATGAAATGCAGTCCTAATGCAATTTGCCATCTTCGGAGCACTGATTTTTGCTATAGCATAAGACACCAAGTGCCAGGGTATGTGGAACCAAGGCGGAATAGTGTCTAATGCATAAAACAAACACAACAGACAAGAAGGCTAGCCCAACACCCCAAGGTCACAAAGACCTTGGTCAGGCCAGGTATTGAGATAACCACAAGCACGAAAGGATGCCCCAGCATAACACAAGACCTCGGGGATCTTGGTGGGTACTACGTGGGACAACCAAGAAGACATAAATAGACATAAAAAAGATCAAGATATGCCCCTATGTTGACCAATCAAAACACACCATAATATGATGGATTATGGCAGCCTTGACAAGTGATGATAGGGAGCTCAAATGATAAACAAAAACCAAAAGCATCAAAAGATCGCAATCAATTTCAAATGTCCATTGCCATAGGATCAAGGGGATGGATGAGATTGATGAGGTCTGTTAGGAAGGATGCATCCTGTTGAGACCGATGATGGATACTAAGCTAAAAGATCGATATGACATAGGATATTCAAAACTGATTGGATTTGTTGATACAAGTGGGTTTCATTTGTTAAGAACCAGCTAGATAAGGGCATAGCTTGACGACACGACATGAGAGACATGACACAAGACATGAGACTAACACATCCTAGCGACCTAGGGGCTCGGGGGCTGATCAAAGATTAGCCTTGCCTACGTGGAAGCGCAGAGCCCTTGCAGTTCGATAAAAGGCGGACGACTGACCATGATGGAGATTTCGATGGATGACCAAGATAAGATGGAGAACAGGAGAAAAGTGGACAATATAGATCGATGATGGATGGAACCCCGGGGGCGGATCAAATGATCGACCTTGCCTACGTGAAAGCGCAGGGGCAACGTAGTTTGACAAAAGGCCATAGACAAGTGAGGGATGAAAGATGATGAGATAACCCTAGATAAGGGGTTAAAATGATGGAACTGACATGACAGAACAATCATAGACCTATTGGATTGGAGTGGATTGGAGGATAGTGACTATATAAAGCTCAGGGATGGGATAGTTATCCAAATCATTAAAGATGAAGTGGGCGAATGACATGCCATAGAGATGAATGATGAAGTGATGAACAATGAGATAGAAAAGATGTGTAAAAGAAGCAGAGGTGATGACGATAAGATAGATGACATTGGATTGCGTGGGGAAGAACCTATAGCTAGATACCAATGACAAGGGATTATGAGATGGGATGAGAGGAGGGGAGAGGATGGGGGAGGAAAAGGATTGTTTGGGTGGATTGGATAGAGGGATAAGGATTTGGATGAGGAAAAGGTGACCAGATGGATAGATGACTGAGTCTTGGAACTAGAAGGTGAAGGGTGGGAACAGGTGGAAGATTACTCATAATGAGTAAACGATTGATCAAGATATGAGATGAAATGAATGATGAATAGACAAAATTGAAGAAGATGGAGGGAGGGATCTTAAGACTTTGTTCGGTATCCAAAGACATTGACTGCAGATGGATGAAAGCTCAGATTAGGGTGTGGCTAAACTCAGATTGGGATAAGATTAAAGCTCAGATGAGGATTGGATTGAAGACGAGAATGATTGAAGGATATGATTGGATTGATTCTACACCGAGTTCCGGGGCTTAAAGGGCGTAAGGTGTTGACAAGCAATTTTTTCCAAATTTGGCAATTTTCAAAAATTGTCAAATTTTTCCATTTTAGGAAACTTCATGGTCGTATGTTTGAGAGTCCCAATTTTTTCCAAGAAATACCCATTGGTGAGATAGGATGAATTGCCAACTAACATCCCAGATTTGAGATATGCATTTCGAGTTATGAGCGAAAATAATTTTTCAAAATGCTGGAAAAAAATACTAAATTGGGATTTTGAGGGTCAAGATGAAACTTTCAGGCCCCGAAAATGGGTCAAAACGGGGTCCAATGACTTTCAAAGACACCAATTGGAAATCCACTCGTTGTCGCGTAACGCAACTCCCCGTCAAATTTCAGCTCAAATAGACACCCGAGTAAAAAGTTATGGCCTCCAGAAGTTTCGGTGTAAAAATCAAAAATCAATTTTGAAAATTTCAAGACATGGGTTTTGATGGCGGAGAAAAATTAGAAACTGGGTCAGGATCAGTTTTCTAAAAAAGACAGCAAAAATGTGATTTTTTGGCAGATAAGGGGCGCACCATAGTGGGGCGTATGCGCCCCGAGGAGGGAGGGCGCGACATGAGCCGCCCAGACAGGCCGATCGGAGCCGCCCACTCGGCGGATCGGGCTGAGTCAAATGAGGCATGTCCCGCCGATGGGCTGGAGGAGTCACCAGAGGGCTGAGCCGACAATGAGCCTGTGATGGTGGCTTTCGGCCCCACCAGGATCGGGCGAGTCAGCTTCTAGAGGGCTGGGTCCCACCAGATGGTGGACACTACGAGGGCGGAGCTGCCCCGAAGGGACGAACACGCTCTGAGGGGTGGAGTGGCTATGAAAAAGAATAATGAGGGATGAGACAAGGGACATTTGAGAAAAGAGAAAAGATTGAAAAGATGTATAGAAAAAACAAAAGTGATGGCGATGAGATAAATGCCATTGGGTTGCACGGAAGGAGGCCTAGAGCCAAATACCAATGACAAGGGATTGTGAGATGGGATGAGGATAAAGATGGAAGAATGGATGAAGGATGGGAGGGATTGTTTGGATGGATAAGAATATAAGGATTAGGAGATGAAGGGGATGCTAGTATAAATGGATATGAAGATAAGGATGGGGAGATGGAAGGAATGCTAGGATAGATGGATATGAAGATAAGGATGAGGAGATGGAAGGGATGATGTGATAGATGGATAGGGACAGAAGGATTGGGAGATGAAAGAGATGCTAGGATAGATGGATACGAAGATAAGGATGAGGAGATGGAAGGGATGATGTGATAGATGGATAGGGACAGAAGGATTGGGAGATGGAAAGGATGCTATGATAGATGATGTCTCCAAGGACTATGTCACAAAGGAAGCAGATGCCCCCACTCTAGATATGTCATATATGATGAGGCATGAGGGATGGGAGACGAGTGGATGGGAAGATAAAGGAGATAACTAGAGGCGGATAGGATGAGTGACCAAGGAATATGATAGAGCATGGAGGAAGGGAATGTATACCAAGAGGTGTCCAAAGCATGTATAGATAGGTTCCCTTGTTTTGACCAAGATCACAAGAAGGATGAAGGGATAGGAGATAAATGGGATATGATGGTAGGATGCGAAAGATAGGTGGGATGGAGGGGTTTGATGAAGAGGACGGGTGCATAGCGGGAAGCATAGTGGGAATGCATATCAAGAAGTTGCCCCCAAGTACAGATGGGGATTTACGCATGACGCCTGTTTGCCAGGTTTTCATCATGGTACTTATCCAAGGCGCTTGTTTGCCAAGTTTTCACCATTGGACGAATTATTTCTCTCTCTTTTTTTTTTTTGGATTGTAGGGGGATGAAAATGGATAAGGATAGGGATGTGGATAAGGGAATTTAGAAAATACATGATATGGACATGGATGGATGACTCAAGCATCAAGTTCTATACGAGGTAGTAAGAGCCCATGTTTGAACCGACTATTGGATGTTGGTACAACCTTATGAGGATAAATGGATTATGCAAGAAGATGAATTAGGGGGATTTGATGGGGGAGATATGTGGGGTAATGGATGGGATGCTGGAAAGGGTATGGATAGAGCGATGGGGTGGATATGTGATGGGGAGATGTGTTCAGGACCAACATTGGCACATGTGGTGGTGGATGTGAAAAGATAAGAGGATTAAGGGATGGAGAATGTGGGGATAATGGAGGAGATGGGATGGTGAATTTCGGGACATAGGGACCCAAAACAGATTTAGGAGATGAAAGGGGTGTATGATTAGTTTTTGGATTAGCGACTTTGGAAGTTCTTACAGATTTTTCATGCAATGGCATTGCATCTTTTTTCTTTGGGATCCACATAGTTTTGATCTTTGCTTTGCTGGCTCTTTGCGAGCTATAGATTTGATTTTGATTTGGGATTTTGTTTTTCTTTTCTTTACCATGTCTTTTAGAGGGGACATGGGAAGCTTTAGGTTCATGTGGGTGTTTAGATTGATGCATTTTTCCTCTAGCATCCAAAGTGCTTGTACTAGCAATGGGATGGGTGTGAGGAGATGGACGATGTGGATCAATGGAGGTAGGGGTATGGGGATTACATGTAGATGGGGGATGTTGAGGTATGTGCCTTTGTTGATCCTGATTAGGGGACATGTGAGAGGGATGTTTATGATGGATGAGATGGATAGGTGATGAATGAATGAAGGGATAGATAGGATGAGATGGAGGAGGTGATTTTGGGATATACGGACCCAAAGTAAATGGAGTGGGTGGAGGGACATAAGGACCCAGGATGGATGGAGTAGATGAAGGATGGGAGATGGTGGATGGAGGGATGTAAGGACCCAAAATGGATGGAGCAGATGAAGTATGGGATATAGTGGATGGAGGGATGTAAGGACCCAAAATGGATGGAGCAGATGAAGGAGGGATATGGATGGTGGTTTGGAGGTGATACGATAGAGGAGGAGGGATGGCAACATATGATTTAGTGGGGCGATGAGAAGAGCCGAAATTTCTTTTGGAAAAGGTTCGTTGAGGACGTCTAGAGGCTGTACCAACATCTTTAGATTGCGAGTCATGAGTAGTACATCCAAGACCTTGCAGAGACAAATGTTCTTTAGCTTGGATGGGCTCTATAATACCTTGCTCATGAAGGCCTAGACCTTTTCCTTGATAGTTCATTCTCTTGAGCATTCGGTCTAGGATAGGATTTGTGTTATTCTGAAAACATGACGTGAGTCCATTATTAGGTGGAGGATGATGGGCGGTAAATACACTATGCTTTTCTTCTGCGAGGAGGCCACCATGGAAGAATGTGAGAGTACCAAGGGGATATGCAAGCGGTGTAGGTATAGTAGTTTTAGGTGATGATGGGGGATCATGAGAGGGAGATGGTGGGATAGCAGCATGTGGAAAGGTGATATCAGAAGAGGGATTAGGGGATATGATAGGATCTAGATTTGTGGTAGCAGGCTCATGCGGTGGAGATGAAGATGGAGCAGTGGAGATAAGGGGATCATGGGGTGGAATGGATGGGGGACTATGATCTTGAGGTGGACTAGATAGGATGGTAGGATCTTGATCTGGAGAAGGGGATATGTTGGCATGCTTTGGATTAGACTCTTGGCATGACTCATCTTGTGTGGATGGCATGATAACAGAGTCTTGTTGGGACTCTTCAAGTGGGGAAGATGGAGGGATGGAAGATCCATAAGGTTCATTGGGATGGGTTTTGGTGCTACTAGGAGTGGGAGGAGTGGATTGGATTTGGGTATCTTTGATGGATTGGGTAGATCTAGGAGTAGAGGGAGGGGATTGGAATTGGGTGTCTTCGATGGATTCGGTGGTTCTCATAGTAGGAGATGGGGGCTCGATGGATTTAGAGGGTGTGATGGTAGGAGAAGTGGGTTCAATGGATTTAGAGGGTGTGATGGTAGGAGATGTGGGTTCAATGGATTTAGTGGGTTCAATGGTTTCAATGGTTTGATCAGTGTTAGGGGTGGTAACAACAATGATAGGTGTGGTATGGAGAAGGCTCTCATCACTAGTTACCATGGATGATGGATTGGGATGGCATGGTTCCATGACTTCAAGATGTGGAGTTGGGGGTGGCTTCTTTGTAATGAATCCTTGGAGAACTTCTGAAATGAGAGACTTGCATATGGTTGGCTTGGCTGGGGTGGTAGAAGTGGATGAGGGATTATGGATTAGTGGGGTCGAAGACAAAGATTAAGGATAAACCGAATGGAAATCGAGAAATCGAGATTAGATCTAAGACTAAAATCGTCGAGGTCAGATTAGATAGAAGAGACAAAATAAACCAGATAAATCCGGGTCGACGGAGACTAAAATGCGTCGGCTCCGGAGTAAACCGGAAAATTCGACCGAGAGATAAGTAAATGGAAATGCGTCGAGGGTTTCCTCGTTCTCGTCGAATCGAATATCCGTCGTCTCTCGTCGAGAGTATAAAGGAATCGTCTCAAAATAAGATAATCGTCCAGATAAAGACTCTCATAGATCTCGAATCCGTAAAGATATGAATATAGAAGGATAAAGATAAAGGAAAGTCTAAATCTTAGAAGTTAAGTGGGAGTAGATTGGCATGGAAGATTAGGGTAGTGGGCATATGTGGATGAAGGATTTAGATAGGAGGATGTGGATGGGGGATTAAGATGGGGGTATTGAGATGGTAGACTAGGATAAGAGGATATGGGTGTTGGATAAGAGGATGATGTAGATGAAGGGTATGATGGATATGACAGATATCCCTTGTCAAAGGTAGCAGAAGCAACATGATTAGGCATGGACGAAGACATAACGAGATAACTTGAGGGGGTGATTGGATTTTGGAAAGTGGGTGGAGAAAGCTTACTAGCAATGATAGTGTCAAGGGGGTCTATGTCATATTCCTCTTGATCAACAAGACTTTCGTTATCGTTGTCAATGTAATTAGGGTTTCCCTTGACCACTATTGATGGAGGATAAGGATTCATGATGGTGAAAGGATAAATAGAATGGATCAAAGATTTTGGATGGAGATGGATGAAAGCTCAAATTGGGATTTAATTCAAGCTCAGATGAGTATTGGATTAAAGCTCAAATTAGGATGATTGGATGATGTGATGGGATCGATTATGACGATAAGATTTGATTATCAAAAGATGATTGTGACACCGAATCTACTTCAAGATGGAAGTAGGTTGATTGGGTCGAAGGTGAAGGGATTGGATTGGATTGGATAAGGTTGATTGGATTTTGAATTGGATTAGATTTGGATTGGATTAGATTTGATTGGATTTGAATTGGATTGGATTTGATTGGACTTGATTGGATTAAGGTTGGATTGGATTTGATTGGATTTGATTGGATTGGATTTGATTGGACTTGATTGGATTAAGGTTGGATTGGATTTGATTGGATTTGATTGGATTTGATTGGATTTGATGGGATTAGATTGGATTTGGGATTGGATTGGATTGGATTTGATTGGATTGGATTTGGATTTGATTGGATTTGAATTGGATTGGATTGGATTTGAATTGGATTTGATTGGATTTGGATTGGATTGGATTGGATTTGATTGGATTGGATTTGGATTTGATTGGATTAGATTGGATTATGAAAGGTGTGAGAGAAAGACCTCAAGCTTGATCACGTGAGATTACCCTTAGTAACCCTAGAACTTTGATTGATTAATAGGATGATTACGGCACCGAATCCACCTTAAGCTAGGAATGGATTGATTGGGCCGATGATGATAACTTACAACACCGAATTCACCTCAAGATGGAAGCGAATTGATTGGGGTTGAAGTTAAGGACTAATAATCAACTTCAAGTGCTATAGTCAATTTGGGCAACCACTTTGTAATACAAGGTTAGGATGGTTCAGTTATGGGTGGTGTTTGGAGATGCAAATGGTAAGAAATAATTGATGGATTAGGAAGAAATTAGAATGAATGGGGGGTTAAGGATAATTGTGGAGAAGGTATGGGGATTTAGGATGGTTGAACGAAAGTTTGGAATAATGAGATGGAGGTTTAAAAGGGGTAAATGGAGGTTTTTTGAAAGTTTAAAGTGACAAAATGAAGGTTTGGGATGATGAGGTAATGGTTGGGGATGGTGAAATGAAGGTTTAAAGGCTAAATGAATCCAAATGGGGGGATTTCGGGTGTTCAGGAGGGCGTAATTGCACTTCTGTAACAAAACAGGGGCGTAGCCGCCCTTCTGCAGCAAAATAGGGGCATAGCCACCCTTCTACAGCAAAACAGGGGCGTAGCTGCCCTTCTATAGTAAAACAGGGGTGTAGCCGCCCTTCTGCAGTAAAACAGGGGCGTGGCCGCCCTTCTGCAGCAAAACAGAGGCTTGGTTTGATGCAAATGGTTATGGCAAGGACTTTAAAATGATAATGATAAGGCCAAATTGTTAAGAGTTCACTGGTTTCTCACAAGAAAACACTCTCAAGAAAATACAACCCTACGATTAGTGTTAAGGGTATGGCAAAAGTGGTCTTAATCTAGGGTGCACAAGGTATCTAGGGAGTCCTCGATATACTCTCGGTACGTGAGGCACAACCGTGAACACCAGCCCGTCACAAGCGTGAGTCAGGAACCCCAGTGAGATACTAAAGGGCTCGGACCAACTCTTCACATCTATCTAGGTATCACCCTAGCTTCGACGCTCTGCCAATTACGACGTGACTGGATTGGGGTACAAATTTCGCTCTCTCCCCTTTGTATACCCCGCCGGTACGCATGGTTGGAATCGTCCCTTGGGGTGATGAAATCCCCAAGCAGGTCCCATTATGAAGAGAGCACTAACCGCTTCCAACTACTCCCCAGGCTCACACGAAGTGCAAGGGGAAAGCGGAAACAAACTACTACTCCCTTAGGGTAACACAAAGAGACAAAAATAGCAAGTAACAAATATTACTCCCCCTAATTAAGCTATGTTCTTAGATTAATGCAAATAGTAAGGATAATTTTAAAGAAGATTGAGCAAATGGATAGCCCTGCAAGAAAATATTAGATATTTTATCCCGCTTTCTCCATCAACTTCACAAGAATATGCTGCAAAAGGTTAGCACAAAACACATGTATCCTTGCAAGAACAACATTAATGAGAAAAATAGCAATTAAATCTGAAATCAAAACACTAATTTTACCTTCGGTATGATCGTATACAGCGACAAACGGTATGGGGCATACTGACAAAGCCGAGTACTTCTATGGAAAATGGGGCATGGCGTATACGTGAAAAAATGGAAGTATACGCCTTATACAACGAGGAAAAATGGAAACGTAGCCGCCCTTCTATAAAAATGGTGCTTATGCTCCCGTGAAAATGGGACGTGATTTCGTATGCAAATGGGCATAACCGTATACATGGAAATGGGCATGGCGTATGAAAAATAGTGGCCGTATACGTGGCGTCATTAGTTGCCCTTCTGCAATGTGAAAATGGGGCACCAGCCACCCTTCTGATAAAAATAGGCGTGGCCTTCTATATGAAAATGGGTAGCCGCCATACGATGCAAAATGGGGCGTGAAAAGCCGCCCAGCCTAGCGAGGAAAATGGAAGTAGCAATATACGATCAAAAATGGAAGCATTAGCCGCCCATACGTGAAAATGGAAATGTATGCCTGCATAAAAATGGGCGTGCCGTATATGGAAAGATGGGCGTGTAGCCTTATACCCGTACACAAAATAAGGCGTAAGCGCCTCTACGCGCAAAAATGGGGCATAACCACCATACAGCATAAAATGGGGCATTAACCATATATAGCCAGCGTTCCTAAAGGCTTTCGCTCATGACAGCCTTGTCAAATAATACTGACCGTTTGTGGGTCCATAAGTGCGTGCAGAAATGTCTGCACGATATTTACTTCTACAGTGAACCGGAAACAACTAAGAAGATGGAAAACAAAATATCAAAGGACTTACCCAAGATTAGCCAAAGAGGTGACAAAACGCACTAAAAGAGAGTAGATAGCACAAGACAAATAGTTTTACCTTCCTTTGTTGTTAATACTCCTTTGATTGGCCCTTGTTTAAGAGGGGATGTGTGCTCCTTGATGGCTCTATTGAAGATCTTTACTATGTGCTTGGATGCAAATGCAAGTGGATGTGATTGAAAATTGGATGAGTGCACAAAATGGCAGCATGTAGTTACAAATTGACTAAGTGTTGAGAAAAGAAATTGGCGACATGGGTTATGAGAAAAAGTGTTCTAAAAATTCCCTTGAAAGGGAGAGGGTATTTATGTAAGAGGATCTTGAATTCTCTAAAGGAATTCAATGGTCAAGACCAGGTCCAACAGGGTCAGATGAAGGGCTATGGTGAGGTTTGGTACAGGCCTCACATCTTGACATGGAAGAGTGAGAGGTAGCCAAGAGGATATATGGGGTGGGTGGTGTCAAGAAGGTACACTTGGGGTGGAAAGGACATACACCTTGGGGTGAGAGAGATTTCCACAAAAGGGATTTCTTGTCCCAAAGTGGGAGTAAAGAAAGGGACTTTTGAGGGAATTTTGGAATTCCTCAAAGTCTATAGAAAAGAGAAAGGTGGTTGGGGGAAATAAGTGTGAATTAAAATTCACATTCTTAGAAAGAGATCTAGAGGGTAAAAAGGTGGGCTCAAAAGGTGGGACTTGGTCACATGTGGAGATTGTGAGCAAGTCAAGGGTTGGTCTGTGTGGAGATTGTGACAAGTCCCAAGGTTCAAAGAAACATGGAAGGATGGAATGTGAATTAAAAATTCACATATAAAAAGAAAGAATCTAGGAAAATAAAAGGAATTAAAATTCCTTGGGAATGATTAGGCTTAATTAATTGGTAATTTAGAGGATAATCGAGGGGCTAATTAGGATTAAAGTAACTTGCAAAGTTGGAGGATGTGACACATCTAATCAAGGATTAGGCATGTGCACATCATGTGAAGATAGGAGATGGATTAGGATTAGATGAAAATGACATGTGAGAATTAAATAAATGTAATATTTATTTAATTTATTTGATGAAAAGAGGATTAAGGAGGGTAAGGTATTTAATTATTAATTAAATACCTTAAGGATTTGGCAGAATTAAAGATATTAATTAAATAATACTAATATTACTTAATTAACTCATATAAGAGGATGTTTAGACAAAAAGTGATAGATTTGGATAAATTAAGTGTCAAATTTGGATGTCTACAACTACAATTATCACGTAAGAATGCCATACATCCGTTAAATGGCTTAAAGGATTTCAACAATAATGGAAATTATCTAAATGAAGAAAGAGTCCTCCAACTACCTAACGCAATAGAATCAACTCGTAACTGGATCTACTTGTCTAAAATAAAATAAAATAAACCATTTGAACTCTAAATAATATAAGTTAGTAAGACTATCCTTCATTTAAATTTTAAAACAAATAAGTGAATACATTTCTTTCTCAATTATTTCTATGCTTTAAATATGTCTTTATAAAGAATAATAAAACAAAGGTTTATTTTAGATAAAGGAGTATTATCATAAACTTATCTATTCAAGCAAATTGCCTTACAACCTAGATACATTATCTATCAGACATTACTTCTATTTATGTTTAGTCGCCATAGCTCATACAGGTTGACAAGGAAATCATAGAGGCTATTTAATTTACTACAACTTTGTAAGTCTAAAATTTGCAGCTGTGAAAGGTGGTCAATGGTTTCAGGGAGGCTATTTAATTCTGAACAATACCTCTACTCTAAACACTGAAACAGAGAAAGGTTGCCAAGTATAATCTCCTTGCAGAGGATTGAGATATCGCAATACGTATATGTATTGCCTAGCTTGCATGAGATATCTCAGTGTAAAAACTAAACTTATTGAAACTGTCCTTGTGTGTGATGAAAAGATGAGAATGGAAGCATGAAGGTCGGGTATGAGCAAATGGTGAAATTTGAAGAAGAGCCGATGGTGAAGTCTAAAGAAGAGTTATAGCATGAGAAGATAATGAAGGGCACGATTTCAAAGGGTCTACACTGCATGAAGATTGATATAAATTCTTGAGCATGGACATTTGTTGGTTATGAGGAGGAAGAGATACCAAGAGGCGATCGAAGATCATGAATATTCATGACATTGTGAATGACTTGTGCCTTACTTCTTTTAATTGCTGTGTTGTAGTTTATATTGCCAAGAGATCAATAGATTTTGTGAATCATGCCTATGGTAAATCTGTAGGTTGACTAACTTGACTTGAAGCACCGATGAAGAAGAAGCAAGAAGTGCAGAGTTTGTAGATCGAGTCCTAGAACATAGCTGGGAAAAATTTTTAGCAAGTAAGTTACAAAGTCCATGTTGAACACAGTTGCCAAGCCTAAACCAGATGGTGCACAAACCACATCTTGGTGAAGACCGCATAATATATTAGGCACATGCATAATCTCCAATAATCCATCACGTATGCCAAGGATGGAGTTTGTTCAATGACATTAAACATCGAATACCTACCAAAGCAAATCTATTAACTAGCAAGCAAAAAGCATTAAGGTGACCACAAGGAAGGAAAAATGCCAAATATAAACATGTGACTTATACAAATCATATCATACCTTCAAATATCTCTAGATACACCATATAGACTAAACACCGAATTTTGCACAAGACTTTGTGTCGAAAGATAACAAAATCCAAGGCAATCCAACTGTCAAATGCAAAAGATACAAACCTTAGCACTGCTATACATAACTAACTCTTTATAATCGTTCACATAAAATATGAATATAGATTGAAACCACCACATATGATTATAAATTGAAAACCACATTGTATAAATTCAAATCAAAACCTCAGCACACACATGAAATTTGAATCTTCAAGACGATTTACAATTCGCACACAACATATCAACAGTATAGAGAGGGGAAAGAAGATTGTACTCTTGTCCAGAGAGCATTGACAGGAGATTTCAATGGGTGTTGTAAATCGATGTTGTCTGGAATGAAAACCCTGTGTCGAAAAATCCATGACAGAAGGAACAACCCTTCGAACCCACAATCCCCATTTTGATTCGATCAATGAAATGTCATTATTCTACAAAAAAATTCTTGTAGACCAGATTCATGTTTGAAAACTAAGGATCAAAATATCATAAGCCCCCCCCCATTCTCCAGAATAATTCTTGTTTATAATTTGTTTCATGGAGTCTTTTCCACTCCCATCGGGGAACCGTTCGACTTCCATCACTTATTATAATTTCTTTGATGGTGTCTTTTACACTCCCATCAGCAGACCATTGCACTTCCAACAGTTACGATTGTATGCCAGCCACTACCCCTATTCATTATTTTATAATTGACTCTTTAATATATGAACCAAATAGATCAACTATTAAATATTTAATAAATATTTAATAATTTAATCTTTCTTTTAGTTACAATAAAATATATTTATTTTAATAAATATTTTCACCTTAATTTATTTAAACTAAATAAATTATTAGTAATATTTATTTAATCAAAGAAATAACAATAAAACAAATTAAAATCAAATGATACCCTACCTCCCACAATTGAAAACAATACGACGATATCACAGACGGAGGGACACTACACTTTAGTTCCTGATAGGTTTCTAGATCTGAATTTGTAGAATCTAGTTTGTAGGTGATCTCCAAGCTTCTTTTAGGGTTTTTTTGAATTTGAAAGACTTTGATGAATTGTTAATACCTTTTAACACCTTGCTCTTTGATAAATTTGCATACAAGACTTGCAAAACACACATGCAAAGAGGGGAAAAAGGGTCAAGGATTAGTGAATAGGGGTTTTCCTTGGTCAAACCCTAGTTTGGTAATCAAACCATTGGAAATGAAATGAAATGGAAAGATAATGATGAATGAACAACATGAAATGCTACAACTCACCAAACCCTTGAAGTGAAAAATCTAAAGAGATGTAAGTAGTGGCTCTAAAGTGCTTGAATACAAAATCACTTGATTGCTTGATAATTGCTTGAATGGTTAAGTGAATGAATGGGGGTGAAAATTGAGAGGAAACCCCTATATATAGATGATTATATAAAATTTCTCAAAAATACCACATCACAGGCCGACCTCAAGGTCTAGAAAATAATATCCCGCCAGAAATTTGAAATAATTTTGATTTTTGTGCCAAGTGGGACTAATTCACCCCAACTGGCAACTTGGTCCCACTAGGGAAATTTTAATGGGTGTCGAGAATTAAAGTGTATTAAATGATGTTTAATGGGATCATTCTCTAAAACACACTTAGTGTATTAAGGGGTCATTTAAACATAAGAAAGGGTTAAATTATTGATGACAAGCCTAGAAAAGCGTGAAAGTTTGTTACAACACTTTACAACACTTTGAAATAAGCCTTGGTAAGTGATAAAAAGAGGTTGTTTAGGTGAATTATATTAATAAGGGTCCTAGAAAAGTGTGAAAATGTTTTACAACACTTAAGTAAGACACCACTTGAATTTTTTTAATTTTGCGAGGTCCCAAGACCTAATGTGAATGTGTTGACCACATTACAACATTAAATCAAGGCACAACTAGGCCAGAGTTATAGGGAGGACCTAAACAAGACAAAAGGTAGAAGGGTTAATTTTTTGATGTCCACAATATGTAAGATAATATATGAAAGGACTTTGGAATTTTTAAATCTTGAAATTGTTTATTTTATTCATTTGTTGTCATTATGAGTTGGTTTGATTGTATGTTGTATGTTATTTAAGTGTAAAAATAAACAAACTACAATACATAAATACATGCGCAATTTAGTGAACATTATAGGTCATCAAAAAGAGAAGATGAAGTCACACTTATGAAACTTAGCTACCCATACAAACAACCTAGTCAAAAGGCCAAGATACATAGCTAAATGTATCCCAAGAAATAAAATTCTCACAATATTTCAACTAAGTACAATTATAAAAAATAATCTCATTTAGCCACATGAAAATATAAAATAACCTTGATCAATTTATGGTTATTTTTCTTTGTAGAATGAATATATGTATCATAATTGACTTGTGTCTTTTGATTCCATTAGGGGTTATATTCACCTTGCAATTATTTTAGACTATTCTAGTGTTACCTATTTTTTAATTCTAGCTCAAAAATAGGTTAAGTTATATTTGTTTTACAAGAAGTAACAAAGATACATATTTCTTTTGCTATATTGCATTCCAAGTGCACAAAACAAAATCAGAAAGATTACATTATCAAATTGTAGTTTTCATTCATGTAGATGCATGTTTAACAAAAGGAAAGATTGTACAAATATTTTCAAAGTAATCTTTATTAACAATGTAAATGTATAAAGGTCTCACACAAGATGTGAGACTAGCTGTTTTAAAATAGAAGAAAGAAAACATTATACATTTATAGATATTGAAAAGGAATCCACATAAACGAAGGAAAGACCAGCCATTTCATGAATGAATGGTCTCTGTTGAGTTATCCTGCATCTTCAACTTTGCGCTTGTCTTGCATCTAGTTGTCTTGTCTTCACTACTCCTAGTCTTGCATCTGAAAGAGAAAATTGTGTTAGAGCAATGAAAGGTCTTAAATCCTAATATGCACATACCTCTATAAATATACAATGTGATCTACAAGTGCATTAAAACAGTTAGCATCATTGGAATGATCAAGAAACATAGGAAAATAAAACATATTTTCCATATACACATATTTTCCTAATTGTTTGTTTCATGCGCAAAAATAGGGAAAGCAGTGTTACAGTTGCATCAAATTTCAGCTCGTGGGGTAAATGTGGCTCCCACAAGGGTTGAGCTCAGCATGCATATGAAGGACAATAGTTAAAATGATTGTGACTTGCAGGTTGACAGTGTACAATTCATGTTTATAGCCTTTTGGGGTAGCATGCTATCAATTTTGTTTCAGCATGGCATGAAACTAATGCTATCAATTTTGTTTCAGCGTGGCATGAAACTAAGGTAAATCCCCCATGGTTTATTTGTTTAATCATATATCATCTATGATAGTGAGAGATTTTGGTCACTATTACAGAGGACACATCATCAAACAAGTAAATCATGAAATATTACTCCTAGTCCGATTACAATCTCAAGAAATCAACATGTAGAGACCTAATAGGTTTTGACAACGGAGGTATTCATATCATAATGAGATATAGATATTTTTGCTACAGAAGCATTGAGCAAGAATGCTAGAGTTATTCTTTGAGCTTTGCAAGTAAAAGTTTGTTTCATCTACACACACAACAAACAGATACAAGATCAAGCTTGAAGGAAAAATAATCATAATGCACCAATCATGAAGACATTTGGTTGACAGTTTAAGGTATATGAATGTTTCATCCTTTTGTCATTGGATGCAAATATAGATTGAAGATGGGTCATTGATCACAAATGAGAACAATGAAAATTGAATGTAGACATGTCACTAAGTATGAACAATTCATATTATTATTATGTGCACAAAGGAACAAATAGAAATGACTATGATAAGCAAAAAATGCATTTACAGAGATTGAATAGAGCAACAGTCATTATACTTATAAAAGACACCATATTATTTTCCCATGGAATAAAAAATCTCAGTGCTAGAACAACATTCTTCAAAAATAGAACAAGTGATTGCCATGGTGACACCACAAATGAATGCCTTGTAAAAGACAACAATACAATGAAGTATATTTCATCATTTAGAAAGGACATCAAAGGAACTATTCAAAAAGAAAAAGGCATTTTGACTGATCAAGTAATGGAGCATCTGTAGCAAAGGCTACCATGAAGTATGGTGATAGGTATCTCATAGTCCTTAAAATTAAGATATAAAAACAAAAATGTAACATAGAATGAAGGAATTCAAATTTTTAATGCTAATATATTTGCATTTGAGTTATTTCAAAACCTATCTATGTTCATGGTATCACCTTCATTTGCGTCTATGAATTTTTTATGCATAAGTTATTATTGCATATGAATGGAAATGTAGAAATCTTATAGATTGTGGAAAGAAAAGAATGTAGTTTAATGTTTTGGGACAACACTCACAGCCATAGGCTCATAACAAGGTACATTCATGATAACTAAGGGTACTGTCAAAAAATTTGATGGTAGCATGGACTGTAAGCTTATTATGATTGATCACTCAGGATAGTCAATGATATATGCTATAGTTGCTGTTGATAATGACAATGACCTATAGTAATGCAAATGAGTTGTTTTGAAAAATAATAGAAGCTTGTAAATGCCTTAGAGTAGCATAATTGAAAAATAGTGCTAGCAAGACTTATGTACAATATCATGGTCCAAAGAGTGTAGAGTCATTTGAAAAAGGGAAATCATCATCTAGATCTTAATCCACATGGCATGACATCAAATGAAGCAAGAAAGTTGTTGGAAAAGTTTGTAAAATAATTTGTGTACCTTTTTGTGTTGGCCTGTTTCAAGCATTTTATCTTTCAAAAGATGAAACTATTAGTCAAATGCGGAGGAAATATGACTATTGATTAGTGAGCAAGTTACAGGAGTATTAAGCTCAAGCATAGAAATGTTAAAGTTTTTGCAAGAGGAAGATATTTTTTTTCTTCGGGAGTACGCATATGAACAACATAAACCCTCTACTGGTAGCTAGGGGAGGAAAAGTGACAGTAAAAATAAAGGCACAATTTTGGAAGATCCAAAGAGAATACAAATCCTCATTTAAGAAAGGAAAAGCCCTTAATATATAAAACCCAAAATGCCCTGAAGAGCCACACCATGAGAAACAAAATGTGTAGAAAACAAAAACAAAGAATGGAGCTGTCATTTTTTTTCTTCCAATAATTCTAATAGAGATCAGTATGGTTGTGGTCACTTAAAAGAATGGAAATGGAGTATACAGGAAAAAAAAATAGAATAACCACAATATTCATCATTTTTTCTATAGTAGAGCTCGAATATGTAATGTTTCACAAGGAAAATCGAAAGGAAAAGAATGAAATTTGTAACAACAATCTTGCCTCCAAGATTTCCTTTATTGTTTTACTTGGAAATTTGTTAAAATTCCACAATAGCTTCATGGAATCCTCTTATGGTGGCACCTGTATTTTCCACAAGGCTTGAAGGAAAAAAAATGCCTTGTCAACTTTTACATTGTTTTGTTTTTTAGGGTTTAAACCCTAGTAAGTGCTTATGCCGATAAATGTATTTTTATCTTTTAATTTAAACATTTGCAATTAAGTCAATGATATAGAAGTTATGTATTCCTTCATATATGGAGAGTATAAGAGTTCGTCAATGTAAAATATTTAACTAAATGATATATTATAAATCATTAAGTTAAATATTATTTTAATACAAAAATGATGTTATGTAACATGCCTTGCGTATAGTTAAGGAGGGATATATTTGAATTTATGCCTTTGCAAACATGTGCCAAGGATATAGGCATGTTGATTCAGTTTTGAAACACAAGGAGAACATATAGGAGCTTTTACTTTTCTTTTTGGAGCAATTTGGAGCTTTTTGTGGACAATTTGAAGTGTCATCATGTTTGACAAAGTCAAATTGGACTTTTTCACCTATTTGAAGCCTTTTGGGATGAGATCCAATTGCTACTTTTTAAGATTTTTGGAGGCTTACGAAAATGGAGCTTCTAGATCCTTTTTTGGTGGATCTTGATGTGGAGTTGTTGGATATAGTCACTTATGTGATCCATTGTAAGGAGTTCTGGATTAACATTTTATACACTTAGTGACTTTTGGGTCCTATGGCAGAATTTTGTAGAGTTCTGTAACTCATTTTCAGTCATGTATAGCAACTTACACTTTGGAGAAAAATAAAGATAAGCATTTTTTCTTCTCATTTTTTGTTATATTGTGTGAAT
The DNA here is from genome assembly GCA_007258455.2 of Sequoia sempervirens. Lineage (NCBI taxonomy): Eukaryota > Viridiplantae > Streptophyta > Pinopsida > Cupressales > Cupressaceae > Sequoia > Sequoia sempervirens. Next base: position 508,811,548 of record VDFB02105785.1, read on the forward strand.
TTTGATGATTGATGCCTTTACATGTGAAGTTGTCATATTTCTTGTTTTGGTGTCTCATTTGCATCACCTTTGTGCAAAATTATATGTTTGTAGGTTGTGAGTTGTATTTTTGTTGCAAGTAATTCAAGCTGTGAAAATTTCCTTTTCCTTCTTGAATAAAGTTATTAGAAATCTTCTCATGAAATATTTATGAAAAGCATACGAGTACTTGATTTGTGCATGCTAAGCTTGTTGTTGTTTGAAAACTCTATGTAATAGCAACTTTATAGGTTCTGAAATTATTCTTGGTGTATCACCTTAGGAGGTAGTTTTCAGTTTATGCAATCTTTCTGCCTTTTCCCCTCAAAAACTAGTAGTTTTTAGGCTAGTACCGAAAGGAAGCCAACCTTCTCTGGAGGTTGACCTCCTCTTATAAGTGACCCATAGCTTTAGAGGTCTTGCCATGTTTTCTTTGAATTGTTGAACATCAGGTTCAACAGGGTGCAATTTCAGTAGTTAACATCTAGTTTATTTATTTAATAGTCATACAATTATGTGTAAATCTTTGAGGATCATGGAGAGGTTCAACTTGGACACCCACATGAGGTTGGAGGTATTTACAATTAATTATTATTCTCTAAGGGACTTGAAATATGTGTGTAAGGAGCATAATGTGGGAGTAAACATTGTAAGACATTGTTGAACACTTGGCATGAAATAGAATGAAACTTATGGCACTTTCTGACATTGTAATATGTGTAAGAATCATCTTTGACATTGTAAGAGGTGTAAGAAAGCTCTATGTTGATGTCTAGGAAATTAGTTGTCTTTTTTTGACTTGGGGATTTGTTATTTTACCCTCTAGTGAAGGTTGACAACTAATTTTAAAAGAAAGGTCTTCAAGCTTCTAGAATGATGCTTATAATTCTTAGACGAATGCCATGATATTTCTTATGCATGTTGACTACCTAACTCATTATACTAGAAATTGTTTATGATTTCTTGAATTAGATTTTCCTATATATTTAAAGAATGAGATTGTAGTTTGTATGATTTTACAAATTATGTTGTTATACTATTAGAATGTTGTTGGTGTTAGGGTTAAAAGGTAGATATCTAACAAGTTAAATGTAGATTTGATGAATAAAATAGAGAAATACACACAAAAAAATTAACACAGAGAATTTAATGTGGTTCACCCAATCCGGGCTACATCCACAAAACCACAACCATCTAATGATTTTATTATCCAGTGCAAAACTTATTACAATCTTGTGAATAATCACCTTTTTCATCATATTGCAACTCCCATCCCAACCCCTTATAACAAGCTTATAAGCTTCTAGATGAGGGTTCTACAAAGTCAATTTTTTTCTTTTTTTTGATGATTTTTTATTTTTCAGTGACAATACATGAAGAGTGTACAGTATAGCACGATTAGTCACCACATACCAACAATCTCCCACTTGGAGACTGATCAAGCTCCACACCAAAAAATCTCCCACTTGGAGACTGATCTTGGATGACATTGCTGCAATTACAACTCCCACTAGAAATAAGCACCTTGGACACTACTGCTCTATTATACTTGAATTCAACCTTGAAGGCCAACCGAAGCTGAAGAGGAGCTCAACTTCTCCCTTGTCACCGCCTTCGTAAACATATCCGCTAGATTGGCATTTGTAATATGTATATTTTCTAGCTTCACCTATCCATCCTCCAACACTGACCGAATGAAATGATATCTTAATCGTATGTGTTTTGTTTTAGAGTGTAAGGAATTTTTTTTTGTAAGATGTATAACACTCCAGTTGTCTGTAAACAAGTAATTTTTATTTTGTTGTTTTCCCAACTCTTCCATGAAAAATTGCATCCATATCATCTCCTTGTTCGCCTCTGTTGCAACAACATACTCTGCCTTCATGGTGGATGAAGCAACCACCTTTTACAATCGAGAAATCCAACTCACTATTATCCCACCAATTATGAATACATAACTTGTGGTACTACGCCTGGTATCTATATCTCCTTTCAAATCTAAGTCAACATAGCCTTTTAAATCAATATTAGAGCCCCCAAAACATAAACATTTATTGGATGTACCTCTCAAATACCCGAGAATCCATTTTGCAGCATTCTAATGCTCAACATCAGGATAACTCATATACCTGCTAACAACTCCTACAACATGTGCAATATCTAGTCGTGTGCATACCATGGCATACATTAAACTACCTGCAGCTGAAGCATATGGTACCTTGGACATTTTTCCTTCCTCCTCTTGTTTCTCAAGACACATCCATAGTTAATTTAATATGATTGGGCAAAGGTGTGCTGATAGCTTTTGCATTCTCCATATGAAATCTTTGCAACACCTTTTCAACATAATCAACCTGAGATAAAAATAATTTTCTATTTTTCCTATCTCTAGTAATCTTCATACCAAGGATTTGTTTTGCTGCCCCCAAATCCTTCATAGCAAATGAATTTTCTAACTATTGTTTTAACTCCCTTATGTGATCCATGTTAGACCTCACTACAAGCATATCATCAACATATAAACATAAAATAATGTAGCTATCATCATATAACCTCTTAAAATAAAAAAATGGTCTAAATTACACCGACTGTAGCCATGCTAAGCCATAAAACTATCAAATTTAATATACCATTGCCTAGGTACTTGCTTCAAGCCATATAAAATTTTCTTCAATTTGCACACAAGTTTCTCCTTACCTTTGACCTCAAATCCTTGTGGTTGTTCCATATATATTTCCTCTTCTAAATCACTATGGAGAAAGGTTGTTTTAACATCAAGTTGTTCTAAATGAAAATCTTCAGTACCCACAATACTTAAAACTGTGTGTATAGAAGTCATTTTAACAACTGGAGAAAAAATCTCATCAAAATCAATACCCTTTTTCTATGCAAATCCCTTTACAACTAACCTAGCTTTAAATATTTTCTTACCTCCATCCTTCTCTTTCAGCCTATAAACCCATTTGTTTGGTAAAACTTTTTTTACCTGCAGGCAACTTGCATAATTTCCAAGTCAAATTTTTCAGCGAGTCCATTTCTTCTTCCATTCCTTGCTCCCACTGAACCTTGGTATCCACCTGCATATCTTCATCATAACATTCCAGTTCACCAACATCAGTTAATAAAATAGAATACAAAGAGGGAGAAAATATTTCTGGAGGTCTACTTATCCTTGAAGATCGTCTAACATTCACTAGAGTTTGTGGTATTTGTTGTTTTTGTTGTTGTTGCAGAGCATGAGGAACCATTGGAACATCATTATTTGGAGTATCATCCAACACTGCATAATCCTTTTCTTTCTTCTCATGTTGCTATAATTGATCTTTGTACAACACATTCTCATTGAATGTGACATCCCTGCTTCTCACAATTTTCAAATTTTCAAAATCCCAAAGCCTATAACCAAATTAATTAATTCCATATCCAAAAAATATACATTTCTTTGATTTTTCATCAAGCAAGTGGTTCTATTTTTCAGAATCTACTTGTGCAAATGCTTCACAACTGAAGGTCTTGAGTAAAGAATAACTCACCTTCTCACCTGTCCATGCTTCCTCTGGAATACCACAACCCAAAGGATTAGAGGGAACTCTATTAATTAAATAAACATCAGTGTTTATAGCATTTTCCCACATGTTTAAAGGCAGGCCAACATGTAATCTCATAGTCCATGCATGCTTCATTATTGTTCTATTCATGCACTCAACCACTCCATTTTCTTGTGGAGTTCTTGTGTAGACATGCAAAATTAACATTTTGCATTTGATTAGGTTCATTCATCAACTGAACTAGATTTTGCATTAGGTCCATTCATCGATTGTTCAGATTCACCTTCATTCATTTATCAGGTAATTTCATTAATCTCCATTTCCTAAGGTCATTTATTTAAAATCAAATAAACATTATCATCAACCTTTTTATAAATCAAACATCCATTTAAATCAAATCCTAAATCATAATCCATCATTTTCTGATTTAAATAAATCAAATATTTAAGTCCTAAAAGTCAAAATCATCTAAGCACCATTAAATTAGCATAATCATCATTAATTTAATCTAATCCTGATTAAATGCTAATCTCACCCACTTGCATTCTCTATATTTGGCCACTTGCACATGAAATTGCATTTAATTGATTTATCAAAATCTTTATTTTCAACTTGGCATAAAGGGAGAATATTCTCCAAGTTTGAATCTCCCCCCAAGTGGACATGTACACCCAATAGAGCATTTATGAGGCCTTACATGTCTCTTACATATCCCCTTCCAAGGTCAAACTTAGCATTCATTGCAAATTTGAATTCAAATTCTCCCTCTCATGGGCACTCTTCCCAAATCTTGCACATACATCAACCAATCACCACTTGACAAGTGTCCTTCTTTCATTGGTCCAATCTTAGTCCCACATTGGTCTCTCTTCAACACTTAGCATTTTGAAAATATTTAAATGAGAATCTTCATCCTCAAGCAAATCCTCCACAATCTTTATGCAAAGTCACTCTCTTGGTTTGAGAACTGATTTTGCTCATCATCACTCCACAATCTTAGCATTTTCATCTCCAATCTCATACAAGGTTACTCTCTTCAATGGAGAGCTAATCTTGTCCATCTTATCATCATCATCTAAGTTTATTAATCAAGGGTTGGGAAAGGGTTACTAGCACATGTAACACCAATCCAATATGGAATAAAGTTTTGACTATGTTTTTATATGCTTACATTTGATTATCTTTGTTTATCTAATTTGCATGTTTCATCATAGTCAAGTATTTCATAGGGATTTCAAATCTAATGTTTTTTCAAAGGACTAACATGATGATATTATGTTAAAATTATTAACCATTTACAGATTTGATGTCCACACCTTGTAACCATTTTCTACCTACGAATACCATTAGAGGAACAATAATCTTCAAACTCTTTGTTGCAATATTCACCACCATTATCAAATCTGAGACATTTTAACCTTTTACCCATCTCATTCTCAACCAAGCTTCTCCATTTTTTAAAAGTTTCAAATACAATAGACTTTTGCCTAAGGAAATAAATCCATACCTTCCTAGTTGTATCATCAATGAATGTAACATAATACTAAGAGCCATTGATAGAAGATACCTGAGCTGGTCTCCACACATCCGTATGCACAAGCTCCAATATCTCATCTTTCTTTTCCTTCCCATTTTTGAGAAAACTAACTCTCTTTTGTTTTCCATACACACAAATTTCATAGAAATCCATATTAACACATTTTAGACCTGGTAAAACATTCTTTGAATGAAGGAATTTCATACCTTTTGCATTCATATACATCCAAGTATATTATGCCACAATGTTGATTCAAAATCCACAACAACTGTTTGATTTTCTTCCTATTGAACTGCAACAATTGTTCCTGAACATTGATTTTTATCTGCAATAGCTAAAGTAGAAGGAACATTATGACCTGTACAAATATATAAGGTTCCTACTTTCACACCTTTTGCTACCACTAAGGCACCTTTTGTAACCTTCCAATTTTTATCACTAAATGTAACAACACAACCTTCATCATCTAGTTGACCAACTGAAATTAAATTTCTATTTAACTTTGGAACGTTCCTTACCTCATGTAGTAGCCAGGGATTCCCATTCTATAACTTAATCTTGATTCTTCCCTTTCCAACAATCTGACAGGGTTCGTTATCTCCCAAATAAACTAGTCCAAAATCCCCTTGGACATAATCAAGAAAATAACTTATATGGGTCGTAGCATGAAATGAAGCCCCTGAATCTAACACCCAAGAATAATCAACATTATCAAGGGAAAGAATCAAAGCATCATCATCATATTTATTACTTACTATATTTTCCTCTTTATTTCCTTCCTTTTTGTCTCCTTTATTTTTTTGAGACCAACAATCTTTCTTTAAATGACCTGGCTTACTGCAGTACTAACAATCCTTCCTTTCTTTGGATTGGGACCTTTTGTCCTTTTATTTTCCTCATGACTTCCCACAACTTCTAGAATTGTTTCTTCTATCTTTTATTTTGTCCCTACTTTCTGCATTCAAAACACTACCTGATGTGGATGTTCCACTTGAGCTTTTCCTACAAATTTTCTCACTCAAAATAACACCAACAACATCATCAAATTTCAATGTATTCGAACTAGAAACAAAATTGCTAACAACAATTACCAAGCTATTTCAGCTTTCAGAAAAAGAACATAGAATCAAAAGAGCCAAACTTTTTCATCAAAGTTTACATTTATAGAACTTAATTGACTAGTAACTGTATTAAACTCATTTAAATGATCAATAGCTAACCTACCTTCTACCATTTTCATATTAAATAAATGCTTCATAAGAAATACCTTATTTGAAGCAGAAGGCTTTTCATATAACTTCACCAGGGTTTGCATCAATTCTTGAGTTGTCTTTTTTGTTGTAATATTAAATACCATTGATTGTGCCAGTCATAAACCAATATTGCCAAGTGCATTTCTATCTAAAATATCCTAGTCCTCATCAGACATTGCTGAGGGTTTCTTGGTTTTCCCTTCCAATGGCCACCATAAATCCTTCTGATAGAGGTAGTCCTCCATCCACATCTTCCATAACTAATAGTTCTACCCATTGAACTTCTCAACCTTCAACTTACCCTCGTCAACCATTGCTCCCACTCAATCGTGAGACTCCCACTCACTAGTGAGACCTTCCTACAGACGAGAACTAAAAACAACCCCACTCTTATACCACTTGTTAGGGTTAGAAGACAAATATCTAACAAGTTAAATGCATATTTGATCAATAAAACAGAGAAATACACACAAAAAAATCAACACAAATAATTTAACGTGGTTCACCCAATCCGGGCTTCATCCAAAAAACTGCAGCCATCCAATAATTTTATTATCTAGTGCAAAACTTATTACAATCGTGCGAATAATCGCCTTTTTCATCATACTGTAACTCCCATCCCAACCCCTTATAACAAGCTTAGAAGCTTCAAGATTAGGGTTCTACAAAGTCAATTTTTTTCTTTTTTTTTGGTGATTTTTTTCTATTTCGGTGATGATACATGAAGAGTGTACAATATAGCACGATCAGTCACCACATACCAACAGTTGGATTGAAGGGAGATTTGTGTTGATGTGCTCTATAACTGAGATTAATACAGGCTTGTAATCTATTTACTAGTGAGGCCTTCTACTAAAAAAGATTTATCCCATGCATATCAATGTTTTTGTGATATTGTTGCCATGCTATTTATGTTCTATACATGTTTAATCATTTTGATGAGTTTGTAAACATTAAATGGCAATAGTTTCACTATATTTGTACCTGGATGATTAATAGTGCCTTTTTTCCATACAATTTTACATAAGCTATTTAGCAACCACTTTTTCAAGTTAGGCTATTGTTAAACATAATCTAGTTTAAAGTCATGGTTGGCTACAATTCTTAAAACTATTAGTATTGAGAATAATAGGCCCCTATTGATAAGAACATGGTGTGCTGGTTAACGATAGTAACATTCTTATTATCACAAAGCTTCAAACACTCACTAAGTCATTGAGCTTGTGGACATTTTTATCCCTACTAGACCATTTAATTTTCAAGGTTAATTGACGTTAATGCCACAAGAAAGGGTCCCCCAATTGTAATCTTTTTGGATAGTGCTAGACAAAAAAATTCCCAAATTGCTCTGATCAACTATATTCTAAATTACAAAACATCTAAAAATTTTCATCTATAACCAACTTTGTATGTTTTGACTGTTAGCAATATTCTATAATCTGTCATTATACTTTGATATGATAAGATAATGAAGTGACTAATGTTTTTTCTTTCTATACTAAAGAATTACAAGACTCATGTGCATTGTTTTCACTATTTCAGTTCAATTTAAGATCAATCTTTCTAGTGAACACATCAAAATACATTACAATCCATGAAAGGAGAGTTTAGATTTAAAAGCCAAATGGTTGGTTCCCACAACACTAGATTGAAAACTTGTTATAAGGATAGTTATGATTGATGGAGACAAGATGATAGGAAATTGGTGAATCTAATATATTAACACGAACATCTATTATATCATATGTAAAGAAATAATTGTGAGTGAGTAATCGATCACCATAGATAGTGATGATTTATTAGCGACTTTATAATGAAAATAATTATGGGGCCCTCACAATTCGTACATGTGTTTTTTTCCATAGAAAAGACATACAATAGTATGGCTTTCCAATTCATTAATGATAGCTATTGCTGATCAGAAATGGCGCCTCACAAATGGTTTGAGTGTCAAAGATATATTTCATGTGATAATAAACTCGATATATGGATGGATTAGTTCCAATGCACATCAATATTTTTTTAATTTGATTTGGATTATCTATTAAAGTCTAAGGAACAATATAGTTGATTTTTAAAAATAGTAGGTAGAATGAAATTATGTCTCAAAGTTAATTTGCCGTATGTTCAATGGGACACCACAAGAATAATTGGCCTGGTAGGACAAGAATCCTATCTTGAAGTGGTGGGTTGAAACAAAAGAAATATATTCTTGTGGTTTCAAAGCCACTTGCTAAGTAGAAGAAGATTAATGCCTCTCAACATCATGAAGGGTCCTCCAATGATGTGCATAAAATTTAATTTATCAAAATGTTGCTTGTTACCAATATTTTATCTTCTCAAATGAAATATTGGTTTCTTCTCATTTTCCCTCACCTCAAGCAATTTCAAGGCCCTCTCCAAATCCATATCAAAGCTTGTATGAAAGGGAATACTTTATAGGAAAGAGGAAGGAATTCATACTAGCTATCAAGCTAGGAAGTTATATCCCAATGATGAAAAGTGAGTTTTTACATAATTTAGTAATGCAAGTCATAATGAGTTTGATAATAATTATATGCCTTTGATTCTTGTACTTAGTGATTTTTTTCTAATGGAATGTTTGAGATTTAAGAAATCTTATAAGAAAGTATAATGTACAATATACTTGATTAAAATTTTTGAATAACTTGGGCATTCTTTATTTGCAAGAGGTTAAAATTTCAAGCATTTTAGTTTGTATTGTTTGTCATATGATATGGTTAGCTAGTCACATTTTGTGTAGAAACCACTAAGTAGGATAAGGTTGATATGCTATATTTATTTCTTCAAAATAGTGGCCGCACTTAGTGGACCAAAGATGTGACCTCACTAATAGGGCTTATCATCCCTCTTTAATATTGATAACTACTCCTTTAACATTATTGACATTTATACTTTAATGGTGTTGTTGAAATATATAAATTTTTAGTGTTGGATTATTAACTCAATTCCAACCATAACTTGGGTCATGTGTGGATCCTTTAATATGGTGGAAGTGGTGTCAAACAATTATAATAATCTCCATATGCACTACACAACTACTAATAGGGAAGTTTCCCATACTACATGTGCAAAATTTGAGTTTTTTTAAATCTTAATATTGGATACCATAATAATTATCCTCCATGGTATATGCGGGATAATATCAACTTCAAATTTGATAGATTTCTCAATGGCTTGAAAACACCATGTTGCTAGCTCAATATTTCTTTTCTTTTGTTATTATTTTTCCTTGCCTATTGACCCTTTGCTATAAATTATCCTTTCTTATAGATTTTTAATAAATTTTTCTATTGAGTAGAAAGTTGCCCAGAATAGAATGAATAAAAATTAGCTCTTCCATAAAATGTCTCTATTGTCTCTTTCATTAACTCTTCCTACATTCAATGCACATGTCTAGAATTTGGAGCCCAAGCCTTAACATTAAACTATCTTAGTTAAATAGTGAAATAATTCTATCAAAGATTATCTCTCACTTTCTTTTCATTTATGTGTGTTGGTGTATTCTCACCATTGCTCATACTAGGCCACCACCTCAAAAATCCATTATGTCACTACTAAGTCGGAAGATCATCTATTTACACATTTGCAATTGCATGTGGCCAAACTTCACCAATAGAAATAAATTGTTCATAATCATTATGTTGATAGAGATCAAATCAAAGTTTGTCTTTACTGGCTTAAAATTGGGGGAGAGTTCATAAGTAATTGTTGTGATCCTTGAGATCTTATGATGTCTCTCAATTGATTAATCATACCATTGAATGGTAAAAACTCTTAACCAAACAACATTCCATTATTCGGGATTTTTTTAATTATTATTAGTAGGTTTCAAAGCTGAAGAGTCCTCATCTAACTTGAGATAATGCCCTTCAATAGTGCATTAGTTGTCCAATCCTTATTGGTTGTCTAAATCCCAATGGAAATTATGTGAAAAAATTCTTGTGGAAAATGATCTTTATTAAGTAGTGCTCACCATGGCCAATGGCAAAGTTCTCGGTTATCAATTTTCTTGTGAAGCTCATAGAATCTTATGATATATGATTGGCCTTGACCCTTTTTAATTTTACTTAAAAGCTTGTCTTTTAAACTCTTTTTGTAATATTACCAATACAAGTAATTTGAATTCATAGCTAAATGTCAATATATAGAAAATATCTATAAGTGGAGGCCACTCACCTTACTCAATATCTCATACAAAATCATTACAAAGACCCTAATCTCAAAGACATGTCATTTTTCCTCCTCTTATTATTTGACTTAAATAGGTTGGATTCATCAAATACAAATATATTCTTGACAATATCATTATTGTTCAAGAAAGAATAAAATGGATTATATATTCTCCATAACAATTCACTTCTATCAAAATTAATTGTAAAAAACATAGAATCACATCAAATCGCCATCCATCAAAAACATTCGTCGCCATCCAAGAAAGAACTTTGATTTAAAGGCTAAATGGACAGCTTCCAAAACACTAAATTCAAAATATGATAATTGATGAATGACAGAATAATGGGAAATTGGTCAATCTAATATTCCATTGATTAGATCGTATGTGATGATGCTTTTCTTTGAGTAACGTTTGCTTAAAAAGAGTGAAAATATAAAGAAAAAATTATGAGCGAGTAATCGATCAGTATAGATAGTGACGGTTTGCAATAATTCATTAATGGCAACTACTGGTCAGAAATGACGGCTCACAAATGGTTTTAGTATTGAAGATATTTTGTGTGTGGTCGATATATGGATGGACGATGTTTCAATGCACACCAATACTTAGATCAATATTTTTTATCTATGAATTAGGTTAATATTAAAATTAAAGTTTGAATAAAATAGTTAATTTTGAGAAATAGTAGGTAGTATGGTTATTGATGAGGGTGCAACCCGAGACTTAAAAAATAACCCACAAACAAGAGAATAATTTTATTATTCAGAAAATGGAGCTTCTTACATGCAGAGGATCTCAAATCCCCAAGTTCTACAACACATGCAAGTTACAGAAAGCTACAGAATCACCCTTTCGCAATATGCGAGCTTGTCCCCAAAAAGTTACCCAAAAATTAGAAACTCGCCCATAAATAGAGCTCCCAGTTTGGAGCCAAAACAACATTCAAATTTGAGGCTTAGGAAATTTGTTTAAAAATTACAACTTTGAAGCTCAAATTTCAAAAGAACATTTGCAATTGTATCTTCTAGAAAGTGTGCCAACTTCCTGGGGCCATAACTTTTGATCCGGGGCTCCGATTCGCAAACCGTTTGAACCGTTGGAAAGGTCTTGAAGTCAAGAACGCGCTTGAAATCCGCTATG
>VDFB02105785.1:508823341-508842367 GCA_007258455.2 Sequoia sempervirens
CCAATGCCATTCTCTTTTCTCAAATGTCCCTTGTCTTATCCCTCATTATTCTTTTCTTTTTCATAGCCACTCCACCCCTCGGAGCGTGTTCGTCCCTTCGGGGCGGCTCCGCCCTCACGGGGCGTATCCGCCCCGTTGCGGGGCATGTCCGCCCCATCGGGGCGAGACCGCCCTCCTGGGGCGGCTCCGCCCCCGGTCGCGGGGCGGGACCGCCCTCCTGGGGAGGCTCCGCCCCCGGTCACGGGGCAGGACCGCCCTCCTAGGGCGGCTCCGCCCCGTCGGGGCAGTTCCGCCCTGTCGGGGCGTGTGCGCCCTCCCTCCCGGGGCGCATACGCCCCACTGTGGCACGCCCCTTATCTTGCCAAAAATCACATTTTTTCTATCTTTTTCAGAAAACCGATTTCGACCCAGTTCCTCATTTTCCTCCGTGAACAAAACCCATGTTTTGGAATTTTCAAATTTGATTTTTGATTTTTACATTGACACTTCCGGAGGCCATAACTTTTTACTCGGGTGTCCGTTTGAGCTGAGATTTGACGGGGAGTTGCGTTACGCGACAATGAGTGGATTTCCAATTGGTTTCTTTGAAAATCGTTGGACCTCGTTTTGACCCATTTTCGGGGCCTGAAAGTTTCATCTTGACCCTCAAAATCCCAATTTAGTGTTTTTCTCCAGCATTTTGAAAAATTGTTTTCACTCATAACTCAAAATGCATATCTCATATCTGGGATGTTAGTTGGCAATTCATCCTGTCTCACCAATGGGTATTTCTCAAAAAAAATTGGGACTCTCAAACATATGACCATGAAGTTTCCTAAAATGGCAAAATTTGACAATTTTTGAAAATTGCCAAATCGGGAAAAATCTGCTTGTCAACACCTTATGCCCTTTAAGCCCCGGAACTCGGTGTAGAATCAATCCAATCATATCCTTCAATCATTCTAGTCTTCAATCCAATCCTCATCTGAGCTTTAATCTTATCCCAATCTGAGCTTAACCAAACCCCTAATCTGAGCTTTCATCCATCTGCAGTTAATGTCTTTGGATACCGAACAAAGTCTTAAGATACCTCCCTCCATCTTCTTCAATTTTGTCCTATTCATCCATTCTAATAAATCCATTCACTCATTCCATGTAACCATTCATCTACTTCGAACCTTCATCTATCATCGCAACACTTCATCGAACCTCCTATCATCTCAAACCTTCATCAAACCTCCTTCTATCATTTCAAACTTTTATTCCATAATCTTGACCAATCATTTACTCATTCTGAGTAATCTTCCATCTAGTTCCAAGAATCAGTCATCTATCCATCTGGTCACCTTTTCCTCATCCAAATCCTTATCCCTCTATCTAATCCACCCACACAATCCTTTTCCTCCCCCCATCCTCTCCCCTCATCCCATCTCATAATCCCTTGTCATTAGTATCTAGCTATAGGCTTTTCCCCACGCAATCCAATTTCATCCATCTTATCATCATCACTTATGCTTCTTTTGCACATCTGTTCTATCTCATCATTCATCACTTCATCATCACTTGTCTGTGCCCTTTTGTCGAACTACGTTGCCCCTGCACTTTCACGTATATTTGCAAGACTCAGTCATCTATCCATCTGGTCACCTTTTCCTCATCCAAATCCTTATCCCTCTAGCCAATCCACCCAAACAATCCTTTTCCTCCCCCCATCCTCTCCTCTCCCCTCATCCCATCTCATAATCCCTTGTCATTGGTATCTAGCTATAAGCTTTTCCCCCACGCAATCCAATGTCATCTATCTTATCGTCCTCACCTTTGCTTCTTTTACACATCTTTTTCCTATCTCATGGATTTCATCCTTCATCATTCATCTATATGGCATGTTGTTAAGCCACTTCATCTTTGATGATTTGGATAACTATCCCTACGAGCTTTTATATGGTCCACTTTATCCTCCAATCCAATCCAATCCAATCCCTTGGTCTATCTTGTTTGATAGGTAATGGAGTTAAATCATTTTAACCCTTATCTGGGTTATCTCATCATCTTTCATCATCACTTGGTGCCTTTTGGCCGAACTCCGTTGCGCTTTCCATTAGGCAAGGTCGATCATTTGGTCGCCCGGGGGTTCCATTTCATCCGTGATCTACTTGTCCACTTTTCTCCTGATTCTCCATCCTATCTTGAGTAAATCATCAATCTCCATCATGAATTCGGTTATTGACCTCTTATGTCGAACTTCTGAGGAATCTGCGCTTCCACGTAGGCAAGGCTAATCTTTGATCGGCCCCCGAGCCCCTAGGTCTTTATGTTGTGTCAGTCTCATGTCTTGTCTCCCTTGTGTCGTGTCATCAAGGTATGCCCTTATCTCGCTGGTTCTTAACAAACAAGACCCACTTGTATCAATAAATCCAATCAGTTTTGAATATCCTACGTCATATCGATCTTTTAGCTTAGTATCCACCATCGGTCTCAACAGGATGCATCCTTCCTAACAGACCTCATCAATCCATCCATCCCCTGATCCTATGGCAAAGGACATTTGAAATTAATTGTGATCTTTTGATACTTTTGGATTTTGTTTATCATTTGAGCTCCCTAGCATCACTTGTCAAGGCCGCCATGATCCATCATATTATGGTGTGTTTTGATTGGTAAACATAGGGGCATATCTTGATCTTTTGTTTGATTGTGTCTTCTTGGTTGTCCCACCAAGATCCCCGGAGTCTTGTGTTATGCTGGGGCATCCTTTTGTGCTTGTGGTTATCTCAATACCTGGCCCGACCAAGGTCTTTGTGACCTTGGGGTGTTGGGATAGCCTTCTTGTATGTTGTGTTTATTTCATGCATTAGACACTATAATGCCTTGGTTCCACATACCCTGGCACTTGGTGTCTTATGCTATAGCAAAAATCAGTGCTCCGAAGATGGTAAATTGCATTAGGATTGCATTTCATTTTCTATTCTATCGTCTTGCATGTATCCCCCCATCCATTCATCCTTCATCCTTATCTCACATCTCTATCCAATCCCCATCCATTCCATTTAGCCCCAATCACCTAATCAAATCCTTCGTCTTGTCCCCAGTCTCGTTACCAGCCCTGACCCATCATCATCATCCCTTAGTATCCTTCCCTATCTCTTTGGTGTTGTTTTGGGATGTATCCTTCCCTCATCAACAACACTTTCATCATCATCATCGAGAGTTATTCTTACCTATCCTTTAGTGGTATTTTGGGATGTATCCTTCCCTCATCAATACCACTCAGTGGGATGTATCCTTCCCTCTCCTCGTGGTGTTTTGGGATGTATCCTTCCCTCATCAATACCACTCAGTGGGATGTATCCTTCCCTATCCTCATGTTATTTTGAGATCCTTCATTCCTTCATCAACAACACTCCATCCATCCTCAAACCCCTTGTGGCTTGAACATTGACTGGGGCAACATCATCTTCATCTCTGCATCCATTTGTGCTTCATCCATCTCCTATCGCTTCTCTTACTCTCTTACCCATCACCTTGCATCATCTTCCTCATCTCCCCTTTCATCATCTCATCCATTTCGAGAGCACCTCCGTGTTCTCTTGAACCCGCATGTCCTCTCGAGGGGGCATCCTTCATCCCTAATTTTCATCATTTTCCTTTTCCCTTCCTAGTCACTCCTTTGGATGACTGGGGCATCTTTCCCAATCTAACCATCTTCTTCTAGGTTCTATGTTTTAATGATCTTTGAAATGATGTTACTTCGTAACACCATCTCAAAGAGGGGCAAAATGTAGACATCCAAATTTGGACAATTAATTTATCCAAATTTATCACTTTTCATCTAAACATCCTCTTATCCAAGTTAATTAAGTAATATTACTATTATTTAATTAATATCAACCAAATACTTCCCCTAAAGGTATTTAATTAATTAAATACCTTACCCTCCATAATCCTCTTTTCATCAAATAAATTAAATAAATATTACATTTATTTAATTCTCACATGTCATTTTCATCTAATCCCTAATCCATTCCTAATCTCTTCATTAAGGATGTGCACATGCCTAATCCTTGATTAGGATGTGTCACATCCTCCTTTTGCAAGTTGGCTTTTAATCCTAATTAGCCCCTAATTATCCTCTAATTACTGATTAATTAAGCCTAATCATTCTCTAAGGAATTTTTAATTCCTTTTTATTCTTCCTAGATTCCCCTCTTTTATATGTGAATTTTTAATTCACATTCCATCCTTCCAAGGCTTCTAGAACCTTGGACTTGTCACAATCTCACATGTGACCAACCTTGGACTTGTCACAATCTCCACATGTGACCAAGTCCCACCTTTTTGGAGCCCACCTTTTACCCTCTAGATCATCCTAGTCACATTTATCCTCCCAACCACCTTTCCTTTTCCCATGTAGATTTTTGAGGAATTCTAAAATTCCTCAAATGTCCCTTTCACTCCCACTTGGGGACAAGAAATCCCTTTTTGTGGAAATCCTTTCATCCCCCAAGGTGCATGTCCTTTTCCACCTCATGTACCTTTTTGACAACTCATTTCCACCTCATCCACCCTTGGCCACTTCACCCTCCACATGTCAAGATGTGAGGGCTTGTGGGTTCTCAACCCACCATAGCCCTTCATCTTGACCTTGTTGGATCAATCTTGACCCTTGAATTCAAGATCCTCTATAAATACCCCCTCTCAATGAGCATTTAGGGGACTTAGTCAATTTGCAACTACATGCTGCCATTTTGTGCACTCATCCAATTTTCAATCACATCCACTTGCATTTGCATCCAAGCACATAGTAAAGATCTTCAATAGAGCCATCAAGGAGCACACATCCTATCTTAAGCAAGGGCCAATCAAAGGAGTATCAACTACAAAGGAAGGTAAAACTATTTGTCTTGTGCTATCCACTTTCTTTAGTGTTTTGTCACTCTCTTTTGGCTAATCTTGAGGTGTCCTTGATATTTTGTTTTTCATAGTTTTTAGTTGTTTTGCTCATTTAAAATAGCATAATATCAGGGTATACAATATCAAACTCAAAAAAGAAAGTATCAGGGTCTTCTATGACAAGCCCATAGAAGTTAGGAAGGATTGAAGCAAGGATGTTTTTGAGGTTATCAACTTCATTTTGATGAGTGATGGGAAATGGAAAAGATGGTTGGTTGGGTCTGTTTTGGTTTGCATTAGCCATGCCTACTTGATGGAGTTCCAAAGAAAATGGATTTTCAATTAGATTTTTGTCTTCAGAGGAAGTTTTAGAACTAGTCAAATTGGGAAATGCATCAACAAAAGGATGTGTCTCTTCTTCTTCATCATCTCTTGGCATATTTTGAAGCTCAACTAGCTGAAATAGGTCAGGGTCATTAGGAAGGAATCTCCCATAAGCATCTCTTCTCCTTCCTCTATGAATGTCGTATCAACTCAGTATCATCCAACTCACACAAAGAATTGGTGAAAGAATAGCATGTCATTACTTTCCTAAATGAAGGGTATGCTAAGAAAAAACTTCAGAAATACTACAACAAGAAAGAAACTATCAATGACTCCAAAGAACTTCCTAGTTTGACACCATCCCTGACAACGACACCAAAAATGTTGGCCTCCTCTAATGGTTTAATAACTAAGCCCTTAGAGATGTGACTTAGAGATTGGACATCTACTCTAAGTAGTTATCTTACTCATCATGAAGGTGCATTTCATTGTCAACCCAGGGATGTAAACCTGAAATGGGTCAGCACTATATGTGCACTAGGACTCCATTGTAGTCATCCATAAACTAGAAAAGAAACAATACTGGAAATAAAATGTTGGAAATAAATCAACTTAAGCACTAAGCATGAATCAATAACTACACTAAGAATTAACAACTAGACTGGAAATGAAAGAGAGGAATGGAAATCTCAACAAATAGATAGGAAACTACTCTGTCTGCCTTGGCTGCAGGAACAGTCACAGAACAAAATTCTAGTGGCTGCAGGAACAGACAACTACTAAAACTAAAACTAATTACTAAACAGAAAATAACTTTTAAACTAAATGGGTGGAATTCTCACCAAGTGGCCCCCCTTGAGTGATTCCTCCTTAAGCTAACTCAGATGCAACAAATCATAATATCATATTATTTATTGAAAGTATGATTACAACATTTCAACAATATGAATGTATTACTAAAATTGGAAAATGCAAGTACAATCTCAAAACATCCAACCTTATGAAAAGGGGCATCTGACCATTATTTATAGAGAGAAAAACTTATAATTAACCCTAACTACCTAGGTATTCGACTCCATCAAAATAGGAGGAAGCCATTTATTGCAAGCATAGAAAAAGAGGGAGGAAGTTATGCATGCGCCAAATTTGGTCAAAGGAGACTTTCCTCAACAAGAATCTAGCACAACACACTCCCTAGATTTTCTCAACAAACAAACATGGCCATTAAAAGGTAGTTACAATCTTTCATTCAAATTAGGAATTTCCCTCCATTGAGAGTTTTCCCCTCCTTTGACCTCTTAATGACCATCTTCTTGAATTTCTTGGCAATCGACCTGTTGGTAGGAGTTTCTTCCACTTTGCAAGCTCATTTACATCAACATCTTAATGTGAACCTGCATGATGTCATTAGCATGCACAAACAATTGCATATCCAAATTACCTTAAAGTAACATCCATTCAACCACATGTAAAATTAACATAGATAATTCACATGGCATATTAATGTCATTAAAAGTCACAAGGATAAACTTATGCCCAAGGTTTATGGTTTTAAGGAAATAACATGGAAAATGTCAACAACCAAGTGTCAAAGTCTATGGTAACAACAACAAATATATAATAAACCCTATCAAAATTGAGCCATGAATTGGAGTCATCATTGATGCTAATATTTTGTAGATGAAGGATGAAGTTGAAGGGGGTTAGGTCCTCGATCTGGGACACATTAAGAAAAGGAGCTTCTCTCATTAATAATGGCATCTTTTGGATTATTAACAATGGAAATAATGCCTTATTTTGGGATGATTCCTAGGATAATCATCCTTTCATTATGTCTTCATTTCCTCAACTTTTACATCTTTACAATATTTTTTAGGGAGAAAGTTGGACTAAAGTTGTGGATTATAAGTACTCCATCCCTCTTGGGATTTTTTAATCCATCAATTAAAAGAGCCTTGTAGATGGCTAGTGGGATGATGTTTGGAAGAACGTGATACTTTATCTTCCATTTTGGTTGATCGACCTTGCTCTTTTTCCAAGGATCCTAATGACCTAGCTTTGGATCATGAATCAAAAGGAATCTACATTATTTCTCAAGGTTATCAATCTCTTGAAACTCAGTGAACAAGGTTGGGGGACTTTCCTTGATGGAGAAAAATTGGAACAAGATAGGATTTCCCAAATATAATTTTCTTTCTATGGCTTCTTTTGCACAATAAATGCCTAACTCAAGGGAAAATATTAGGAAGAGAGGCTTTATGGATCACCCCTATATACTCTTTGTAGATGCAATGAGGAAAGTACAAACCATCTCTTCTTTTTTTGTCCTTTCTCTAAGGAGTTATGAAATATTTGGTGGAATCTTTGGAATATACCTTTCATTCTTGCAACTTCCTTAAATGATTTTTGGAATAACTTAGGTTGACCTCTTGCATATGCTTCCTTCCTATAGGTTGCTTGGAACATTGGTCTCTATTTTATTCTTTGGTAGATTTGGTTCAAAAAAAATCATCGTATCTTTCAAAATTGTCAAAGAAAAACACAACAAATATGGTTCAAAGTCAAAAGAATGATTAAGGAAATTTTCAAATCCAAATTCTCTCTAGATGTCTCTCTTTCCTCTTCTGATCTTCTCTTGGGCAAGCTTTTGGAGTTATATCTCTTATTTCCCTCTCTTGATAGATCAAAAATTAGTACTCAAGTCTTTAGGAAGGTTAATAAATCTAGGAATTGGCAGTCTCCTCCCAATGAATTTTTGAAAATAAATTCCAGGGGTGACCCTAGGATAGTAGGAATTAGGAGATTTGGTAGAGATTGTAAAGGATCAATTTTTTTTCTTCTCTATTCAAATGGGTGTGCACTTGAATAATTTCATGGAATCTTGGGAAATTCTGAAATCCCTTGAAATTATTCTTGTGAAGGGTTGGAGAAGATTTATTTGTGAATCTAATTCTATGATTCTTTTTTCATTATTGAATAAAGGAAAGACCCATGAGGCTTCATGGAGACTCGCCAGGGTGGTTAAACAAATTCTTCAAGTGGTAGCTAATTTTGACTTGATATCCTTCTTGCATGTTCCAAGATAATGGAATTGAGTTGTTTATTATCTTGTCAAATGAGCTTCAAAAGGGGTTTAAGGATGGAATTTCACTAGATGGGATGATTTTGATCATGAAAAATTACACGACCTTCTCAATATTATTCATGATGATAAGAGAGAGGGTGGTTAGATGGTTGAGTTGGGTTTGGAGTGGGATGAATGGTACTTCAATGTCTTCCATGGATACTATCTCTTGGGTCTATAGGATCCCCTGGTGGATCATCCTTCTCTTGAATATAATGATGGTAGTCCTCATTTGGAAATCTGATTGTAATCTCAATTCAAATATCTTGAATATAATTTTTTTTGCTAAAATTAAAATAAATTTAAACAAAAAAATATTAAATCAAGAAAGTGAATTGAATTCCTCAAGATTAACTCATTCATAAATCCCCTAATTTCTCCTCACTAGGAATCTCATGTCAATGTGTTTTAGAGTTCAAGAGGATTAAGTTGAGTTTGTCTTGAATGAAATAAAGGCCAATCAACTAGCCCATGAGGCTATAGACTTGGACCAATTTTGAGAGCAAGCTCAAGCCTTAAGGGATATAGAATGAAGCAACATAAACAACACAAGAGTTCATGCAACAAGGATAAGCCAAATACAAGGCCAAGACATCAACCACTATCTCACAAACACTTGCTAGCAATTAAACATCATCCAAGAAACCATAATCAAAAACCATAATTTTCTACAAGAGCTAACTACAATACTCCACCATATTAATATCATTTTTTGGTCGGTAACTTGAGAATTTTTTATCTAGCTTTAGCTGGGTGAGGCCACAAATGGGGGACCTCATATTGACATGAGCACCAATATTAATGTGAATAGTATAGACCTGTGAGCACTGTAGCCCAATTGTGGAAAAAATATTGTGATCACACCAACCTAGTAAGGGTATGGAGCACTATGTCACATGGAATGAACACCAACAACATCAATGTGATAGTTCAAACCTACAAGCCTAATGAATCAACAAGGGCATAATTCCCACAATCACAATGGCCCAATAGGGGTTTGAAATTTGGTGGATACAACAAAAATGCCACAATTTAACCATCACACTATTCCATGAATAGCTACTCCACTATATCAATGTTATAAACAACAATTTTCAAACTCTTTCTCAAAGCCATCTATGCTTGAACCTTGTTGTCTCTCATAAGACTCTTCCCCCTTGAGAATAAGATAGTATAAAAAATACTCCTTTTCTTCACTAGCTTTTGTTATATGAGTAGGAGTGACTTGTCCTCACACCAAAGACATAGTAGCAACATGTATAACATGTAATCTTGCATCTATGCAAAGTATTTGCAGGTCAAATTTTTATGTACATATTTGGTGAACTTGATGTGGACTTTCAAATCTTGATGGGTGATTTATTTTGCATTTCCCATGATTTATTTCATTATCACCATAGCCATTCTCTCTCTAATACATTATATTATTATGTGGTACCTTCAATAGCCCCTAAAATATATTCAAATTAGATATAATTAGGGGAAGTTCCCCTCTAATGATTATCTTACCCCATATTTGATAAGTATCATCTAGTATACTAATGGCACCAATATCTAATCATTACAATTATGACATTACTAGCTTAAATGGTAGGCAAACAATACTGCATGAATTTATAATTTTCAATAACCTAGCCTAGATCTGAGATATTAGGCTCCAACAAAACCTAGGTCAAGTTAAATTACATTAATTACTTACTCAATCAAAAATCTATTGATAAGACCATCCCATCATAAACTATCGAGACATAGCCAATCAGATTGACAATAAGATGGTTAATTTAGAAACAAAATTAAAAGATGATTGAGTTGCTTGATAGTTTCATATATCCTATCAAAATTAATAATTTTTAGCACACCAAGTGCCACTAGATAAATCCCCTTGAAGAAGGAACTAATGGGGATACCCAACCCCATTATAAGATAACCCACCTCAAGGTAGCGAAGTATAATAACATAGGGAAGAGGGAGTGATGTATAAAGGCCTCATAGCCACCCTTTTCCAATAAATTAGGATGCATAAGGATGGAGGTACTCAACAACCTCTCTAAAGCATAGTCATTAAAAGACCCAGATCACTAAAGTAGCAAACACATGATAATTCATTCACCATTACCAAATATGACTAGCTCATCATGGGACAAATCAAGTCCCCCTTTCCTCAACTTTTACCTTTGTAATACCAATAATGAGGCATTTGTTCCTCCTCAACAATAAATATATAAATTTCAACCTAGAGGGATACCCAAAACTATGAAATTCCAACAAGGATACAACCATTAAATATACAACAAAACTATCGATCTATGTCGATATATCAAACTAAGTTTCTTTTCGAGTCTCAACTCGGTTAGCAAGTCCTTCCCACATGGATTATGTTTGGAGGGACAATGTCTTCCACACAAAAAAAAAACTTAGGGACATCTTGAGTACTTAAAGGAGACCCTAGACCTCAAGATTTATAATTTCATGTTTTCATTTACTCTCCTTGATCTTCCAAAATTCAAGGGGGAGGGAGACTTGAATTCTCATATTATAAGTGTACACAACAATTATAAAGGAACTCCTCCACTAGGAAGGAATCATCACTAGAATATTTCTTAATAATATAGAAGGGAGAGGATTGTGTTTTATTAGTAGTATTGTCTTCCCAAAGTGTTAATTCATTAATTTTAATGACTCATCAATAAGTTTGTTGTGGCCTTAAACATAAACAAACTTGTCAAGAAATAATTTGGAAATTATGAAGAATAAAACATGATGTCAACAAACTAGTCACACTTTATCACATTGGAGATAATTCCTCTACTCATCAACATGCATTCCAAATATGGATCATAGGGAATTGCATAACAATTTCCTATACACCATTAATAGGGACATGAGAGAGGTAAAAAAACACCCTACAAGTATTATGGAGAGGCTCTAGAAAGTGATTTGAGAGTTGAAAAAGTTACCATTTATAGTGGAAGGAAATCTTGTGGAGCCAATGAAAGACTTGGCATTCAAAATGTGGCTATGAAAAATAACAATGATGAGAATAATAAAAACGATTTGTTTTCTCTAAAGATATTAAATATTGAAACATAGAAAAATAGGTTAGGGGTTCAATACATATGGTTTTATACTAAATTTGAAATGTTTCACCAAATTTACTATAAATAGAAATGGAAAAATGGGGTGTAATGAACCTACCTATTTTCTATTTCTTTCAGGAAATGAGGTTATCCAAGATAGAATTAACTTTTAGCCCTTGGGTGAGTCAATTCAATGGAAGATCTAATAATTTCCTTTATGTATGTGGATGGGGTAAATATGAATGAAATGCACTTTTGTGAGAAAAATGAAAAATACCTAATGATCCCAATTATGCAATGTAACACTTGAAAATTCAATACAAAGCATAACACTAAGAGAATCCACAACTTCCTTTTAGATTTGTGAAGTCTAAATTATTATAAACATGTCATAAAAAATGTTGCAACGTGTCCTTCTAACATAAACAGTGATAAAAATGACTGAACAGGGGTTTTGGGAGAGAAATAAAAATACCAAATGCACTCATTCATGACATGTAAAGGTTGAATCTAGTAGATGAAACATAGGACTATTAGAAATAGTAAACCTCTGGCAGATTTGAGAAGGGGAAAATGTTGTGCACCTATTACAAAATGTTGTTTCTGGAAGCTATCTTGGGACTCATTCGCCTATAGGCTAATAAATCCCTTTTCCAAGAATCAAAACCCGATTTCATGATCCTTGGGCCTTCGGTCTGCACTTCTAATTCTCCCAAGTTCCACTATCAAAAATTCAAAAATGAATTCAGGATCAGAGTTTCTGTGAGATGACAACTTTTCTTGCAACTTTGTCAACTTTTGCAATTTTGCACTTTAGAGATCTCCATGAAAGCATGAAAGGAATGATGAATGAACAATACAATGTTGCAATTCAAAAATACCTTGAATAAACCTTGGAAAGACTGAAATATTACATGATATGGCTTCAATGGATGTGGATCTTGATGCTTGAATCTTGCTTTGAATCTTTGACTTGAATGCTTAGATTAGATCTTGAAACCTACATCACAATGTTAGCTCCAAAAACATGCATGAATGAACATAACTGTGACATGATTCTTGAGATCTTGAATGCTACAACAAATGATGAAGAAATCTGGTCTTGAACACTTTTTACAATAATCTTGGCTCTTGTAATTGATCTTCAAAACTTCTAGTTGATTTGATAAAATAACCTTGTATCTATAAACATTTATCCTTAATTTCCTAAAAATTAAACATTACATGCCAACATTTGAAATTTGAATTTGGGATGATAAAAGTATCGCCAAAACATGTTTTAAAAATGGGTTCCAAATCCTAGGGAAGACCCATTCGCCCATGGGCGAATGGGTCCCAGGTCCCTATTCCTAGAACACACATTGTTCAAGGTGTTTATGTGTTGGCATTAATTATTGTCGGGTTTCCCCTTCAGAAAATGTAATTTATTAGGCTTGTAGATGTAAAATAAGGCTTATTAAGGCATAATTAAGTCCAATTTAATTAAGAGGGCCCAAACAGAGTGTGAAAATGTAAAGGAGTACATTTTTCAACACCACATTAAGGCATTCTTAATTCCATTTTAATTGAGGAGCCCAAACAAAGTGTGAAAATGTAAAGAGATACATTTTTCTACACTACAAATAATAAAATAAATATGACAATAAATTAGGGCACAAAAATTTCCCCCCCAAAAAAACAACAATAATAAAGGATGCAATAACAACAATGGCCAAGGCAATTATCCTTATCAAAATAATAATGATGTGGATTATCCCCACAGTAACAATATTTTTATCAAAGGGATAAATAACAATAAATCGCTTGAGGATAATAGGTGTGAACTATATTGTCATCTTTATGATTATGATAGACACTATTCATTCTATAAAGTAAGATGGCACAACATAAAGGTGTGTTGGAAGTATAATAGATACATCTCAAAGCTCCTTGAGGATCATCAACATTTATTTGTAAACATATTCCTTAGTCCTTGAGAACAATAAACAAAAAAATATATTTAAACTCTTGAATAATTTTAATATGTCTAACACCAACCACTAGGGAAAAATCTTCTCATCCAAGGCAAAGTGTTCATTAAAGGCGTACCTTTAGTAATTCCAAATTTTTGGAGTAGATTTTAAGGGCAATCATATTCTTGGTGTGTGGTAAATGCCTTAAGATGCTTCAAAGACATCTAAAGTTAGAGTATGTAGTAGGGAAATGTAATTTTAGTCTGTGGTAAATTATTTTGAGACACTTCACAATTAGAGAACATCAAGCATTAGGAATTCAATAGATTAAAACAATTATATCCTTGAAGGACATATCATGACACCAACTCTCCACCCATCTCATAACCACACCACATGCTAGTTAGTCTCCATTCAACCACTACTATTTCATTCCTGGAATGAAGTTTTGGAATGAAAAAATTGTGTTTTGTTTAGAAAGGAGGTAATATATTGTTGTTTAGTCTATAATTACAATAAATTAAGTATATTGAGATTAGCTACCCCTATATGATGATATAGTTTTTTATTGATATCAATTACTTCAACAAAGTGAAAAGCCCAATATTCATAACAAATCAATGTCTTGCACTTGGGAAATTGTAACTAAGTGAACTTAGTCTTCAATGCCACTTTCTATTTAACTTGGTGGTTGTAGTGGCTAATTACTCATGTACTTTGATGAGATGGAATAGTGACCATGAGGACACTTAGTAATATTTGTTGTATTGGTTTCAAAGTTACACATCAATTAAGTTTTTGTCATAAGCAAACTCTTGAAGCCTCTAATCTACACAAACTCACTATCCAATTTAATCAATATGAAGAGAAGTGTTAGATACATCAAACATTGTCCAAGAGTTAGATATATAATTTTTGATATTTGAGTGTGTTGAGATTTATGGATTGAAAATGTGTATAATTTTTGGATCATACTCCACGATCCATCATCATGACTCTTCTCTTTATCTGCATTGCATCTTGATGATGGATCATGGAGTATGATTTGAAACATTGATGTAAAAAATTATACACATATTCAATCCAAAAATATCAACATGCTATTTCTATGGACTGTGGAAACTTCATGCTATTGTTGATATTTAATCTATATATAATTCACATCCAACTAGTGGCTTAAAAGTCACATTAAAATATAGGCAATATTCCTATTAGGGCATATACCAAAATCATAACCATAGGAATAGCTCTACCTTGGCACTATAACATGGCCATAGCAAGTTATATATTGAACTCTTAATTGCTAATAATTTGATTGCATCTTTTATTGGGAATATAAAGAACAATTTTTTTCCCATTTAAAGAAAAACAAGGATTAAAGAGGCAACACATTGACTTTCTTTTTGTTGCTTTTGGTCTTGAATTTTGGGAATGAGCGGCCCAATGACCGCTTAGTTATTTTTAAGCTCGAATAGTTTAAGAGATTTTGTGATGAAACATTAAAAAAAGTTAACCATAAACAAAGCCAATCATGTAATTAACATGTCATTAGTATATGTGTGTGTATATATATATATATGTGTGTGTGTGTGTGTGTGTGTATATGTATCTATATATATGTATATGTGTATATGTGTATATGTGTATGTGTATATGTAAATGTGTATGCATGTGTATGTGTATGTGTATATATATATGTGTGTATTGTATATATATGCATATATGTATACACACACATATATAAATGTATATATACATATGCATTATGTATATATGTATATATTTGTATATGTATATGTGTATATATATGTATGTGTATGTATATGTATATGTGTGTGTGTGTTTATATTATATATATATATATATGTATGTATGTATGTATATGTATACATATGCATATATGTGTGTGTTTGTATATATGTATATATATGTATATGTACATATATACATATACATATATGCATATACATATAGATAGATAGATAGATAGATAGATAGATAGATAGATACATGTACATACATACATACAAACATAGAAACATATATTAAAATCATATTTAATTTAATATATGCATACTTTTTAAATGGTTATTTAGTAAAACATTTGGGTTTATTTTCAAGTTTGACATTTTATATAATTTTAATTTATGTAATGTATAATTTGGAATCTTCTTAAATAGCAGTAGAGCAATTATAATTTCCAACTTTGAAAGTTTTATTATAAATGGGGAGGAGGGTTCAAGTTATATAGAGATTATTAATCATAAATTTGTCAATTGTCCTTTCTCTCTCTTTTTTAAAATTTAAAAATAAATATATTATAATATGATAATTCCTTAAAATTATCAAAATAAAATGACCACCAATTTTAAAAATCTCTTAAATAATTTGAGTAATATCTTTAAAAATATTAATTAAGGGGTCCCATGGAGCCGCTACACAACTATTTTTTATGGAGTAGGGGATCCCATTAGAAGAAGAAAATAATGTTACAAGATAACATAGGATCTTGTGTAAGAAAATATGAGCCCCTACATTTTAGATTTTAGATTTAAGCATGTGTTTTTTGTTGAACACACTAAAATGCTAAGAGGGGGGAAAAACATATACTAAAACTAAACATTTTCATTTGTAGATTAAACATCAAATCACATTAACTGAAAAAAGAGCAGAAATGAAAAGCATGCACCACATAAGGACGCCGAGATTTTTACATGGAAAACCCAATGAGGAAAAAACCATGGTAAGAGTTAACTCACAATATATGAAGCTCACTGCTTACAAAAATTATAATGTGTTAAGGTTCATTGCCTTTGGACTTGCAGGCCAAGGCACACAACCTTAGGGCAAGATACAAGGACCTATTGAAAAGGCTCACTACTTGATAGTAGGATACATGAAAAATTACAATGAGAACATGAACATGAACAACTATAAAAGAAGCATCTATCATATGATGATGTTGCAGTCCCTTTTTCACATAATTACTCCATCATATTGACTTCACACACTTCATATTCAACATTTTACACCACCTCACATCAAAAAATCAATTCACAATTTATTTTGTTCTTCTATAAATACCCTTCACAACAACTTAAAACACCAATTAGGTCAGCTCCAAGATGACCTATAAAATGAAATGAGTGATACTACATAAGTCAACTTCACACATATGCATGATGAAGATAAAATGAGTTGTGGATCAACACACGACATAACAAACCCCAAATACATCACAACACATCCTCCAAAGAAAAATTAATTAATCATAATCAACCATAGATGAAGGGAACAAGACTGTTGGCCCAAACAACATCAATACTACCAAAACTGCCAACTATTCATCTTTACACCATGGGGGAGAAACGAAAAACATCATGCAGACCAAGATGTGAACAACGTAGTCTATGCATAATATATCTTCAACATTATTATAAAGTATCTGATCATTATGAGTTGGCGCAAGAAGAGAAACATATTGAACTAATGAAAACAAAGCATCCCAAACAGACTGTAACACTTCATAAATTAGGATATTGCATTGTTGTACACCAAAAAAAATGAGACTTGCAAGGATGAACCCATACACTTCTCTAAGCATTATTCCCAAATCTAAACAATCACATTCATCACTCTGGATGAATACAGAGCATTCCAATAAGCCTTCATCAATGCAGAAGGTGTAACGACTTGAATTATTGAATGTAACACCTTCACATCATGACCATCTTATCTTCTGAACCACAAGGAAAAAGATTGCTTTGCAAAAGGATACAGATCAAAATATCATGACTGTCTTGGAGTATATACTATGAATGTCTTAGAAAAAAATTTGCAGCTTATCTCCATGTGTGGTACACAAAACTAGAATGGTATCAATGTAAACATGTTTTAAACATATTAGAACATGTGAACCTACCTTTGCTTCATACTTAGACACCAAGCTAATCACCATTCTTTCATATACCATATTGTTGACTTATACCAATAGATATCTCTACACATCAACTATCTTTAGAGTATATATAGTCTTCAACATGTACATTTGACATCAATGACAACACATCTTGAGTTGACATTAATGACAACACATATTTCCAACAATCTCTGGGCCTTTTTCATTAATGGAAATGCACATATATCTACAAGACTTCTCTCCCCCTTTGACATCAAGGGTAAAGGGAATAATATCTTCTACTTATAGCAGCCCAACAACCATATGAACTCCCCCATTTTCTATGCTTTCTACAAACAATAATCTCCCTGAGATGGAGATGATCCCAAAAATGATGTTATGTACATACTAGTATTTTAACCAAAAATGATACTACAAGCCTCCATAATTTTATACAAATCCAAAAATTGTCTTATCTACAATACTCTCACAACTCACTTAGAAGGTAGAATGCTTTTGTAGATTACCTTGAGTTTGGAAGAGTAGATACCGGTTTGCCTTTTTGAGGTAAGAATGTGATTTTAACATTCAAATTGTATGCATAAGTCCTCAACCTCATCCACACTACTTGGAGCCTTCATTTTTTGATCAATATTTTCTACTTCAACAAACAACCTAGATAATGAAGCAAGTCTCAAGTTGACTGCTCCCCTTAGTTGACTAAACTATTTCTTTAATTGATCTTTGGTCCATAAGTAATAAAAACTACACATGAAGACTTTTTATTTGAGCTCTTATTGATTTATCCCGACCATTTTGGTGATCTATGACTCAATGGAGTCAATCTAGTTTTTGATGTTCTTGGTGGAATTGACCATTTTAAGAAAAACTGATATAGATTTGTAACCTCAACAATACATTCCTTAAACATTTTCATATTCTCTTGTAGTTTGTTGTGTGCATTGGCACACTAGTCAAATGCAGTATCCATTCTTTTTTCATTTATCTTCCTCAAGGCCTCTTGTTCTGCCCTTTTCTCCATGTGAGAGGAATGATCTTTGAAAGAATCCATTAAAAGTTTCAACTTTTGTTCCAAAGGAAAGGAAGAATCAATGTTTACCTCTGGTAAACCCTCTTGAATAATCTATAATGTCCCCTTTCTAGTGGAACACTTAAACCTGAATCTTGCATGCAAAGTATTTCTCAAAGAGACAATAGAAGCGTCAGAGATCAATAAGTTCTAGTGTTGATATCTAATAAGATCAAAGATGAGATAAATATTCCATTCTTGTCAAAGGATCCTTCATTTCCTTCTTTCACTCACTATAAAGGATTCCTTTATAATATATTTCATAAGTACACTAGGTCAAATATTAAACATTTTCCAATATCACATCGGTGGAATTCTATTATACCAATTATCATTATAGTGAATGAATAGAGTCATTATTATTGCATAGTTGCATATAAAGCGTATATCTGTATACATTTTCATATATATAAATATATAAACTATAATCATTACTAATTATTTATATATATTTATTTCATATATATACTTTAGTCATTTTAATTATATATATATATATATATATTTATTATATATATGTATATATTTATTTATTTATAAATTAACAATCATAATAAACTCACCTACACTGCATACCTCTGATTATTGTTTATGCTGAGGCAATTCGTAGCTCACAATAATCAGATTATTTTCCGAGTACCATAGTCTATTCTCATTCCAACATATGCTCCTTGATCGGAGTTCACATAGCA
>VDFB02105785.1:508842467-509036305 GCA_007258455.2 Sequoia sempervirens
GGATAGAATCTCCCATAGCGCCAAAGCAGCACGATCACCAGACATGATGATGAAGAAGCTTTTCTGTCCCTTACTCGGTTCCCGCTCATTCACTTTTACAGCCAGCCCAGGAAAATTTGCCTTCATTGTTTTCAAGAAATTCTTCAGTGAAGTTATCACTACTGATGGCATCGGACTTTTGGATTACCCCATTGCACAGTTCGTCGCCTCCAAATTTAACATCTCTCCGGCCAATATCGAGCGTATATTCAAATTCTTCCCACGTTTGCAGAAACTCAAAGACCTGGAAAAGGTGGAGCAATTTTCCAGCAATTTGTTTGTTTGTTGGAAAGTAACGGCTGCAAAACAAACCAAATCGCAAAAATAATGATGCGTTCTCCCAGAAGTTTTGGGGTCGGGGTAGATAAGATAGAACCCAAGCTCCAACTACTGAAAGATTCGGGGATGGAGGGGGCAAATCTGGTAAGGGTTTTGACGATCGTGCCGTAGGTGCTGAACACAAGCCTCGACCGCGAGCTTCTTCCTAAAATTACGCTTCTTAAAGCTGCGTTTGTATCTCACGATCTGTTCATCAAGGCTGTCCTAAGAAGCCCCTCAATTCTTATATATAGTCTGGAGAAAGCCGTGAAGCCCTCACTTGCCCTTTTGGAGGAACATGGTATTCGTGGGATGGAAATGGCCAGATTCTTATATTCGAGACTGAGCCTTCTGTGACGCTCTTCTTTAACGCCTGCTCAAGTTGAGCTCATTCACAAGATCGGTGTCCCTAAAGAAAGCAATGTGTACAAATACATTTTGGGCGTCGTGGTCACTTTCCGCATGGAATCATTAGAGTCTAAAATTCACAATCTTCAACTTTGTGGGCTCTCCTCTGAGGAAACTATGGAATTATTTAGGACTAGTCCCTTGGTCTTTCATTACTCCACAGAAAAGGTCAGGCAGACAATGCAATTTCTTATCAATGACGTGGGACTCCCTGCAAATTCTGTGGTAAAGCAGCCTCAGCTCTTAAAAAAGAATTTGGAAAAGGTTATAAAGCCTAGGTTTCTGGTTTTGCAGGAAATCAAACCCTTGAATGGGATTGGGCATTTTAATGCCAAACAGCTTTATTCGATTATCAGAATGCCCGAGGCAAAGTTTCTTAGCAGGATTGTGGAAGGACATCCTGACTCCACGACACTGTATGGAGTTTATGAAAAGGCCAAGTCTAATGTCTCAAGTGGCACAAAGATCTCAAGGAAAAACACTTGTTACTGAGCCTTTGATCTTCTTTGAGCCTTTTATCTTCTGATTTTGAGCTGATGAGACTCAGGGTATAGAAACCCATCACACACATGTTAGTTGCTGATATTCAAAGAATGGCTTGGAACGACACAAAATTAATAGGGAGTCATTCTGCAAATTACAGGGAATAGCAATGATGTTTTCAGTCCAGAGAAAGGAGGCTTTGTGCACACAGGTGGCAAAACAGCTTGACTCGGTTCTTTGCAGGGACCCCATATTAGGAAGATAGGAGGGAATGTTTGCTGGCTTCACAGGATTTGAGTACACAAGAAACAAGATTAGTGGACACTAACAAAAACTACTCCGCCGAAACAAATTGATTTAACGTTTTCGAAGTCTTATTGCTCTTCAGGTAAGGTATACTAATATTTTTGAAGTGACCTTTCAATTGCTTTCGTTTCAGCCATTTAGTTTAACTTAATTACGGAATTTTCAACAACTGGAAACTTCTTTTGCAAATGAAACATTGTAAAAGTTCTATTGTGAACTTGTTGTCTTTCCAGAATAAGGAGTGTTCAGTTTTATAAAATATATGATTTTTTTTTTTAAATTCATTTTATTTTTATGTGTCATAGTCATCATCAATCTTGATTTGTAAAAGACAAAAATCTTCTTCAAAAATTCAAAATAATTAATTGATTGAAAAAAGTAAGATGTGAAATTAAATTTTGAAACACTTTATCATACAAATAAATTTAAAAATAAAAATTATATGTATACAAACAATGATAAATCCATATCATTATAGATACATGCTTACATTTCATTAGTCATATCCATGTCATATATATTAGAAAACAATGATAATTAATATTAATAATGTAAAATTGTTCTAAATTCATATTAAAAATATTCCACGTAAACTTATTAAAAGTAATTTATAAGTTAAAAATAATTACATTATATTTTGAAAAGATTCTTAAATTAATATATATTTTTATAATAAATATTATAAATCATATATATTAATATAAAACAATGCTAAGTATTAGTAATATTAGTAAAATCCATAGTTGCACAGGGAATCAAATTAAGGTATGTGAGTTAAATGAATAAACTAATATCTTAAATTTACTCTTACAATAAGTTTTTAAATTCATAAGAATATAATCTTATTAAAATATTCAAAAACATGCTAAATTAATTTGTATATTAAAAAGTAAAATATTATATTATATTTATCTATAATAAATTTTTAGAATTATGTGTCATATGATTGTGCCCAGACCTGCTCCCAATGCATGAAATCACGCTGTATAATGCCTCTCTGCCCGAAATTCTGGAAAAAAACCAAAAATGTCTTGAACAACGATTGATATAAAGCCTGAGATGGCAAAAACTAAAGGATTTGCCATCTTATATCCATATGAAAATCAACAATAGCCCAAGAAAGTTGCTCTCGTTGCCATTGATTTTTTTGCTCTCCCGAGGAGTAGCACATTTGTTTGCTTTTCCCCTCTCCTGAGGAGTAGCACATTGTTTGCTTTTCCTTCAAACTGTGGATTTGATCTCTCCTTTTGCAATGATCAAAATAGGTAGAAGATTTCATAGAGAATCATATTAAGAGTCTGATGCCCTAGGTACAAGTCATCATTGAGCACTTGGATGGTAAAGATAAGGAATCAACTCAAAGCAGCAACTTTGAGGCACCAGGTTCTCGTTCTCTTCCTAAGGGAACTATTGCATGAAATTTCCGTTTGTTTACTTTCCTTTTATGAACATTCTGTGGTAATTATTATGTAATCAGTTGCCCTTATGGGAGGGTAGTGTTGACATCATCATAACTGCTGTTTTTAAATTTTGATATTCTTTGTGATCATATGCCCTCTGTAAACTTTCTTCATCCATCTAAACAATTGATATGATTTTAGTAGGCTCTGCAAGGATTTGATTCACTCTATTGCCACCTTGTTTCATTTTGTAACTTCTTTAATATATCTGAATCTGAATTTTGTCAAATAAAAAATAAATAAACAAAAGCAAATGATACAAATCTTAAGTACGAATTCATATTCAAGTTTCTTTCAGTGGTCAAATTTGAAGAAGAATTACTTGTCAATATCAAATTTTTTATTTTATCATCATACATAGTCCATGATGCAACTGCACCAAAGAGTACCAATAAATAAATCCAATTTAATTTCACACAGAAAATTTGGAATGCAATTCTTACAGACCACATGATCAATATTTTTCAGCTAACTGAAGAGCCTAAAGAACAACATTCACTATTCAATACCAAATGTCCACTTCTATTCAAATGCTCCGGAAGTTTATTATGAGATCCTTGTGCAAAGATTTTCTTTATCAAATTAGGCCATGGATTCCCCAATATGGGTAGCTGTATAGACGTCACCTAATTTGGTGTATTGAGAACTTGTCAACCCAAATTTTGAGGACAAAATATAATTCCCAATGTATGGTGTATCATCTTCCAATATCATTGCCAACAAGTTTTATTCCATATAGCCATCACATCCGTTGCAGGAGCCCAATGCTTATATAGCAATGTATCATCCAAGAATACCCTTGATGGTTCCTAAGTTCTAACCGCCCAAAATTTATCTGTGTGATGCCTCAATTTCCTCTAGAGTTCTTCCCTTAGTTTCAGGCACAAACAGTACCACAAAGATTAAGGTAAGAGCACTGAACAGGGCATACAGCATGAATGTTCCTGCAAAGAACAGAGCTCAATTTTAGTTTGCAATTCTATACCAATGATCCCAGAAACAATAAAAATGAAATCCATCCTTGGTTCCCAAACTAGAGTTTATGATATGGTCATAGAACTTACCTGTTTTGCTCCATTCTAAGAGTAAGTTTATTGTCATTGTCACTGCCCAGGAAAGAGACCAATTGGACACCGTTGCCACACTACCAGCAATGCCCTTGACTTTGATAGGAAGTATCTGCAGTAAGATTAGAATTAGAGTAGGTACTTTACAGTTGAGCGCATATAAGACTGCAAAACAGAACAAGATGAATGGAATCTTTCATAGATAGGATGTCTAGTATTTAGGGAAATTGGATCGAGGAGGTCAACATTGTAATAAGGTCAAAGTCTCAGAACAGTATAGAGGCCCAATTTCTAGATTACCAGGTATACCCACAAGCTTTTATATTGACGAGTTTCAATCAAGTGCAATTCCTTGAGAAATAGAAGTCATGATAACTTCACCACTGGACCATGTCCACTTCCTCAAAATTTGAGGATTTGTTTATTTCATGCCAAATATTTTACGGGTAAACCTCAATTTTCTGAATTGAAAAATATGCCTAAAATTTGTGTCTTTTCCAAGAATATTTCTCAAGTGTATGTTGGAGAAGACACATTACCTCAGACATAATGATCCATGGGATAGCGCCCATACCAATAGAGTAGGAGATAATGCAAGCCTGTTGTGAAAGAACACCAATCAGTGAAATTGATCACTAGGCATCAACTATAATGAAGTGTGATGATTTGCGGTGAAATCAGAAAGCCTGATAGGTAACTTTGACTCCCACGCCTTACCAATAAACCAATTAAAGCCAAAATACTGGATAAATAAGAAGCTGCTAGCACATTGCTCTGCAAGATTCAATGAAGCATGAGATCAAACTTCACAGTGAGGACTTATTCAAGTTTCTTTCTTCAGATCATCAAAAATATGTAAATAGTTGCTTAACAAGAGGAATATGTTTTTTCCTGTTTGTCCAAAGAAATTCACAAATTAATGCCTGCACACGTCATTTATCTGCTACAAAAGAAATGTTGTGGTAGTTGAAACAATACCTTTAAGTAGAATGCAATCCCTATGAGGAAAAGGCTGGCTGCCATTCCCACAGATGAGATCTGGCAAAGTAAAGGAAACATTGTGTAATTCTCTTAGAATTCTTGAGTTCAATCTGTGGTGATCTTCCGATGTTGTAATAGAGCATTAATAGATGTAGATTATTTACTTACAATGAGGAGAAGACATCTACCGGTCTTGTCGATTAGCCATGCAATGAATAGAGTCATTGCAATCTATATGACATCATTATACAAGATCAACACTATAAGTTCTGTGTTGAAAATAGCAATAAAGGCTTTATTCCAAATCTTTTATCAAGCAATTAGCTGAACTACTTCTAGCTTAGGACTTCACAATCACCTGCGCTGCAGCCAGTCCAAGGGATGCAACCTCAGCATTTGAGATTCCTGTTGGATTTATTAGAAATTAGTAACCTTTTTCTTTCTGGATTGTGCATTTATTTTCCAAGTAGATTTCGCATCTCTTACAAGTTACAATACAGATATCTTCAACTTAAAATCTCACATATGCAACTGCCCTTTGTTTTCCTTGTATTTTTGGCCTAGTACTTCCCTATCATAATTTAATGTACTTTTGAATCCCATGGTCCTAGTTTTTTCCATCTGTATAAAGTAACATAATTTCTTTTTTTCTTTTCTACCAAATCTTTTGTACTTTGTGAAATGTACAATGCAGAGATTCTGACATGGTTGTGCATGGACAACTATTGGTTGGTAGAAAAATTAAATTTTAATAAAACAACTCACCAGCTGATTTGAAAATTGAAGTACTGTAGAACATAATACCACTTATTCCTGTCAACTGCTGTAATACAAGCAGCCCAATGCCAATCTGACAATAAACATTCTGAAACAATAAGATTCTTACATCATACAAAGTACAATGGTAGTACACATAAATCAACCAAGATCTAGAAATGAGACCATAAGAACACACAAATGAAGCAAGTCTTAAAGAGGAAACTCAGATGCAGGAATACATGGATAAATTTGCAAATCTACAGTACTACATGAAATTCTAATGAAGATTCAAGTCTAATAGAGATTACTAGCAAAGTGGGTAGTAGAATTTGCAATGCTAATGTGAAGCATTTAGCCACAATTTAGAATAAGAGAACTTTAAGGCAGTCAAGTAAAGGACTTTGGTGGTTCATGGATTTACTGGTCTTTGGAACAAATGATATGGTTTCGAAGCTAATGTGGCTAAGAAATGTAAAGGCACACATATGTGAGGGAATGTGAGCATGGACATATAATGAAAATACACTTTCATTGGAGGATATCTTTTATTTGATTCCTTGACAAACGTGCATTATGAAAACACTTTTCAATATTGCAATTCTAAAGACCTTAGTACTTTTGAATTCAATCCATGCCAAAAAAATCTACTCCTTTGTGACACATGGGATTGTACTTATCAACTCTTGATCAAAGGAAATCTTATGTGCACTACGAGAGTTCTAGGACTGTCAAGTACCTAAAAATGATGGAAAGCATGGAGCGTTGACAAAAATATATCCAAGGAATGAAAAAAAGTCATTCTTGCTATAAACTAGGGTCACTTTTTTCATCAAAACAAGGATAAGGCTTAATAATATCGTAATAATCTCTTCATACTAATCTAGTAAGAATCTCTTCATACTAATCTAGTCTAGGAAATTCTTAAGATGCCTCTCTTAATTGTTTCTCTGAAGTTCAAAAGATAACAGAAGGGAAATGGGGTGTTTCAAATTCGGTGGATTATGCCCTCATTGAGTATCTACACATAGGAGATGGGGATGGACAAACTTCAGATTCACAAGCTTGGGTGGTCTGATAAACTGTGTTGACTACTGATTATAGTGATTTGCGGGTGCTATAATCTAAGAAGGTTATAAATTTACATGTAGATTGGTTAGTGTTCAAGGTACTGGATGGAATATAAAATTATAATATGAACTGCAATAAACTGCTCATGGAGAATACAAGTTAGAAACTAGTTTGGAAGCAAGGTTTAGAAAAAAATAACTAGAGATAACTAAAGATATAGTTCCTCTGACTTCCATTTTGTTGACATATTACAAAAGCATCAGCCGCATTAGGCCATCCTAATTCCAACATCTTAGCCAGAAGCATAGAGAGATTTCATATACGATTTGCTGCATAATTAGAGATGTGCAAAACATAAAGGTCACATTGTAGTTTTTGGCACTTCAAATTGGAACATAAGAATACTTACAGTAAGAGGGAATGCATATCTCCTCTGGCATAACTCTGACAATTTGATATTTGGTTCTTGCCTGTTTAGCTCCATTGCACTCTAAAGCACAGTAAAGTTTCACATTAATTGTAGCAAAGGCTCCTTCATGAAAACAAATGCCAATTCCCAATTGCAGGTTTTGGTCAAGTAAATGAATAGCTCACTTAAGGAGATTAAAAAGCTAAGACAGTATTTACAAAGATGATCTGGTAAAGAAATAATGGTACATCATGCTTCTTTCTATTTGGACCACTCAATGCAAAGCCAAAAAGAATGGAAATAATTTTTTTGTTTAGTTTTTATTTTGATAGAACAATAAGGACATGGTATAAAGGAAACAAATGGAAGATCAGATTTTAGGTGAAATAATTACCCTAATTTCAGTTGCCTCAAGGGAAACATCGGAGTCAAACCCACGAAGGGTTTGTAAAGAAGCTTCAAAGTCTAAATATTTACCAATCTTAGCCTGTATGCCCACAAACACAGATTAACCAGGATAAGATTTAGTAATAGTGAAAAGCATCAATCTCATCATAATTAAAATTTAGGCTTTGTAAGGAAACTTCAAAATCCAAATGTTTACAAATCTTAGCCTGTATGCCCCTAAACATTGATTAACCAGGATAAGTTTTACCAATGGAGAAAAGCATCAATTTCATTATAATTAAAATTTAACACCACATCAATATATAGAATCTAATTTTATTGAATCTTACCAGCCATCTTGGAGCTTCTGGGATTAAAAAGAGCCCAAGCATCAATAAACTACAGGGAACTGCACCTGAGTAGACACAAAATACCGGAATATGAGCATTCTTTAGCAACCATTCCATGAAATTTTAACAAAATGATTTTAATTATACCTTCTCCTTTCTTTCATATAATTACCACCAATATACCTGCAATTGCAAGATGCCTCCAGGAGATGAACATTCCCAATAGATATACCAGGAATATGCCAATTGTTACGGAAAGCTGTTTCACAAGTAGTTTCATAATTTGTTACAACTCAGACTTTGCAAATGAATAACAATGACCATATTTTAGTTTTACCTTTAAGGACAGTATAAAGGTTGAGTTCCCAGAAAATACTGATAATGGACAAGTTCTTACCATGTTGACTGTACCAAGACCTCCACGCAAGTGCTTAGGAGCTATCTCAGCAATATACACAGGCACCTGAAAAGATCATATCATACAATGCAGAGAATTACATGACCGTCTAGGCTGTTTTTCTTCCTGATTTTTCCAAAGAGTAATCCCTGTTATTAGTCATGGAAGTTTTTGATTGGCTAATGTTCATATGAAGAGCAGCAGTGTAATATGGGAGAATAAAATAATCTAACCACCACAGACAAATGTCTGGCATAAAGGAATTTATATTGTTTTGAGTTCTTGACAAGGTAACTGATATTTCCATCTGAAATGTTGACAAGGAATTCAGTTTTGAATGCATCTAGAAAGATCACCTCACTATGTGAATAATAAGAACTAAATATGTGAATTATAAATTATAAATCTCACTATGGAGAGAAGGAACACTTAATAACAGGAAACTTGAATTTATTGTGAAGGGTTGTGATAAATCAATGAACTTACGGTGAATGATATGATTCCTACTCCCAAGCCTGTCAATGACCTACCTATATACAGAAATGAAGAATCCTGCACCCAGATAGCAATAATGAAATTAGAATGGTAAAGTATATTCTTTTCGTGTGCAAGTTACACAAGTTCTGATAGTGAACCTTAAAACATGCATGTCATAATTCTAGGACCATTTTTATAGGCCATGCTTATATGATGCAGGATTCTTCAATGGAAGAACTACGACTTGCCTTTGCCAAACAAATGGCTATCCACCCTAGAATATTGGGTATTGAGGCTACTACCAGTGCCTGTGTATGTAAAGAGAAATCTCCAAAAATGATCAGAACTCATATAAGGGACATCTTATATCAATTACAATTGGAAGGAATAAATTAATTCATATACATCAACTTATATTTTCCTTTAATGACACAAAATCCTAAGAACATACCCCTTTTCTTCCAATATAATCAGCCAGTAGCCCACTGACCACAGCCCCAATCATTGCCCCAACATTGGACAGTGATCCAAATAAAGAAAACTGTGTAAAATTTAGTAGTTAATTCATCAACAATGGTAAGCTTGACAGCTGCAATTCTAGTTGAGAGAGGCACATACAATGCTCCAAGAGTAATGCAACATACCTCAGAAATGGTTAGGTTGAGATCATCCATTATACTACTCTCAGTAGGTGATGAATAGCCACTCTGCAACAAGACAACTAATATTACTATTTTTTGTTTTTCCCCTTCCAAGCCAATTCATTAGTACTATTATTCTATTTATATTTTGAGATATTTGACACGTCTAGAACTTTTAAATAAAATATCTAAGACCAGCTTGCGAGGATAAAGCACACAAGAAGATTAGATTTACTTTTTATGGGAGAGAAAAAAAATTGTTGCACAGTGATTTGCTCTCTTACACTTATTACTGAGTCCTAATATGAACAATGTAAAAACTAGTAATCTAAATATTCATTCTTTTTGGAGTAGTTTCTAATATGATGGACTTAATTTCCAGGAATTGAGGAACATAATAAATAACAATAAGACATCTGTGAGGTTTGTGCCAACTGTTGCACACAAGTTTTCCAACAATTACTGGAAATAATTTCAATTAATGGCGGAAAACATAACTAATAAAGTACTATTTTCACACGCTTTATATGTTACAATTTATCATGGGAATAATTTTACCCATTTCTTTTAAATAGTTCATATTGTAGCATCATATGACAATTTACATGAATTTTTTTACTATACTCTATCCTAGTAATGCTTGGAACTTGTAAGCCAAATGTTATTCTCATTGTACACTTTGCTTGTTGCCAGTTGAAAAATAGAGGTGTATTTCACCTTCATATGTTAAGCTTGTTTTGAGATGCAAAGGAAACAAGTAGCTTCTCTGAGAACGAGGAAGGTGTTGGAATTTAATCCCAACTCTGTCGTGCCTTCCCCGCATTCCTACAACTCTTCTTTCAGCTATGTGCGGTGGTGCTGTGACTACCGCTGTCCCATTGTTCCTCCAACTGTGCTGTGCGGTGGAGTGGTGTCTACCGCAGACCCGTAGCTACTACTTCTGTCTTGTGTGGTTGAACAGTGCCTACCGTAGTCGGTGTCTACTGCAGACCTAAAGCCACTACTTCTGTCTTGTGCAGTTGAACAGTGCCTACCGTAGTCCCGCAGGGTGGTGATTTGGTCTTGGCGGTGGTGTGGTAATGTTTAAGTCTGCAGGCATTTTTGTGTGAAAAATCTATCTGGCATCTGCTTTCATATTTAATGTAAAGGACTATACTTAATATGATTCGATGGTTAAATTTGGGCATATGTCTCAAGTTTTATTATTGTATTTAATGACATTTAGTTCACCTCTTTTTGGCGAATTTCTACGGTGGTTATGGAAGTCTATATTTGTAAGGAGGTTTTATGTTTTTAATATAGAGAGGAAAAGTGGTATTGCTTAGTAGAAGCAAGAATTGTGAAAAAACAAAGCAGCAGCTCTTTTATGAAATCAAATGTATAAGATTTGAATATATAATACAAAAATTAGTTTTGGATAAATTCTATATTTTTATTTCTGTTCTCTGTTTATTTTGGGTTTGTTGTTTTTTTTTTCCTCTGCCTCTCCCCTGTATGTGGTATCAAAGCAAGTTCATCACAACAAAAGGGTTTTCTCAGAGGTTTCCAACAAAGGTGTTTTGAAAGAGACAAGTTTTCATAGTAAAAATGGTAGCAAGCACAAGCTTGACAAACCCACAAATCCCACAGTTTAATGGGAAAAATTATGACTATTGGGCAATCACCATGAAGGCATTATTTTGCTCTCAAGACATTTGGGATCTTGTTAAGAATGGATTTCCAGAGCCAACTGATGCAGCAACATACAATGCTTTGACTCCAACAGAGAAAGATTCGTTGAGAGATAACAAAAAGAAGGATTCAAAGGCTCTTTTTTATATATTTCAAGCAGTGCATGAGAGCATTTTCCCAAGGATTGCAGCAACAACTAAGTCCAAACAGGCATGGGATATTCTCCAAACAGCATACCAAGGAATGGCAAAGGTTAAAACATCAAAGCTACAAATGCTAAGAAGGGATTTTGAAACAATATATATGAAGGACAATGAATCAGTAGATTCATTCTTCACCCAAATCATTGGACTGGTAAACCAAATCAGATCTCATGGTGAGAATCTTGAAGATAGGAGAGTTATTGAAAAGATTCTAAGGAGTTTTCCCACAAAATTTGAGTCAATTGTTGTGGCTATAGAGGAAACAAAAAACCTCTCACAGTTTTCAGTTGATGAGCTCCATGCATCTCTCATTTCTCATGAACATAGGTTAAGCAAGTTAGCAAACACATCACTGGAGCATGCTTTCAAGTCACAAGTTTCAATCAACCATGGTAGAGGCAGAGGTAGATCAAATTTCGGAGGAAGAGGAAGAAACATTTATAGAGGTGGAAGAAGCAGCCCATCAAGCTCAAGTGGAAGAGGCTACAATCAAAATTCAAGCCAAAGCCCATCTCAAAATCAGTCACAAGGTCAAAGGTATGACAAATCTCAAATCCAATATCACTACTGTAAAAAGTTTGGGCATTATATGAATGGGTGTAGAAAGAGGCAATATGATTTCAGTAAACAAAATGCAAATTTTACAAAAGAAAATCAAAACCAAAAGTCAGAACAAAGCACAATGTTTTTGGCATGTAATGTTGCACAAGCAAATGAAAAAGACGTATGGTTTCTAGATTCAGGCTGTAGTAATCACATGATAGGAAATCTAGAAATGTTTTCAAGTTTAGATGAAAATGTAAAATCTGATGTCACATTGGGCAATGACAACAAAGTGTCAATTAAAGGAAAAGGAAATGTCAACATTCTAACTAAATAGGGGGAGAAAAAGTATATTTTAGATGTGTATTTTGTGCATGGTCTAAAACAAAATTTAATGAGTATAGGGCAACTTGTTCAAAAAGGGTCTAGAGTATCTTTCAAGAATGGACTGTGCACAATTTTAGATAAATTTCCAAGCAATCAGCTCATTGCCAAAGTCAAAATGACAAGTAATAGAATTTTTTTCCCTAAAGATTAAGCCAGATTTGAACATAGATTATGCTCAAGCACAACATTCAAAGAACCCATGAGTGGAAAGAGAAGAAACTACAACAGTCATGCAAACAATTTTTCAAGTAGAAATAAAAAATGAAAATTGGTTATGGCACCTAAGATTTGGGCATCTCAACTTTGGAGATCTAAATTTGCTTCATAGGAAAAGCATGGTCAAGGGATTGCCTTTAATAGAGAAACCGGAAAGAATATGTGAAGGATGCATCTTAGGAAAACAACATAGAGAATCATTTCCAACAGGTAAATCAATTAGAGCAAAAGCACCTTTGGAGATTGTACATTCAGACTTGTGGACCTATGCGAACACCTTCAATTGGTGGTAGATTCTATTTTTTGACATTCATTGATGATTACTCAAGGAAAACATGGGTTTACTTTCTAAAGCATAAGAATGAAGTGCTTGATTTCTTCTGTTAATTCAAGGCTCTTGTTGAAAAACAAAGTGGACCCTACACCAAAGCATTGAGAACGGACAGAGGTGGTGAATACATTTCAAAAGAGTTTTTAAACTTTTGCAAAGATCATGGAATTCACAAACAATTTACAACTAGATACACACCTCAACAAAATGGGGTAGCTAAAAGGAAAAATAAAACAATCATGGAAATGGCTAGAAGTATGTTGAAAACCAAACATTTGCCAAATGAATATTGGGCTGAAGCTATATCATGTGCAGCTTATATAATGAATAGGTGTCCAACAAAAAGTGTTATGAATATGATTCCTGAAGAAGCATGGAATGGAAGAAAACATGATGTTGCTCACATTGGAGTATTTGGATGTGTGGCATATGCACATGTCCCTGATGAACTAAGAAGAAAGTTAGATAACAAAGGAGAAAAATGTATATTTATTGGATATAGTGATG
Organism: Sequoia sempervirens; assembly: GCA_007258455.2. Lineage (NCBI taxonomy): Eukaryota > Viridiplantae > Streptophyta > Pinopsida > Cupressales > Cupressaceae > Sequoia > Sequoia sempervirens. The sequence continues at coordinate 508,855,876 of VDFB02105785.1, forward strand.
AATCTAAGGCATACAAACTCTATAGTCCAACAACTAAAAAAGTTATAATCAACAAAGATCTATAGTTTGTAGAAGATGAAGCATGGGATGAGTGTAGAAAAAACAGTCAATGTATCAACAAGTGTACCTCAAGAGAAACGTGAAGTTTCTATACCAGCAAATAATCCTACAAATGTGACTCCTTCCACACCCATTCAAGCTCAACAAAGTGGTCAACAAGTGACCATCATCAAGTGTAAGAGCAACCTCACGTATACAAGCAAACACTACAACAAGTGCACAACTAACACCATCTACACCAGGAATTTCTAGTGTAGGACCAGCAAGTCCACATTCCACGGGTTCTACATCAAGTGACATGTCAAATCCTACATTGGCAAGCTTGAGGAGACAGAAAATTAGAAGTATAAGGGACATATATGAGCAAAATGAGGCAAAAATAATACTAATTAGATTTCTCTTTTTGCATTTTATTCACAAATGGATGATCCAATACATTTTGAGGATGCAATTAAAGATGACAAATGGGTATGTGCAATGGATGAAGAAATTGATGCAATTGAAAAGAATCACACATGGGAGCTGGTGAGTCTTCCAAAAGACAAGGATGTAATAGGAGTGAAGTGGGTTTATAAAACCAAATTAAATGCAAATGGTGTTGTTCAAAAGCATAAAGAAAGACCAGTGGCAAAAGGATATTCACAATAGCTTGGAATTGATTACAATGAGACATTTTCTTCTGTAGCACGTTTAGACACCGTAAGAATGATACTTGTTTTATCAAATGGATGTAAAATCAACATTCTTAAATGGCTATCTTGAAGAAGTTTATGTGGAGCAGCCACCTAGGTATGAGATTTTGGGTCAAGAGGACAAAGTCTACAAGCTCAAGAAAGCACTATATGGACTTAAGCAAGCCCCAAGAACTTGGTACAACATAATTGATTCATATCTTTTACAAAATGGCTTCAATAGGCGCAACGAGCCTACATTGTACACCAAGATAAATGAAAAATGTGAAATTCTTATTGTATGTTTATATGTTGATGATTTAATATTCACGGGTGACTTATCAATTGATCTGTTCAAAGGAAACATGAAGAAAGAATTTGAAATGACTGATTTAGGTCTCATGAAATATTTTCTTGGGATTGAAGTGAATCAAAATGAAAATGGTATATTCATCTCTCAAAAAAAGTATGCAAATGATATTTTGAAAAGGTTTTATATGTTAAATTGCAAATCAACACCCACACCTATTGTGACAGGTTTGAAACTAAGGATGACAAAGGTTCCAATGTGGATCCAACTTTGTATAAGAGACTTGTTGGTAGTCTCATGTATTTAACATCCACAAAGCCGGATATCATGTATAGTGTAAGCTTGGTTTCAAGGTTCATGGATTCTCCAAAAGACTCACATTGGAAAGCTGGAAAAAGAATTTTAAGATATTTAAGTGGAACAAAGGCTTATGGCATTCAATATTCAAGTTTAAATGATTCAAGCTTGTCGGATACACAAATAGTGATTGGGCTAGAAGCATTGATGATAGAAAGAGCACATTGGGTTATGTTTTTCACTTTGGCATTGGTGTAGTATCATGGGCTTCAAAGAAACAACCCATTGTCACCCTTTCATCAGTAGAAGCAGAGTATGTAGCAGCTACAAGTGCATCATGTCAAGCAGTTTGGATGAGAAGAGTGTTGAAAGAGTTGAAACATAAACAAAACGATGCAACAAAAATATATTGTGACAACAACTTAGCCATAGCATTGTCAAAGAATTCAGTTTTTCTCAAGAGAAGTAAACACATTGACACACGATATCATTTCATCAGAGAATTGATTAACAATGGAGAGGTTTTTTTGGAATTTTGCAGGTCTCAAGATCAATGTGTAGATATTTTCACTAAGGCATTAGGAAAAGAAGGTTTTATCTATCAAAGAGATCGATTGGGCATTGTAAACTGCAACAGTTGTGATTAAGGGGGAGTGTTGGAATTTAATACCAACTTTGTCGTGCCTTACCTGTCTTCCCCGCATTCCCGCAACTCTTTTTTCAGCTCTATGCAGTGACTACTGCTGTCCCGTTGTTCCTCCAACTGTGCTGTGCGGTGGAGCAGTGTCTACCGCAGACCCGTAGCTACTACTTCTGTCTTGTGTGGTTGAATGGTGCCTACTGCAGTCCCGTAGGGGGGTCATTTGGTCTTGGCAGTGGTGCGGTAATGTTTAAGTCTGCCAACATTTTTGCCTGAAAAATCTATCTGGCATCTATTTTCATTTTTAATGTAAAGGACTATACTTAATATGATTTGACGGTTAAATCTGGGCATATCTCTCAAGTTTTTATTATTGTATTTAATGAAATTTACTTCACCTCTTTTCTAGTGAATTTCTACAGTGGTTTTTGAAGTCTATATTTGAAAGGAGGTTTTATGTTTTTAATATAGAGAGGAAAAGTGGCATTGCTCAAAAAAAGCAAGAATTGTGAAAAGACATAGCAGCAGCTCTTTTATGAAATCAAATGTATAAGATTTGAATATATAATACAAAAATCAGTTTTGGATAAATTCTGTGTTTTAATTTCTGTTCTCTGTTTATTTTGGGTTTGTTGTTGTTTTTTTCTCTGCCTCTCCCCTGCAGAAGGTCCCTCACATCTAGTTTTAGGCAAGGTCACTAGAAATATGTAGCTATTTTTGTCAGAGAGATTTTTCTCAAAGATATCACTTGCTTGTAGAGGACAAAGATAAGGTCGATGGCTTTAATCATATTACTCCTTAATACCATCTCGTGGCCTTAGTTTGGAAAAAGAAACAAATTGAATGTTCATTCATACATGGAGATGCATAAAGCCCCTTAGCCCCTTTGCACTCTCTGACAAGAAATCTACAGGACTTGAAATGTGAATGAGCACCTCATCAACAATTCCTTCTGTGATAGAATACATATATAGATTAGTCTCAAATGATAAAAGAGATTCATTTGGTATGAGCCAAAAGCGGAGCAAACTGAAATATTCTAATAGCAGTAGCACTTAGTACAGCTGAGACATAAAAGGACTTGATTAAAGCACAATATTAGATTATTTAAATCTAAATCTGCACGTGATGTAGTGTTCAGCAAGTGTAGTTTAAGCAACACTTCAAAGTGAGGAGCCCAATTCAGCTTGTGTTCCAATAGATGTAATATTCTCTATTCAAGGATAATGTGAAGAAACACATATCCGTTCTACCATCTGACTAAAGATGTTTTTGTTCTGTTTTGCTGCAAGGTAGCTGTCTTCGGGTGTCAAGTACTGAAATGATCTCCTTGACCTACTGGATTGATTAATCAACATTTCATTCTTCCTTCACTGCCCTACAATGGCATCCTATACCTACTGGATCTCTTTTGGCAAGCTGTCAAGCGCCCTGCATCCCCCATTGACATTGCTAGCAAAAAGGACTTGTCAGGCCTATTGTCAGTTTTGGTTGACAGGTGCCCCTCTCTATGCTTGTTCCAAATCCCATGATTTGGCTGATATTGCCAATTTTTTAGTTTTTCCATTAAATATTTGACCTTTGATGGTAAGAGAATCGATAGTACTTTGTCACTCGTAGCAGCAAAGATTCTGTTAGCTGAGGCCATTCCCTAGAGAACGTTATTACTCTTGGTGACTATACAAACATTGATAACTCTTTTTTTCTCGTATACAATGCAACTAAAACACTCCTTTCTTTTGTTATCATTGTTGATAGTACTCTGAAGTTCCATTCGCCTATTCTGATCATTTGTGGACACTATTATTTTTATTTTTCTTTAAATCTCAAATCATCATCCCCGATATGCACTATCTCTTCAGCACTCGCATAAATGATTCTTCCATGGCATTGGCCAGTACTGAGGTTTAGAGTTCCATCTCCAGAGAATAAATCTTTAATAGGTTCGGGGAAATAATGTATCGAATGGAGATGATAATTGTAGATCTAATTGGTCCATAAGTATTTTACTAAATAGCAAAACAATATCTACTTATTTTCTTACTACTTTTTAATTTAACAATTTTCATTGTTACTTCAGGACCCAGACTAGGCTAAAATCCCTTAGCTCCCTCTCTTACATTATATATACTTGCTAAATCTGCCCACTCTATAGATTGTCATTCCTTCATTTAAGGACATGAATATCCTTTATTTAATGAAAATTTGGTACAACTATTTAATATATTTTCTGTTTTCTAGGATCGAAACTGAGGGACAAATCAAAAAATAATTGCCACCAAAATTGGGGAAGCAATAGGAAGAACTCTACCTACTGCTGCCTCTTAAGACTTTAATTTTGTACACTGCTCTTGGTTAGGAGCCAGGGGGAGAAGTAAAAGTTGAAATTAGCTTTACTACCATTAAAGTACTATACCTGAATCAATTAATAATTAATTGATCTATTCATTTACTCTTCTCTCATAAAGAGAAGAATATGCATCGAAGGATGATTAACTTAAAACCAATACTAAGCGGGTGCTGGTCATGATTAGTGAGAAGGCGAAGCTATTCAAATTGCCAATAGGAACATCTTCTAAATGGCCTTTAAGCGATTCAATGCCACACATGACAAGTCAAGACTGAGTGATGTAAATTTTGAGAGAATAGGAACTCCTTGTACCTAGCTTCTAAGCTCAATTGAGCTACCTGGTGCAAGTACCAGAGGGACACCCCTAGCATGCTCCTACTTAGCTTATAAGGATGCCCCTCATAGGCGCCTGATAGAATAAATCCCTTATACAAGAAGAATGTGAGGAATTAAGCCTCTTTACAGGTGCCTCATATTCCATGCCTAGACAACGTTGAGTGCAAGTTGCAAACAAACTTTGCTAGAACGAAAAACCCTAGCACATGGCTTTGACTTGGCTTTGTCAGCAAATTCCCAATGCAAATGGGGTTTAAACTTGATGTTGCATTCATGAGGTTGAGAACTGACCTATAAATAAAGATAAAATAAAATGCTACTTGGCCTCTAAATCCAATCCCGGAAAAGATGGTCTAACCTTCACGGTCCATATCCCTGTGGGTGTTACAAATAACAACTTAAGAAAATCAAGAAGAAGAAATTGAAAACGACGAATTAATAGAATGGGATTCCAGAGTCTATGATAATGGAGTGCTGAGATTTCTGGATTGAATTTGTGTGCAATTTTTTACATCAAAGTTTTGGATCATATTCCATGATCCATTATATTCCATGATCCATCATCAAGACAAAATGCAGTTAAAGAAGCTAACTTACTCTCAACCCATATTACAGAGAAGCAAACTTGATTATATTGTAAACAATTCATTCTCTTCAAAATGACTGGTTACATTCAGGAGAAGCAAACTTACTGCAAACCCAATTGCAGGTAAACAAACGTAATTGTATTGCAATTAATCCATTTTCCTCAAAATGACGAACTTACTGTGAACCCACATTGCAGAGGACCCAAAGCCACAATAAGAGTACAAAGTACAGCATTAATAGAACTTTGATTGGACGTAGCCTCTAGAACTCGCCTGCTGCTGTCACCTCTCTCAAGTTTAATCCTGGAATTGCTATACCATCTATTATTCGCTTGATAAATCAATGGTGTCTTGGCATCTTCACCGTTCTCCAAATCCCCATTAAAACTCATTCTCTTCACATCTTCAGCATTTTCCAAATTCCCATTGAAACTCATTTTTAGCTCAAATTACAGCCCAAACAAAACGCTAATTAAAATTCCAACAACAAATCTATGTTGAATAAAAGAATATAAAAAAATATGTATGTTCAATATATTAGAATTAATGATCTAATTCCAACACATCTTTGGAATTGAAAAAAAAGTAGTTAAAATGTCATGGCTATCAAATATTAAATAAAAAGTTTGAATTAGATAAAAGATCAAAATGATAAATTTTCTGGTTTAAAAAATTATAGATTGAATATATAGAGAAAATGATACAAATCATTAGTTTCTATTATTTTTAGAATCTTGATAGCTTATTTGACATAAGTGGTCAAATGTGTTCCATGATTAAAAAATGTGACCTTTAAAGAAAAGTGGAACACTTTATTATTATTTGATGGAAACAATCAAATTTCATAAATGTTGACATCTCCATCTTTATATTACAACAATATAAAGTAAATCGTCCGTCATCTAAATAGTCATGAGTAGGTGGACCCTATCCGTCAAAGTCACTCAAACATCAAACCTAATCTAAACAACCTCTAAAAGATTGAATTTATCACATACTATTATCTCAAAAAATAATTAATAAATTTAATTCAAAACTAATAACTATTAATTTGTTCTATAATATATGTTCTAGAATGAGTAGACATCTTTCTATGATATAGAAAATGAGTATACAAATCTATTTTTACAGACTGCCGACAGTATGATTAAATCATAGGTGGCAGCTTCTATGTCAAACTTACATATGTGGCAGCTTCTATGTCAAAGTCAACTTTGAGTGATTATGCAGCAACAGATCTATTTGTACTAACTGCTATTGGATTCCATTTATTCATTGCAAATGATTGAAATATACTTGGGGACCATTGAGTTCCGTATCTATGTGTATTTATTAGATCTGCTTAAATCCAAAATGACAAGCTGGACAGATGGTGATCGGTCTCTTACCAGTTTCTGTACGAGGTAAGGTTGAAATGATAGCAAAATAATTGGTGGGAAGAATTTTTTGAGAAGTGTTAAAAGGGTGAATCATAATTTCCAATTAATCAATTGGATGTGTTAATTTTGAAATTCTAGGTATTTGTCTCTTAGATATTTTTGTTTTTTTTAGAGTGCAGGGTTGGCGACACGCCCTCTCGTACCATGGGGACGGTCTTTGGCCTGCAATAGGATGCTTTAGCCAATCGAGCTAGGCCCTGTTAGATATTTTTGTGGGTTGAATTATACTACCACGATAAGATATATGGAAGATTTAAAAGTGTATATTTTGTATTTTTTATGTTTTGAATTTAGTTTATTGGTTTGTTTCAAATGTAATGATTAGTTTATAAGGGACACATTTTTACATTAAAGTTTCAAATAATTTAAATATGATTTTATTATATTTTAACACATTTTCAAAGTCTAATTTAAATATAATAAAAATACATTTTTCAATTTCAAATTTAAATTTGGGTTTAAGTTGGTTCCCCTCTCACTAGCTATTACTTGTTGACTTGAACATGAAATGTGCAATTTATTGACACAATTAAAGCAAATGTAGTTCACTTTAAGGCATCTTTAGATCTAATAGACCCTAGATCAGTCCATCTAATCCAACACCATCACATAGCATCGACAATTTATATTAGCATTTGTATCAATAATAATAGACTAGGAATTTTTCTTGTTGATTGGTGTGTCTTATAATTCTATCAAAAATGTTAAATATGATCTAGGAGTTTTGGTCAAGGAGAAGATCCTTGCAAAACAAGCTCCAAATGGTGTTTAACACTATCAACATTTATTATAGATTCATATAACAAGATGAGTAGATTCTTGACAATTAGAAGTCCATTTATTGTTTTGGCAGTCAAAAGTTAAACCTATGGATCAAGTTCAAATTTCTAAGAATAAAGATTATTTTTGTAACACATATGTGACCTAAAGTATAGAACATATCATTCAACATTATTTCAAAGTAAATTGATCTCAAATCTTATCATTGAACACAACTTTTAATAAATTATTAGTACACCATTAGTACAATTAAAACTAAGTCCTTATTCCCTTTGTTATCATTTAAAAAAAAAAATGTCTTAATATTGTTATTATTGAAGCTTAAAACTCTAAAGTATTTAGTTATTATTGATTGTTTATTGAGATAATTTTAGAAGTTTTATTTCAACTGTTTTTAAATGAAACATTTATTAGAAATGATCACTACATAAAATCTCATCAAAACACAAACATTGTCTACTTTTCCCTCTCATTTTCTATAGATATTTTTTTCACATTATGGGTAAAAAAAGTAATTTTTTATATAAATTTTTAAAATATTGTTTGAATGTTTGGATTGATAATCTATATTGCAATATACCATAATCCTCATGTCAATGGGGATGATGTCACAATGGAACCAACTCTCTTATAAAAATAATGGTTGATTAGTTGTAGATGAGTATGCTTAGCCTTTCATTCTCTTATCCAACTTAAAAATATCTAAAAATATCCCTTACCTATAAGCCACTCAAGTCAAATAGCCTAAAAAATATACCTTCAAATAAACATTCCTAAAAAAGGAAAAAATCTAATAATTGAGAACCATAACTTGGTGTCCCATGCATTATCATTATAATATTTTAACAAATGAAATTATAATAACATGGTCATTGCTTAAGTTTTGGAAATATATGTGATCTTTTATTATTTTTAATTATTAGAATGCCTAAATTAGAATCTTATTTCAAAATATTATAGCAACTATAATTTAGAAATTGAAAAGTCACAATTGAAAAAAAAACGACAAAGGTAAAATTACATAACCACCAATTAATCATAAATATACTTAGTTTTTTTAAAAAATGTTTACATAATATCAAAGAGATTGAATTCAATTGCTATATATTTTTTAAATGTTTACAGAATGTCAAATAGATTGAATTTAATTGATTAAAGTATTGAGTTTTCATTGTGTAGAGCTAAAATCAAAGTCAAAAGAAACATCTAATATTAATTTTATATTTATGAATCTTGGTGGCCCATTATTAACTTCTAATATAGATGTGTTATCTAAAATACATTTTTAAGTTAAGACTTTTGAATCTTTCATTTTTATAATTAATCGTAATTTGAAAAATATTTTTTAAAAATTAGTATAAAACTAGAAGTCAAATATAAGAAAAGTCCTCACTATGAACCGAAAAGGAAATAAAGATAAATACTAAAACAATGTCTACAATGAAACCCTTCACTATTCTCCTCTATTTGTTGAATGCATTATCTTCCTCTTTTAACTTTATGATATTTTATTATTACTATATAATTGAGCTTTATAGGGGATACATATTTTTTTGAGTTAATGGTTATTATTTTTACATATATTTTATTTTTATTTGATTATCTAAGTTGGAAAGAAGCTTTATTTGGAATGAGTTTTATAAAAAAAATATGATTTCTAGTTTAATTAAATAAATTATTATTTTTCATTTAAGATCAATTACTGTTCACCATTCTTATTTTTATTTATTTATTTGAAAAACTATAATTACAACATTTGACTCTAATATATTCTTCTAAATTGTGCTACTATCTTTTCAAGTATATATAATATTAATGACAAAATAAATTACCTACTAATTGAGTCATAATTCAACTGTAACATGTTCACTGAAGTAAATTTTCCTTAAGTTTTCACTTCGTGGGTAAATAAACTATGTAACTATCCATTGTAATAAAAAAAAAAATCTTTATTGAGAACAAATGAACATAGATGCCATAACAATAATCAACATGGATTCCATTTCAATATAAAAATTACAATATTCGAAGAATGTGTACATTAAGTACATACATAGCTCAACCAAGCTTCAAAGCAAATAGATATAGATGGTTCAGGATTCACCTTTCAAATCTTGGTCTTTTGTCGCCTGCTGAAGAGGAGAAGCATCAATCAAGCACTTTTCCTCCAACCACAGACTCATATGCAGCCTCTTGCACATCTATCATACAATAGATGGCTCTACCCTTCGATGAAGAGATTGGTGGAGTAACCTCGTACAACAACCATACTGAGCTTTAGTGTTGTGTCCTATATGACTAGGACTTGTAACCCTACAAAATGGAACTAGCATGCACTTCATGGACACGATGAATTGACAATGGAGCCAAAGGCAATCACACTACTTTGGCCAAAGTGTTCTCATTCAATACTTTAAGTGTTAGTCATTTTATTCACTTACACTACTTAAGCTTGATTTGACTTAAGGCCACTATAATCTATGCAAAGTTATTTCTTCCAATGGGTAATCTTTAACCCTTGAAATAACCTATCCCTTTTCCCACAAACTCTATGGTATTTCTACTCACAAAGCATATGAACAAGTTTCCTCCCTTTAATAATCAATCCTTAGCTATGAGTAACCCTTTAACTAACCTTGTTTAATCATATCTAGTATAACAATACCTATGACAAACAATCCCTCCTATTATGGAGTAATTACAAGCACTTTCACATAAAAGCATAAAACAACTTCTATTTCCATTCCAAAACAAATGTTATAATTCCCTAATGCAAGTATTCTTAAGTGGATCAAACAAAACATTCAAGATTAAATCTTTCATAAACATAGACAAATAAAGGAAGGTTATATCCTCATGCCTGTAATATGCTTATCCAATTGACTGACTTGGTGCACACCTTTCCAACAATAGCTTACTAGCTTCACTTTGACCTCACAAGCAATACCTCAATAAGACCTCTCTCACAAGTTGATAATATGCTCTCACAAGTATGGCTCAAACAAATATAGCTCTTCACAAAATAGTCAAGGCTCTCACAAAATACAACATAATGCAATTGTAGAATAATGCAGAGTAGAAGTGCATCCCAAATTAGAGTATACACCTCTCTATTTATACAACAAAAAGGAGATTTCATAGCCTACAAAAAAGACATGTAAATTGAAAAAACTCTCCATGCAAGACGACTCATTATTTCCAACTAAAAGGTGGGAGCAAACTAAACACAAACTCAACAAATAATGCTACAGGTCGACCCATCTGAATGACAGCAACAAAATACTTATTCCAAAATGCACATGTTCATATGATGACAGGCGATCTGCATTCTAAATAGACTTCTACAGATAAAAGAACTTTCATAACTTGGTGCCAAATATGCAACCATTCTCCTATTTTGACGTGGTTATTCTCTATGAAATAGTCTTTATTCTACACGCAACACACAAGCATTATCGACTTGGTCATAGCTCACTTGAGCAACAAGGAAATGAGTCACTTCTCATAGATGGTGTACTTTATGGTGCTTTGACCAATTCTTATCTTGTTGTTCATACTTCTTATTCTCATGCGTTTCACTTCGTTTTGTTGTTGGCAATTATTTCATCACTTTATGATAAAGCGTCCAATGTTGAATAATTCATTGATTAGCAACTTAAAGATGCATTCCATAGTATCGACTATGGTTTATTTGCCATATCGACTTAATTGTTGCGTAATACTTTGTCTAAGAATTGGTCTTTATTCAATGTTCATATATGAAATAATCAGAATTTTTAAATGCTTTGCATATATCATATATAAATTGGCCCATGTTTATATATATGCAGCCTCCAAGCATCATATATAAATATATACTTATATATATGTACATATACATAAATACATACATACACATATATATATATATATATATATATTCTGATAAATCACACACACACACACACACACACACACACACACATATATATATATATATATGTATATGTATATATATACTATATATACACACCATGTCAATCTAATACATATACATTTGATATTTGAATGAATACGAACGAGTTAATATTCATGTAGTAAAATAGTCATATCAACTGTATATATATTCCTCTATGTACATGTATACATATACTGATATCTATATGGGCATTTCCATTTGTCAAACATACAAATATATCGATACATGTATACATATGGATATATGTATATATCTCATATATATATATATATATATATATATACATTCGATAACACAATCAAACACATACACAATTACTATTGTATTGATAGGGAATAGTCATGTGATATATTTATACATATACACATTCATGTCGTATTGTCCATTCGATAGTTCCATGCTCATAAGCAACTCGTTCATAAGTGTGCACAGGTACGCCTACCTATGTACGAGTTCTCATGTATGTGTTATTTCATGCGATTGGTCTATCATCAACATGCATATGTATACACATACATACATCCCACATGTGTTCACCTTGTCAATACAACACATTAATATAGTGAAGAACTCATAAGCTCTAACATATAAACATCATCCAAGCATACTTTCAACAGTCTTCAAGCCCCTTACTAATGCAACACATCATAATAAGGATGACTTACCAATTCCCAACATAATAATTTGACTCAATCATTCTACTATGAGTGTGTGTGTAAGCTCAAATAGGTTACATTACTGGTTACCCGACCAAGATCTTCTCTTGAGTGATACTTCCCCTCTACTTGGAGGATTGAACATATACTTGCATCCAACTAACACATTCCCACGGTAGTCAGTTGTTCAACAAAATATGCATTACACAATATTTCTCCATAGTTAGAATATCTAATTCAATAACTATTCATTTCACATATATGCATTTCTTCACATATCATTAAATGAAATAACATTCATTCATAATTCATTGATAACAAAGTGCAAGCACAATTTATTCTCATTCATAATTCAAATTACATTCACATTTACCCTACTTAGTAATTGTAAATAGTAAATACACAATTGGGGTGTAACATCAACCAATTTTAATTTTTTTTGCATGAACAATGAGAATCTTGTATTTCATAAATATTAGAGACAATATGTTCTTTGTGTAAAGGCCACCCAATCCAACTTTTTGGTGTCAATATGGGTTTTTGAGAGATAGTCTTCCATACACTAATAACATATGTATGGAATCTTGAGGAAAAGTAGCCAAAATACTTAGCTCCGTCTAGATCCCACAAATGAATAGAAAATTTGATCTACATCAATCTTACCTAAATCACCCATCTATCTAGAGTTTTGTACACCACCATTATCATAATAAAATCTATATAAAAACTATTCAATCTACTTACTCTTTATCATCGTTATAGTAATGTCACTTGACCCTCCTTTTAAATGCTTAATTAATTCGATTTTATTTTTGAATTTGGAAGGATAGAATTTTTTGAAAAATAAATAAATAAAATAAAATAATAATAAATGTTATTGTTTTAATCTCTCTTTACCTTTATGTTGATTCAAGATGAATGACACCCTGTGTCCCCATGCGGTTGCTTAAGTGCATTTTCTGCTTATATTTAAGCAGCTGGAGTGTTGCCATACAAATTTAAAATTGTGGGAAAAGGATAATTTAGAATCCTTCCTATTTTGGTGGAGCAGCTATTGTTTAGGAATTGAAAATAAGCTGTGAAAAAAATGGAGGGATGAAAATAAGTAGTGACTACATATTGAAAAAATTCCTAGGTGGCTCAATAAATTTCTTTCCCTCTTTTTTATTTGCCTCCAATTTTTCCCTCGAAATTTTATCTACTAAAATTATAATTGATATTATTTATTCATACATATAAATAAATAATAACTGCTTAAAAATAAGCAATGAACTAAAATTCATGAGTCACCAACCCCAAATTATTCTTAAAATATTAGAGGAGTGGCTGGTAGCCAAAATAAGCTAAGCAGCTACATAGGGACCTGCCTGCAAAGATGTTGGACATTTGTAATGAGAGATGTATGTATTGAAGGGCGTGTGTTAACCACCCATGTGGTTAGTGAATGCACGAATGATTGAGGGATGTCGAAGGAATGTGGAGGAAGGATGAGAGGGGAGTTTCATGCATGATGGGGGGGACAGTTACCAAGAATGTTTGCACACACTGAGGATTAAATGTGCATGTTCATACACATTAAGGGAGGGGGAAAGAAGAGGGTTGTTCCTCTTGTTTTTGTTTTCAAGAATCATGAGAACCGAAGGAGGGGGTGTGAGTGTCACCACCAGTAATGGGGACTGTGTTCGGGTGTCTAATGGGAGTTAATTTGATAAACTCTTCTACTTTTCTGAATTATCAATGGTCTGAGCTAAGTAGTTTCAAAAAAACAACAATTCCATTTTGACAAGGATTTATGGGTAACATGGGTGCAGTAGAAGCAATGATTTCTTTAAATAATAGCTTTTATATAGTGATAGTTAAGGAGAACAATGATATTCCTTATGAAGATAGAATTAAGGGAAATATACCATCCATTATCATTGTATCCATCCATTGCCTTGGCATGAGTTTTACCAAGCATCGATTGCCACACAATCCAAAATTTTCTCTTATGTGAGAGCATGATAAATCCTTATCTCTTTCGTTGTTAAATTGTCTCTTGATATTTACCTGAGAAGGCAGAGGTGTTTCATGCACACAATCCTAAATATCACAATTTGAGCTTCTCCTTTCTCTTTCTTATTCTCAAGGTTTATTTCAGGTAATATTGCAATTTAGTTGCAAGTCATTGTAATTAAGTGATGTTGTGTAACTCTACTTTCCACTGTTTTATACCATCCTTCCAACAAATTTCCATGCAATATTTACTGATCTCGGACTCATGTGAGCCCTTTCTTTTTGTTTATGTAGAGTGCCAAGAATTTAAGATTCTTCGAACATTTTATCCTTTCTAAATTTTAATGCTTAGAATTTCCTGTGAATCTCTAGGAAAATCTTTTTATCTATACTTTTTTGGAAAATGTTCTCACGGGATTCCATGTTGTTTAAGGTATGTTTCAAATAACATGTTCATGCTATTGTTTTCAAATATGACTGCATGTTGAAGGGAGCCTTATTAAACCAATTGCAGGTTCACACGATAACATCATTATTGTTTATACTTTTTACCATTATAGTGGTATGTTCTTTTATATGTATATATTATTGGAAAGATTTTAATTATGTATCGTTGGGAATTTAGTGACCAAATATTTTGTTTGTCATTTCTTATCTTGTATCACCGACCAAAAGGACTTGTAATTAATGTCGTTAGATGTTCATTATTTTGATGATAATCATTAACCTATGTGAGTTGCAGCTGCACATTAAGTTTCATCTTTTAATGTTTGTTGTGAGCTCAACGAAAAGTCTAGAAAAGAAGTGAGGAGTTATTTTTTGTATGGTATTGTGCTACATTAGAAAGAGAGAGCAAAAACCTTGTCCAAAACAGAGAAATATGATGTTTTATGTGTAGTTGTAGCTGTTGTTTATTATGAAAGAATATATTTATAGAGTTGAAGCTATTTTGTGTGCATTAAATATGATCTCATAAATAGTTGTAGTTGTTTTTTCTCTTGCTTTGAATTTTTTGGGTAGTTTTGTGTATGCTCTTTTTTGTCTGTTCAATTTTTTCTCATTTGCTCCTCCTTTAAAACCCTCATTTGGAATAAGAGCTAGGTTAACCTTTGTCACTCTATTTTTCTAGGTCTTTTCATGGCTTCCACATCTGGTGCATCCCTATCTAGTTTGCAAACCCCTATTTTCACAGGCAAAAATTATGAGTATTGGTCTTTAACTATGAAAGCATTGTTTCGGTCTCAAGATGTTTGGGAGATAGTTGAAAATGGCTATGTTGAACCAACATATTAGGTAGCATATTTAATGCCCTTACACAAGCTGAGAAAGATTTTTTGAAAGAATAGAGGAAGAAGGATGGTAAATCATTATTCTACATCCATCAAGCAATGCATAAGAGCATACTCCCAAGAGTAGCAACAACAAAGCAAGCCAAGGAGGCATGAGATACATTACAAATTTCTTATCAAGGTATGGACAAAGTAAAGATTATTAAATTACAGATTCTTAGAAGAGATTTTGAAAATTTATCAATAAGAGATGCAGATTCAGTAGAATATTTCTTTACCCATGTTGTTGGTCTAACTAATCAAATCAAATCACATGGAGAGGTCATAGAGGATAGGAAAATTGTTGATAAAGTGCTTAGAAGCCTCCCTTCTAAATTTTATTCTCTAGTTGTGGCTTTGGAGGAACTAAAGACTTCAATCAGTTTAGTGTTGATGAACTTCATGCCTCTCTCATCAAATCATGAATATAGACTAAATAGGTCAAACATTTCATTAGAAAATGCTTTTTCATCATAGTCATCTATAAGTTGTGAAAGAGGAACTCAAAATTTTAGTCCAAGAGGTAGAGGGATAAGTTCTCGTAGAGGTGGGTGTAGTAGTACTACTACAAATGTTGGTGGTAGAGGTCAAAATTAGAATTTTAGTCGCCCAAGTGGCCAAAGGTTTGGCAAGTCACACATTTAGTGTCATTATTGTAAGAAATTTGGGCATTATGCTCATGAATGCAAGAAAAACAATATGACCAGCACAAGCAAGGTCAAAATCTGTCAAGTAGCACTTCCACAAGCACTATGTTTATTGCATGCACTAGGATTGTTGAAACAATTTCTGCAAATTCTCTAGTTGAGTGCAATATTTTCCAAGAAAGCCCATGTGACATATGGTATTTGGATTCTGGTTGTATTAATCATATGACAGGTAATGTAGATTTTTTTTCTAGCTTGGATGAATCAATTCAAACTGATGTCACACTTGGTAACAATGTCACTATTTTGGGTAAATGTACAGTTAATATTCTAACAAAAAAGGGGGAGCAAAAATTTATGTTTGATGTGTATTATGTTGCTAGTCTAAAACATAATGAGTATTGGTCAACTGGTACAAAAAGGTTATAGAGTGTACATGGAAAACAATGAGTGTGTGATTCTGGATAGATTTCCAAGCAACCAGCTACTTGCCAAAGTGCAAATGACTAGCAACCAAATGTTTCCTTTGAGGATAAGGCCAAACATGAAAGGAAAAATAGCCCAAGCTATTCATAAAACAAATAATGTACATTTTGGAGCTTCCTTTGAGGCAGAAAATACAAAATCGGGAGTTGAAATGAATTCTATAGATTTAGTAAATTATGAAACAAGTCAATTTAGCACCGAAGAAGCAAAAGGTAGTAGTGGAGAAATTCAAATAGCATTTCAATTAGTTCTAAATGATGAATCCTAGTTGTGGAATTTTAGATTTGGGCATTTGAACTTTGGAGTGCTGAAGCTACTACATATGAGGAACATGGTGAAAGGTTTGTCATTAATTGAGAAACTAGAAAGAGTTTTTGAAGGTTGTATCCTAGGAAAACAACATAGAGAGTCTTTCCCAGTTGGAAAATCAATAAGAGAAAGAGTGCCACTTGAGATTGTTCATTCGGATATTTGTGGACAAATGCAAACAACATCTATAGGAGGCTCCACTTATATACTTACTTTTATTGATGATTTTACAAGGAAAACTTGGGTTTACTTTTTAAAACACAAGTCAGATGCATTTTCTTATTTTCAGCAATTCAAGGAACTTGTGGAGAAACAAAGTGGCTACTACATCAAGGTTTTGAGGACGGATAGAGGCGGTGAATATATTTCAAATTATTTTTTCAATTTTTGTAGATTATATGGCATACATAAGCAATTTACAACATGCTATACACCTCAACAAAATGGTGTGGCAAAGGGGAAGAATAGAACCATTATAGAGATGACACGTAGTATGTTGGTAGTTAAGCATTTATCCAATGAATATTGGGCTGAGACAATTGCAACTGTTGTTTATATCATAAATAGGTGTCCAACAAAGAGTGTAAAAAACAAAGTCCCTCAAGAGGCTTGGACATGTATGAAAAATAGTATTTCTCATCTTAAGTTATTTTTTTGTGTTGCATATGCACATATTCCTAATGAGTTGAGGAAGAAGTTAGATAATAAAGGACAAAAATGTATATTTTTTGGCTATTTAGAGGATGCAAAGGAATATAAGTTGTTTAATCCTATCACTAGGAAGGTCATAATCAGCCATGATGTTCAATTTATGGAGGATGAAGCATGGGATGGAAGTGTAGAGAGGACTGTAAATATTGTAGATATTGTTCCTCATGATGATATGGTAGATGAAGTGTTTCCATCATCAAGTACAACTCAAACAATAGCTCCTTCCACTCTCGAGGTAGCACCACAAGTTGTAGCTCAAGCTACACCTCCATTCACAATAAGGAGATCTTCAAGGTTGTTGTCCACACCAAGAGTACATCAAACTCCTCAAGCAACCATAGTAGCATCTACATCAGCTGACATTCTTGGAGCAACCCATCTAGTACTCCAAGTAGTTCTACATCTTTGGATCCAACTCTAGCAAGCACGCTGCCATGAAAAACAAGGAGTTTGAGTGAGTTGTATAATGTTGATACAACAAATTCATTTTTAGTTTTTGCTTTATTTTCTCAAGTAGATGATCCATTAACATTTGAAGAAGCTATGGGTGATGATAAATGGGCACAAGCCATGGATGAAGAGATTGATTCCATTGAGAAGAACCAAACATGGGAGTTGGTTGATTTTCCTGAAGGCAAGGATGCAATACTGGAACAACCAAAAGGCTATGAGATACCGGGTCATGAAGACAGAGTATATATAGATTAAAGAAGTCACTTTATGGATTAAAGCAAGCTCCTAGAGCTTGGTACAACCACATTGACCCCTATTTCATTCACAATGATTTCCAAAGAAGCGGTTGTGAGCCAACATTGTACATCAAAGTCAAAAAGCAAGGTGACATTCTAATTGTTTGTTTGTAGACATGGATGATCTAATCTTTAGGGTGATCCCACAATAATGGGTTACAATTTTTGGCCAAACTTGACATTAAAATCAGGATTTTTCACCAGGCATTCACTTTCTTACACCTATAGCAGCTAAACCATTAAGGTTTTGAAGATGAATCAAACTAGTTATTTGTTAGATATTTTGTGTAGACTCTAATTATATTTTTTTAAAAAAATTAAAAAATAAATTGTGAATCATTTTATGTAATTTTTAATAACTTATTTTTTCTACTAATCAACATTTTTAAAAAATGATGTTTACTTCGGCCCACGTAACTTTTTTTATAGATAGGATACAATTCTAATTTATAAAATACAAAAATTTTCACACAATATCTAGGGAATGGGTATTTTTTCATAATTTTTGTTACATATATTTTTTTAATTATCCAAGTTGTAATTCACAAGATATTTTTTTGTATTCATTTGAATTAACTTATTCTTTTTGTTGGAATAAGGACATCAATACCTAGTGCACATGTATTTTAGTTGTGAGAAAGAACTTGACATTGTACATTCACAAGAAAAATAAATATAATAATCAAATTAAACATATTTAAAATTATACTTTTTGGGAAGAAAGGCTTACAAAACATAAATTTTAAATAAATTCATTTGATCACCCAAAAGGTAAATCAAAAGTGGTTTTTTATTTTGATAGGTGTAGAGGAGACTTGATTATAGGTATGGTTTGAATCTAATAAGGTTCTATCCAAGGGGGTTTGATCTAAGGGGGTTTGATCAATCCCTATTTAATTAAAATAATTTAAATGGAACCTTTAAAGTCATAAATCATTGTATTTTCTAAAAATATGTGATTTCAGGAAAAAATTAGGATGTCCCAAAAAGTGTAACCCATTATTGTGGTAGCACCCTTAGCATAGATGATTTCAAATCAACAATGAAGAATGGGTTTGAAATGACTAATTTGGGGATTATGAGATATTTTTTGGGCATTGAATTCCATCAATCCAATGCTGGTATATTTATTTCTCAACCTAAATATGCAAATGAAGTCTTAAAGAGATTCAATATGGCAAATTGTAAGGCAGTCCCAACACCCGTCATGGTGGGATTGAAGCTAAGCAAGGAGGATGATGGACCATGTGTGGATCCTACATTGTTCAAGAGACTGGTTGGAAGTCTTATGTATTTGACGATCACAAGGCCTAATATTATGTACGGTGTAAGCCTAATTTCATGGTTTACGTAGTCTCCAAAAGACTCTCATTGGCAGGCCAGTAAGAGAATTCTGAGGTATGTGAGTGGCACAAAGGACTTTGGCATATTCTATTCCACTTTAGATGATTTTAGTCTTGTTGGGTACATCAATAGTGATTGTGGTGGCAACATTGATGATAGAAAAAGCACATCTAGTTATGTTTTTCACTTTAGGATAGGTATTGTGTCATGGGCTTCACAAAAACAAACTATTGCGACTCTTTCTTCAACTAAAGTTGAGTATGTGGAAGCCACTAGTGTAGCTTGTCAAGTTATTTGGATGTGGAGGATGTTGAAAGACTTATTGCATGATCAAAAGGAATCCACTGCGATATTTTGTGACAACAACTCAATGATTGCATTGCCCAAAAATCATGTTTTTCATACTTAAGAACTAAGCATATTGATACTAGATATCATTTTATTAGGGAGCTTGTCAACAACAAAGAAATTTTCCTAGATTATTCCAGTCATTTTGTAGACATATTTACAAAACCATTGGTGAAGGAGACATTTTAGTCTTTACGGAGTTGTTTAGGAGTTTTTGATTGTGCAAACGTATACAACTGTGGAGAAGTTTGATGCAATTTTTGTTGATCCTCAACAATTCATAATTAAGGGGGGATATTGGAAAGATTTTAATTATGCACTACTAGGCATTTAATGACCAAATATTTTTTTTGTCATTTCCTATCTTGTATCGTAGACTAAAAGGAATTGTAATTAATGTCTTTAGATGTTCATTATTTTGATGATAATCATTAACCTATGTGAGTTGTAGCTGCACATTAAGTTTCATCTTTTAATGTCATTGTCATGTAGCTCAACAAAATGTGTAGTCTAGAAAAGAAGTGAGGAGTTATTTTTTGTATGGTATTGTGTTGCATACATGATAAGATGATGATGATATAAATACATACATTATATATATATGTAAATACATACATATATATATATGTATGATATATATATGTATATATATATATTTATATGTATATATATATATACATATATATATATATATATATTTATATGTATATATATATGTATATATGAAAGGGGTTTGGGCAATTAGTACCTAGAGTCGTATGATTGATTGTATTGCAAAAAAATGATATGGCTCTCTACAACTACAAGTTTGGTAATATACGTAGTTTATTTTACCTTAATAAAGTTAAATACGAAGGTAAAGGAAAAGTTTCAGATTTCAAGTTGAAATACGAGAAGGAAAACACTAAGAGGAAAAAAATATATCTCAGGTATGATGTAGTTTTTGTGGATGTACTTGAATTGAACTGGGCTTTGCTTTGACCACTTATGGGCCAACTAACAACATTCTCGTCCATTAGTCATTGCTATGTTTGAATTTGAACACTATTCTTGTGCAGAAGTATTGTGGATGCCCGTAATGTTTCATCACATAAAATACCCATTTCTTAGTGTGTGATTCTTAAGACGTATTGTAATGAAGGAGAACACCTTGTGAACATCTAAAATTCCCTACACAAACTAAAAATTCCCAGGCATGGAGGAATGACGTCCAGATAAGGTTTAAAATGCCCCAGCCATGATTTCAAATTCCTGTGAGAGGTAAAAAATGTGTTGTGAATAATTATAACGCTTTGTCAAGCTTCCTCATACCCAACTATAGAATTCCAGTGCATATGCATGAAGAGCCTAGTACCGATAAAAGGAATTTCAACACAACCTTTGCCAGCATTGTCCCAACGTACATGAAAATGGGAGCTTTGGAATAGGTATGGACATCCATCACATGATAAACAATGGAAGAATTTTTTCAGATGTCTTAGCTACAACTACCCTGGTAGACATGTATGAAAAATGTGTTAGCTTAGACAAGGCATGTGAACTATTTGATAGAATGAATCCAATAATTGTTTGATAGAATGTCATGATTGCAGGATGTGCAAAATGTGGAAGCATAGACAAGGCACCTAAACTATTTGACAAAATACTTCAAAGAAATATGCTCATGGAATGCCCTGATTGCAGGATATTCACAAAGTGGATTGAGGATCTCTTCTTAGCTTCACAAAGTGCCAAAATATCCAATAATGGGTTGTAAAAACTCACCAAACCCTTGAGACCTTTAAATATTTACAATTATTTTATTCCAACAACATGAATCTAGTTTTAATGTCATGAATAATACCAATCGAAGCAAACCCATGACATTTAAATCCTTTGAGAAAAAGAGTACCCACACTTACAAGAGAAATGTTGTCAATAATTGCTTCCATGCCTATCATGCTCTTATTCCAAATGTAATATTGTCCTATGGCCTTGGTAAGTTCCTTTCCACTAATGGGGTATATTTAAATTACACACAAACATAGAAGAGATGTCAATGTTGACATTGTGTCAAATATTTTTTTTGATGAGATCAATACCATGCACTTCTAAAATGGCAGCCAAGATATCACCGTCTTGAAAGAATAATTTTTTTCTCAATCTAGCTTTGTTGATCTCCACAAGGATGGCCATCTACCATAATTCACCACCAAAGTGAATGAGCAACTCAATTGCGAGTTTTTTAGTACCACAAAAAGCCTAGAAAGGAGAGAGTGTGTGAAATAAATGACTATCATATACCTAAGGAGTGAGTAGCATTTGGAAAAAAATAATGAGGCCAAAACCCTCTTGAACTAAACCAAATGTGTGGGAAGTATCACTCCAACATAGCAATTGATTGGTACATGATGCCAAGGAATGCTCATTGAAGGTGTAACGATTGTTCCAACATCAAGATTAAATGTGCTATTGGTTCCATATCTTGCTAAGGCTAGGTCAACTATTCATAGTAATGTGTGACAACTAAATATGATAAACTATGTAGTATAACACAAACTTCATTAAAAGTGATGTTTATTCTCTAAAATTTTAATAAAGCATCTTTTCTATATACATAGAATGACCACCATGAAATTTCCATTAGTTATTATTGTGTCAGTATTGCATGATTTAAATAATAAGAAATCAATCAAAAGCCCGCTTCAACTTCTACTTCATTCAAAGATCAATTCCCTCAAATTGTCATAGAAGACAACCTTTTCTAGGATTTTCATGAGGAACCTCCAATTACTTCATCATATGATTTTCTAATAATAATTTCAATTATCATGCTTTTTTATTTGTATTGGAAATTAAGTGATTTATTTCATGTCTAGTGTTGATACCTTGAATGGTGGATCTTTCCAAGATCAATCCACTTTGTTCTTTGGAATTTAGAAAAGGGAGCACTATTGTTAGATGGTTCTTCCTTAACTTTGAGAGGATTTTATATAGTGTTACAAAGGGAGATTTTCAATTATCTATAAAATACTCAAGGGAAACATTCTTGGGGATTAGTGTAATAAAATAATAATTGAGTTCTTCTAGTACCTTTTGTATCTTTAGGCTTCATTAAAAGCTAACACAACTTATTTTTCAATGACATAACAACACTTCTAGAAGAAGGAAACATGAAATCCATTAGGCATTAGGTATTTTTTTGAGTTCACTTACAAGGAATCCAAATTGAACTCCTCCTTAGTGAAAGGCACCATTAAGATTTTACTATCTTCACTTGTGATAATGAAGGGAATGAACTATAAAAAATATATTTTCTACTACAAGTTTGAGTCCTCCTCACTTCCAATTAATTCACTAAGAAAGAAGATTGATTCAACCCTAATGAGTTTATGCTTAGTGAGAGATTCTCCTCTATAAGATTTGATAGAAGTGATTTTTTAGCTCCTTCTTTTCATAGTTGTGAAAATATTTTATGTTCTTTTCACCTTCAGGTAGCTAAATTTCTCAACATTTTTTCTTCTACATTTTATTTTCTTTGCTTGGAAATCTATTAGTTTGGAGGTAAGAGTTCTTTCCTTCATGAATTGATCCTAGTTCATCCCTCTAACTATTATTAATTTATTCAGAGTGTCTAGTTCCATTTCAATCCTTTCCTTTTCAAAAGAATATCCTTGAAAATTTATATTATTGTTCTAATCTTTGTGGATGATTTAGGACTACAAGTTTTTTACTAGAGCATACATCTTGGTGCTTCTTACTTTTAGAATCTCTCTTCACCAATGCTTGATAGAATCTATGAAGGATTGATCTTAAAACTACACCAATGCTTGATATGAATCTATGAAATTGATCTTAAAACTACATATTTTTAAGCAGTTAGATGATCATTTTCATAACTTGTAAAGTCAATGAAAAGTGATCTAAACCCAAGCATATGACTATTTCACATTTTATAATCATTATACTCAAGCCATTTGGGAAAGATAAAAAATATATCTAATCTCTTTATAATTTTTCTTAAACCTAGCCTTTTGTTTGTCCATGTGGGTGTTCCATTCTTAGGTGTTAACTCTAAGAGTGTATTCATCTAGATAAAGAAGCTAAAAAAAATTTGTGACCAAGTGACCCTTCTTATAGCTCCATGTTTGTCATTTGAGGTCAACACAAAAGTAAAATATTCACATACCATGTCTAATTCATTTATGATGGGTTTTATGATGTAATAAATTATCTCACATAGTTATCTCCTAAGTGTAGGGAAATTAGGTCCATATATGATGAAAATAAAAACTTATAGTTTGTCCATACAATGCTAGTTACCTAAAATAGTTTCCAACTAGTTATTTGGTTGACCTTGCCTACTTTGATAAAATTTTGAAACCACAAGAGACATATTTTTCTTTGATAGATGAGGCATTCGTTCATCCTAATGTTGTGATAGATTATTTGCCTCTTTAGAATTGATTTTAGTTTTTTTTGTAAAATGATGATTTCTAGTTTCTACATATCTAAGAAATGCTTTACTAAGTGTCTGTTTGATATAGTCAAGGTTAGACTTGTGTCCAATGAAGGAATACTCAACCATGTAGACTAACATCAAAATACACACATAATGTACAAAGATCTCATACAACAACAACAACAACAATTTCTTATTTAAGCTTACATAATTTTCACCATGATTGTACAACTTCTCACTTTTTTTTAATAGGCTCTCTTACATGCTAGATCATAATCATTTCATTACGCTTACTATGACAATTCAAACATAGATTGCACTACAATGTAGCCTTATAATTACACTATTTTAACTACCTCCACCATGTCATATTAGTATCTCCCTTTGGATTACACTACACTTCATTCTCCTTATTCTCTACTCATAATTTCTATCTAGGTGAACCCACAAAGTGGTTTACAATTGGAGTGAGGAAGGAAAACTTTGAAAAAAATGACCCCATGCCAAAAAATTTTGTTTTGAGGGTTCAAGCAAACTAATAGGTTCGAATGAACCAAATGAGCGTTTGCTAGAACCTGGGTTCGAGCGAACCCATTTAATGCATGTTCCCACCATCCCACCAAAAAACACAATAAAAACCCCTTTTTGAAAGGGGGTTCAAATAAACCCTGGTTCACTTGAACCCCTGGGAGTTCACTCAAACCCCCCTTGGTTCGAGTGAACCCCCCTTTTCCCACCTTGTTGCTCTCTGCCACCAAAAAAATTAGAATTTTTGCCCTTCAACACTCGGGTTGAGGATGAAAATGGAGGAGACTTCACGAACCCAATTGGAATTAGGTAGTCCTCAGAACGAGCTATCCAACAACTATAATTTTAATATGTTTTGGTTTTATTATCCATTTGTTTTTTTAGTTTTATTAAACATAGGTTTTTCATCGAAAATGAAGCTCTCTGTTCTACACATGTGGAAAAATAGAGATTATCAATTTTTTTTTGAAAAATATGAGTGCACTAGATATTGAAGTCCTTGATCCAACAAAAATAAATTGAATTTTGATATATACAAAAAGTTACGATTATGTCCACCTATGTCTAAATTGTAATTGGTTTAACTTCAAAATTTATTAAGGAAAAAATATTCAATAAAACACTATCTAACCAAGTGGAAGCACTAGATATTAGAGTTACAAATCTAAATTCAAAAGAATTAGAATTTTATCTTCATGGAAAAAAGTTATGCTATATGGTGAGCGTCACTCCTTAAAAATGTTGTTTTATGAAAAAAACTAGTTTTCGAGGGAGATGGAAAAAGAGGTGAAATATGACTCCAATTTTTTTTTTTAAATGTATTTAGAATTTATAGAAAAAATTTCACAAAACTCTAGTTTGCATCATCTTCAAATTCATCACGGTTTAGCCGCTATAAGTGCCCGGAAGTGAAGATTTAGTTAGAAAAAAATATTTCGGTGTCTAGTTTGGCCAAAAATTGTAAACCACTATTGTGGGATCACCCATCTGAGTCCTCATAGCCTCACTCCACTTCTATTATACCTCTCAACTTCTTCCCTTACATCTTCACATACCTTTCTTTGATCCAAAACTATATATATATGCATCTAATGCTCAATAAAAGGTACATGCATATTTATAAATAATATATATTATGATCTTACATTAGCTTATCTCTAATATGAGGAATATAATGAGCTTATTCCAAATATGTATAATATATGTAGTATTCTGAAATATTATATATTAAAAAAATAAAAAATGTAAGTTTGTTTGGAGAAAAAATATATATGTGCATTTAATACTAATCTTATTTTGTGTTGGTGACCCTTTTCAACTGACACCTATGGATGCCCATGTTGATTCATCACATATCCAAGTTCATTTTGACATATTTTGGGACAACATATATGCTAGTTTTTTCATTAATTTTAGTAATATGTCATATGTCATACACATTAATTGTAAGAGCAATCATGGATCTTAAGAGTAAAATTAGATAAAACCAAAATCAAGTTATACACATGACATCATGACCACATCATCACTCATTTACACTTAACACTTATCTATTGACATAATCATGTACTACCAATCAACACATTATATTTATTGATCAAATCAAGGCTATCTTAGATCATTATCTAGGTAGTTCAATATTATTTATTATATTTTCGTGTTTCACATATTTTATGCCTTATCACATTATCTTGACAATGTGGGGGAAATTAGCTTAATATGCACTCTCATAATCATATTTTACATTGTTGTGCTCACGTTGCTCAACCATTTTCTAAGAGCCAACTTACCACATTTGTGGGCATCATGCATTATGCCATACCTATCAAATTGTGTACTCTCATGACCTAAACATGTTATAAGAGTTACACTAGGGAACTACAACCTTTCCCACTACATATGATACATGATATGTGGCATTGTATGTAAATATTTATCACCACTATCAACCTATTTATTTGACCATTGTTTGCTCATGCTACCACATTGGGGGTATATACCCTTCCTAGTGTCTCATGTACCTACTTAGGTTTTTGTTCATTAAGGGCCACAAAACCATTTTTTTTCCCTATGCTATGGGAATCCTTATTCCTTGATAATAGTTTTAGTTCACATGCTTACCACAATTATGATTAGACATATCTCACTTGCTAAAAACATGATGCATTTATTATAGTTATCATTTTACATAATTTACACACTTACATAGCTTACATTTACATTTCATGCACTATTTCCTCTCTCCTACAACTCTTACATCTAATGTATTCAACTCACTAAAGGAGACATATTTGGTCTCTAAAAATGTCATGCCAAGATCACACGATAATTATATATGCCTAAATAGAAATCATCATCATGATTGGATATATTAGTATCACATGACATGTGAGCATCTCGCACACCTAGTCATCCTATGGTTGTCAAGCTAGGTTTAGCATTAAAAAAATTACATAGGGAGAATTTCTCTAACCCTCTCTTATGACATGTTTTTCTTATATTTTTTAATGTTTTCATGGAGCACAAATAATGATGGATGGACTTATATGATGACATTCAACAAGGCTCATTACTTTATATTGACTTGGAGTATCTTTTAATGACCTAAATATTTACTTTAAATGCATTTTTATGAGTGTTGTATATTTTGAGATACATGATCATTCTAGAATTCACATGCACCTCAAAGTGTGGGTACAATTGTTACGCTGAAATGTACATAGCTATATCCTTTTCCATTTAGTTTTACACCTATTTTGAGAGAATATCTTAATACATTTATATATAGACAAATTCCATAATCTTGTGTGAATTCAAGCCCATTCACCCATGCCCTTAGTCATCCAATTACACACATTCCAACACATTTATCTCCCTCATTATCTATACACAAATGCATTCTAATATTTTAACCCAAATAATTCTTTTACAATGTATATCCATGCACCAATCCCATACATTTATTATAAAAAATGATTTTATCATTCCCATATCCCAAGTCATTTTCATGGGTGTGAGGCTAACCCTATTGTCATGTGAATTTTCTAAAATTCAAGTTCAATTTTTGGCTAACTATCATCCATTCCTTTCTTTATTAGATCTACCTAAATGCATGTTTACCCAATTTATTGATATGTCCTTCTATCCAAAGGCATTCAATTATATTCATTTGAAATCTCGTCATCTTTCAATATTTATGAAAAAATATTCACATAATATTTTAGGAACACTTTCATTGAATAATCTACAAGAAACCATTTTATCTACATAATCATCTTTAGACATCTAAATGTTTGAAGAGTTTTAATGCGTCATTTCTTTTATATTTATTTCCTACAACTTTGTTATCTAAATTAGTTCCTTACACTAATTGATTAATCTAGATAACACATTTAGTTTTTAAAAAAAGACTATTTTCTTTCATAATAATAATCTCTCAAACTTTATTTCAAATTTGTATATAAAATAATTTCATACCAAAAAGAAATATTATGCTTACTATATAAATAGATGTGATAACGTAATTCCAATACAATATGAAAAATATTTCATATCACAAGGAGTTCAAATAGATGTTGACTCTCTAATCCCCCTCCCTACATTTCTAACTATGTTGTTTCTAACAATCTTTTCACCATTGAAATAAAACTTCAACAATCACATTGTATTTGAGAGATAATAATGATTAATATGGAATCAAAATATTCATAATCATTTATGGTGAGAGTAGCAATTGAACATTACAAGCTTTAAGTTATCCAAAAAAAATGTGTTAAAGGTGACAATAATGACACCATTGATTGCTTTTAATTTTCTTCATATTCATAAATGGATATATAGGATATAGATTAATAGTTATTTTATATGTAAATTAACAAATGATTAAATTTATTAAGATTGACCTTTACATAAACAAATGACAACTTATTAATGATGTAGTACAAAAATATAAATACATGTATAATAAATACTTCTTCTTATCTTATATAAAATATACTAACTATTCAATATAAATGTATCATTTATAAAAATAAGATGCTTATGTAAATAAGTATTGCAAATAGTTTTCTTATATGTGCAACTACTCATAGGAAAATGTAAGTATTGGAGTCCCCATACAAAGGAACTTCAAGACGTGCCATTTTCCACTCTCATCCTAAACGGTAGTGGACTCTTCCTTCAAACACCAAATTGAAGTATTTTAGATGCATGAAAATATCTGGTCTCGTGGACTATAAAGGACCTTTCCTTTCCTTTTTTCAAGTTTTGTGACAATAAACTCTGAAAAGCATCTAACGAGCAACCAGTTAGGTTTTCCCGCCTTATGTTTGACGCCCTAACACATGGTTCTTTGCACTTTCTGGTACGGGAATTTGATATAATCTTCCAGACATCTTTTTTCTCAGTAATACATTCATTTTCCAAGTATCACTTGCCTAGGGTTTTGTTGAGCCCAGGGTTTGATTTGGTGAATGCCCATACGATGCTATTCCTCAAATGCATTCTCTCACCATTCAGGTGCTCTGTACCATATACTGTTCTCTCACAATGTTTCTTGTTCTCGACCTCGAAATTGTCTGATTTCATATCCTCAAATAAACCACAAACAGAAGCAGAAGAAGATTGCAGGAAGCGATGAAAAATTACTATGACCCAATTCTTGCTCAATGAATGTGGGTTTTCTGAGTCCCAAGTTTTAGCGGTTGGGAGGACGAAGGAAGCATTGTTCAAAACTAAATCCATCCACAGAGCCCAGCAGGCAGTCCAGTTCTTCAGAGACTCGGGTTTCACCGAAGGCCAGGTAAGGAAAATCGTTTACCAACAACCAAATAGTTTGGAGTACAAAGTGGATACTCTGTTAAATCCCAAGATTGAGTTCATGAAGGCATTAGGTCTTACAGGCAGTAACCTAGGACACATCATAACTCGAGCACCCACTTTGCTAACTCAAAATTTGGAACAAAACCTAAGCCCTAAAATTACCATGCTTGTAGGCATATTTGGTTCAAAGCGTAATCTGTGCAAAGTTCTCAAGTGGCATCCAAGGATTTTGTGGTGTAAAGTTGACAGTCTGAAACCTAGAATAGATATTTTAAAGCAATCATGTAAGCAAGACGAACTTCTTTTACATTTAATCACATAAAATCCCCCTTTAATTTTGCGCAGAGAAGAGGCGCTGAAATTGGAGATTGAATATGTGAGAAACCTGGGTATTTTGGAGGGGTCGAAAGCATTTGCAAATGCCCTTGGAGTTGTTGATGGTTCTGGTCTTGAAAATTTTGAAAATAAATTAAAGCTTTTGGCAAATCTCGGTCTTTTGGAGAATGAGATCGTACAGATTGTAAGAAGGGCTCGTCATACGCTCAGGAATAGTATTGACAAGATAAAGAAAAACATGGATTTCTTAAAAAAAAACTGCTGGCTTTCAGCCAAACATTGTGGTTTTGTATCCTCGTCTTTTAAATTATAGCATAGAGAATATGATTCAACCACGCCATAAGGTAATTGAATTTTTAAGGGAAACAGAACCATCCAGACTACCCAGAAATCTAGTTACTGTGTATGAACTAACTGAACAATGTTTTGCCGACAAGTTTCTAATGGGAAGTCCTGAGGCACCAAAGTTGTTTGAAAAGTACAAGGGTAAGCCTGTTGATCTTGCCATTAGCTGAAAGGTGCTACAGAAAAGGGGTTTTAATCAATCCAGGCTTATTCATGAGTTTGGATCAGACTACAAGGGGTTTTTAATTAATCCACGTATTTTCATCTGGTTGAATCAGACGGAAAAAAAAAAGTTTTAATCAATCTGAGTCTTTTCTTGAGGTTGGAGAGGACCAAAAGGGGTTTTAAATCAATCAACATTTTTTGTTCATGTTGGATCTCAGACCAGAAGGGTTTTTAATTAATCCAGACTTCAACAGCCTGTAAGTACCAATTTTTAGTACTTCAACAGCCTGCAAGTATCAACTTTTAGTATTTATTTGTTACATAATCAATGTCAACTCTTGAAAAATAGTGTTTTGTAATTGGACTTAAAGCAGTGCCCTGCTTTGATAGAACAAAACTTGTGATATTGCTATCAGTATTTAACTATGTAGTTTTCGAGTCAAACTCATTGACCCATGTTTCATGAGTAGTGGTTCACAAGAACCCATTTCTCATGATAATGAATGGTCCACTTAGCACTCATTGCATCTAGGTGATGCTCACAGAGGTGAAGTGCTGGTCACCCATCCCAGTACTACTCCAGCTCAAGCGCGCTTAGTCATGGAGTTTTCTCCAAGGTTAAGCCCACTTAGCTTGCAACTCCATTTGTAAAACCTTCAACAAGTGTTGTGCCTTATGAACCATTCATTATAGAGCCCCTTTAACTCATCAGAACAAAACTTTTCAAAGACAAAAAAAAATTTGTTTGCCAGTAAATTTGTATTTGTTATGTGTCTTTTTAAAGAAAATTTATAATTATTTTTTAAGTTATCATAGTAAATTTTGATACTAAAACCAAGAATCAGTTCTCATTTACATCTAGAGGGACTATTCAAAATCTCTGCTCTGGACATTATTGTTCATGAAAAGTTTTCTTAATCATCACTTTTTTTACTGGAAGCTTTCGCTGTTGTGCTGCGTAGTGTAAATTGGTCATATTTACCACAGTACTATGAAGATTACTGTGGAGTATTTCAAGGCATTATGCAGGGATTGACTATGAATTAAGGGTATATTTTTTTGGATTGGAGTTGAAACTATTGATTATGGTAAATATCTACTTTTTATAAAGGTATTTTTTTTGAAGTATATTGGTCATTTTGAAAGTGATTTTTTTCATAACAGATTGGTGTGCACTTTACTTATACATGTTTTAATAATTAAGATTTGGATTTATGTGGATAATATTTTAAATGAATTAAGGTTTGTATGTGAGGTTGACAACATTCATTTGCAGTTTATAAATGTTTATACTATGCATTACGAAATGTTCTAATTCTTATAAGACAATATTTCTCCAATTGTTAGTATTTTAAAATTCAGATTTTAATTTTTTTTTTTTCAAATTTTATGTTATTGTAATTTTTTATCAATTGTTTAAATATACTTTTAAAAAGAAAGTGACGGTAATGTTTTATGTTTAAGTCATGTGTAATAATGGGATTTAATGTTTTTATTTATTTGAGACAACTTTTGTTTGATACTCTTCCCTTCTAACTTCCAAACAAAACCATATTCATATTATAACTTTTAGATTTTTAATATTTTTAATTATGAATTTTAAAGGGAATAGAAATTTATATTTTTATTAAATAGATATTGTCTATTTAAAATTATTAATCATTCTAATAGAAATTTTATTTTTGTAAGGTCTTAATAGTTTAAAAAGAAAGCTTAAATAATCTTTAAACATATCAATCATAATTTTTTAAATATATGTGATATTGTATAATATCAAATTGTGGTCATCTTTGGAGGACCTCACTTCTTGAATGTAAATAGTTTGAGTTTGTGAGTTCAATGGCATAGCAAGGGCACAAATCTCATGAGTTCAATAGCCGAATGAAGATATGAGCCTTAGTAGCAACAACAACAATACAAAGTTTTAACCAAGACACCATGCCTATAAAAAACTAAACTAAAATTATATTTAATCTTTAGGTTTTGAATATTGTAGAACTCATTAAATTTATACTATTAGTCAAACTAAGGAAGGAGTTGGAATTACTAATAGACCATAAAAGATAAGTGTTTAAATCATATATTTTAGTTTTTAATATAATTAGGTAGTATACAAGTGTTGTTTTTAAAGATGTTAACATTTTTATGACAACTAGTACAATAATGCTTTTATCATGGTATATTGAAGCTATGGCCATAATATTAAAAAAATTATGTTGTAAGACATTATTTATATGAACATCATTCCAATGTTGTGACAAGGATTTCAACAAACTTTTAGTCATGCTTGCCATCATGAATAGTTAGAAAATGAAATCATTTTTTTTCTTTCTAAATATCAACATAACTTTATCCTAAGGTATATGGTAGCTCGAGTCAATGGAATATATATTTAAAATTAATTGTTGAGGCAAGGTTTTTTAATAGTATTTATTATCATGATGTTTTAACATAATTTAAATTCAAATAAATAAATGAAAGTAAATGTAATGATATACAACATTATAATACATTATATAATTTTTAAAAATAATTTAATTAAATTATTAGGTTAATTAATGATGTGAAATTGAATAGAGTTTCTTAATTTGTCTAGTATTAGATCGGCTGGCTCGCACTCCAAGGAGGTTGTAAGGAAGGTGACTGTGTGGTGGGCTCTCTCGTGTTGGTGGGGGAGGATTCGTTCCTCTTCCACGAAGGTTTGTCCTTTGTTTAGTAAGCATTCCACTATCTTGGCTTTTCCTTGTTTCTCTGTGTGTGTGGTTTAAATGTTTTTCTCTCTTTGATTGAAGTTTGCTCTATTATTCAAATTGTGAGTGCTTTTGGCGGCTTCGGCCCCGTATTGAATCTAGGGTTAGTACCCTAACAATGTATCCACATTTTTTTTCTAATGACCTATGTTAGCCACAAGATGGAACAAATCCCTTGATACCACATGTGTAACATGTAATTAGATATAAATAAAAAAATTATAAATTTAAATGGTTAAATGGTGGATAAGCCTCCACGTGGTACACAACACTCATAATCAATGGTTCAATAAATCCTTACAAATGCTATTTTATTGGTACAAACTCTAAATAACTTGCCACACAAGAAAATAATCCTAATTGTTCACAATTATCAACTTGGTAGACTCTCTTGAACCAACTTACTATCTTTTTCTCATCTAATTATTGTTAGACATTAACATGAAACTTAAAAATAACAACTCAAACTAATCCCAAAACTTTGAAAGACAATTTCAAGTTAAGGTGAAATACAATAACTTTCTTCATCATAGACTATTATCTACAAACTAATTCAGAGGCAAATAACTAAACTAAACCACTTTTCTAAAATTGTGCAAGATTACCACAAAACCTAGGGATGCTCCTATATCACACACTTGTAGTTGATAAAAAAGAGCCTTATTTTCCAATACAAGCTACCCCTACCTAAGAATTCCAACCTACTACTTCATCAACTCATTCTTTGCACATCTTCAGGTATACCTCAAGTAATCCACCCTATGTACTATTTTTTGTTGTACTATTTGATATTCAATTCTGTCAATCATATTTTGTGGTATTTTCCTTTTTCCCGTATACAATCACAATATTATCTATCCCTCACATCTATTAGCCTCCATTTTGGTTGCCACATACTCTTCTATTACATTATTTACTATTGCATATTCCTCAACACAACTTCTTATCTTGGTATTTGTCTACCTTATTGTTTGTGTGAAAATTCTATCCTCACATTCTCAAGTATCTATGGTACTTTTGTATTTACAATATTTTTTGGTCATCCAACAATATCGTATATCCATGGAATAAATGCATAACACTAATCTCCAACAAACACCTTTTCACTTCTATAGAATTACCCATCACTAACAGTGCAAGAGTGTGTGTTGGTCATCCAAGGATTTTTAGTATTGTTGGCCATCCAACAATATCACATATCCTTGGAATCAATGCATATCATTCCTCTCCAACATACACTCTTGTGTTTCTATAGAATTATCACTCACTTACCCTTAGGGGCATGAACTTGTATCTTTAGACATCTTTTTATATGGTGTAGGTGTTATCCCTGTCATCATACACCCACACCATACATGGCACACACCCATCAATGGAATGCCACATAGCACCTCATCATAATATGCTCCTATGTTGAACCTCACCAAACACTTTTCTTCTATAATATCTTATCTCACTACTGCAACCATCCAAATCTTATATGGGTGTGACTACTTCATCCACCTTAGCCTAAAACTTTCTACCATTTTTATAGACACCAAATTATGCATACTCACTACTCCTTTTTCTATGCAATCTACATCCCAAACCATATAGTCTCACTCTTCTTCCATTATACCTCTTTTGTTCTTCCCTTACCTATTTTCTTGCCTTCCTTCAATCCAAAACATAGTATATATAGAATTAACAAGTTTTTTGGAATGATCAATGCTAGCCACAACATAGCACAAAGCCCAATACCACATGTAGCATGTCATCATAAAAAAAATCATCTACTAACAAATTCAAAGGATTAAATAACGGAGAATCCTCCATGTGGTGCTCAACACTTATTCTCAAGGGTTCAATAAATCCTTAAAAATATTCTTCTATTGGTGTAAACTCTAAATTACTTTCGACTCACAAAAATAATCCCAACTATCATATGTCCACTTGATAGATGCTCTCAAACTAATTTACTCTTTTAATCATTAAATTCTTCTCAAATTTTAATGTGACATTGAAAAATAATAACTTAAACTATTCCCAAAACTATAAAATTCAATTTCAAGTTTTGATGAAATGAGCTAGCTTTCTTCATCATAAACTACTAACTACAACTAACTAACACAGATTTGAACCAAAATAAAAATCCACTTTTCAATAATGATTCAAGATTACCATGTTACCTAGGGATGCTCTTGTATTACTTTTGTTTTGGGAATTGAGACCCATAACATTCCAAGTTAGGATTGTCATTATAGTGGTGGGGATACTTCCCCCTACTTTGATCTTTGTTTATCAAAATTTAGTGTAGATTGAGAACTAGATTTGTTCTCTTCAATTGTGACTTCCTAAACCATTTTACAACCCTTTCTTATTTTGGGGTTATAGGTAGTTTTGACCTTTTGTGTCTCCTATTGTGATATTGATAAATAATCCATGAAAATAAATATTTTGGCTTCCTCATATTGTACCTTTAGGTCTTCCTCATATGCCTCTAAGCCATTATACTTGTTTTCTAATGATCTGATTTCTAGTTCAAGAGTAATTTCTTTAATTTTTCCACCAAATGAGGAGAGCAAGTCATCTTGATGGAAATGGATCAACTAATTTTGGTAGGGTAGTTATAATTTCCCAATTTCTTATAATATATTGTGTTGTGGGGATTTCTTATTTCACAATTCTTTAGGCTCAACTAATTCTTTTCTAACCCATTTCATAATAATTTGTAGGATATTCTATTTATATTATTTTGTGTAATGCTTTTTAATTTATAATGCCTAGACAAAATATTGGATTTACCTCAATTCCTATCAATTGAATTTAGTTCCCTATATCATATTCTAGTAGAATTACATTTGATAAGTGTTTGGAAAAATCTCTTCTTATACATATCCTAGCATAACCCTTAAAATCTCCCCATGTAATTAATTAATCTAAGATTTCAAAATTTTAAAGTGAGTTGCCAATCTACTCCAAGATTGTGTGGTACCACTATTCTTCAAGAAGATTGTAAATTCTAACATCTTCATTGTTTTTGATAGAGGATAAAATAGGTTTTGAAGGGACCCGAAACCCTTTACAACCAAGAACAAGGCTGCAGAAAGGATAACCTGCAACCAACCTGCAACCAACTCCCAAACAAGACCCTTCAAGATTTACATTTAGAACTACTCTTGTGGGAACAGAGAGTCATGTCTAAATAAGGCCTAGAGAATTTTGTTTTCTTGCCTTGAACAGTAATCCAGCCTTCTTCCACTTGCGCTGCCTTATCATGCCAAGCCAACACACTATTTTCCTGAAGATGAATACCTGCAGCCATAGTCTTAGAAATTTCATCATTGTTTCTTCGTGCAGACAAAGACTTATCTGAAGAGCTGCTAGAAATGGAAGTCGTAACACTATCACCAGTAATGGTAACTTGAAACCTAGTCATTTGCTCAATAGGGGTAGCCTTAGCTGCCCCACCATTTGAGGCATTCAAAGGAGATGCCCCAAGACCCTATGATTCAGAAACAACCACCTCAGAAAAACTCCTATGTTGTTCAACTTTCTTCTCAACAGTTTAATGTTGTTGAGAAACGCCTTTCCACCAAGTAGCCGTCTTTGTTTTTCTCTCAAATCTGCATTGTGCAGCAGCATGTCCTGTTTTAAAACATCTTCTACAACGAAAGGGAATCCCTTCATAATCCAAAGATCGGACCCAAGAACCCTTAGAAGATTTTAATAAAACCTCAGCAGGCAACCCTTTTGAAACATCAATTTCTAACATCTTCATTGTTATCATTATAGGAATAAGAATTATTTTGACAAAAAACATAATTTTCAATTAAGGACATTCAACTAGGTAAAATTTACGTATCATGACACACTGTGATTTAAAAGGAAATGAATAGTGTGCTAGTCTATAGTCTATCTTTTTAACTTGAAGCACATGAAAGTGGCATATATATTTTAAATTTAAAATGATGTAAAAATAATTAAATGTAGAATTTTTAATGTGTTTTAACGATTTTATTTAAATTTTAAATAAAAAATTAGGTTATTTTTTAAAACTTGTCACTTTTCTTTAATCTTTGAAAAAGTTCAAAAAATGATATCATCTCAAGAAATATTCTAGCTAGATCTATTTTAGATAGAAACTTTTTGGTTGAATCTATTTTGAATAGAAATATTATTATCAAATCTATTTTATTAAAAAATGAATCTAACTATATTGCATCATTGATGATGTGCCAAATTGTACTTAGAATGTTTCTTGATAGATTTTAGTTTCCTACCAATAACATTCTAGTGTGATTTTTTTGAGTTGGAAATAGTTAAGTCACATAATCAATGTGTTTGAATGATGAATAATTTTTTATGACTATTTTAAAAACCTATCATAAAGTGTGAAAAAACTTTGAAATTTCACTTGATCGTAAATTCTTATTAGTATTTTCATGTAGTGACGGATTTGAGGATAAGGAACTCCTACTTAGAATGTCTATTCAAGGTCCCGAAATCGGTTTAGTCATCATTTAATGTCATTAATATATACTATATTGCATGATATAATATTATATCTTAATTCTCCCTAATTGGTCATTTATCTCAAAAGAGATCCACAATCCACTTTGTGAATATCCTGCAATCAGGGCATTCCATGAGAACATATTTCTTTGAAGCATTCTGTCAAACACATCAAGTGCCTTGTCTATGCTTCCACATTTTACACATCCTACAATCATGACATTCCGTCAAACAATTATTAGAGTCATTCTGTCAAATAGTTCACGTGCCTTGTCTAAGCTAACACAGTTTGCATACTATCTATCTTTTCATTCTATTAAATAGAACATGGTTGAGTACTATACTATCTATCTTTTCATTCATTATTTTTAGCATGGAAATATTTTTAATCTAATTAACTGCATCTCTTACTATACATTTCATAAAGAACAATGAAGAACATGCTACCTAATAGAGAATGCTATCAGACATGCATTACCTACATATATCAATATTAAGAATCTCTTCTACATTTAATATAGTGGAACATTGTTTTATAAATTCATATTGAATTAATCTTAGAATTACGTCCAATTCTGACCATATCTATTAAATATGGAATTAATCCTACATTGAATCTTGGTTGGAGGAAAAAGTTAACATTATCAAGAGATCATCAAACAAATTGAGTGAAGGAAGAACTTAATATTGTGGTTAATAAGGTTTGCAAGGAAGTTATTAAAAGAAAAGTTTCATATTTTATCTAGAAGATAGAGGAAATCTATTAGGAAATCCTTTTAAGTTGTTCATTCACATATAATTTTATTCAACTTGTAGGTCATCTCAATTCTAAGAATTTATTTTCTAAGATTTTAATTATTGAAGTGTGTTGGATGCAGGTATATTGTAATAATCGAGATAAAAAATTCAATTACATTAAGAGGTGATCATGTAAGTTGTAATAGATGAGTTTAATATTTCAAAAGTAATATCATAAACATTATATACGTCCTTGTCACTACTTACCCCACTGAATAAGTGGAACAACACTCACCACTGAATAAGTGGAAGAGTATATGTATGCATTTCGCTATTATATTTTGGATTTCTAACCCCATTGAATAAGTGGAATTTCACTTACCACTGAACAAGTGGAAGGGTATTCTACAAGATATTATTTTTTTGATGTTGTAATATGCTCTTCAAATTTCATCATCTTTCCTACAATGGATCAAACCTTCGTTGTATGCTCTCACCTCGCCATCATGGATCTTAGTGAACAAAAAATAGGGTTTGATTGACTGATTATTAGATGCTAAACTTATTTGATGATGAATACATTTCAATCTATTATTAGAATTATGGGAAGTGTGATTTATATTCTTTAGATTGAATCCTTAATCTTATTTTGGAGTTAGAATTTTGTTGTATGCTCTCACCTTGCTGTATGGATCTTGGTGACCAGAAAACAAAGTCAATTCAAGGATTATTATATATTTCTTCTTATTTGATGATAATCTAGACTTCTTGCTTAATATTAAGATTATAGAAAACTTTAGAATGATGTTGCACCTATGTCCATGTGGCAACCGACAAAGGACTATTTGGGGTACTGGACCCTAGAAAGGGTTACATACCCACTAATATTATGATTATATAATATGCCATTCAAATAATTATTCTACTAGGATTTCTAGTAGCCTTTATCTTTCTCAGGGGTTTGGCTAGAACCCAAGTGGTTTCATGATGCGAATATAGTTAGGTGGTGAGCAAGCCTTTCTTGATGTATGTATCAATACACTTGTTTGAACAAAGTCAAATTTGGAATCCAATTTTATTTGAAGTTGCAGTAATGTGGTTATTAATAATATTGGTAAAATGGCTCTTATAAAAAATATTATTAGAAAAAAAAATACTAAAAAATTTCGAGGTTATCTGATTTGGTCAAGTTACAAATAATATTTTATTCTAAATCATTCTTTAATTATCACAACATTCAAAATCTTCTTTAAAATTCTTCATAAACTTTTCATTCCCTTCCAAATCGAGTCATCCCAATTACATCATTATGAACCTGATTTTTAACAATTTCTTACTTTATAAAATTTAGGTATGAGAACAAAACTAAAATCTCTGCTTGAGGTTGAAAAAGACAACAAAAATATTATCAAGTGAATGAAATAATTAGAACTAGCAATCACACCTTGTGTGCAATGGGTACACCGAAGAGGTGTGGAAGGTTAATTATGAAAACTTGGTCTATTTTTTGCATAGATTTTATGAAATACATGAGATAAATTGGTAGACCATTTAGAAAATGACGTTTTTATGCAATGAAGGTCTCAATGGAGAAGTGATAGCTTCAAATAAACTATGCATCCACTTACATGGATCAAAACACATCTAAAAGAAAACCTCTAAATTAGGAAGATAATTATGCTCCATTATCAATAGGTTAATGTTATGTTTGCAATAGGGAGAGAGGGAGAGAGAAGGAGAGGGATAAATAGAGGAAGATATAGAGAGGATAAAATATAGAGATATAGAGGAAGAGGAAGAGGGAAAAGTAGACAGTGTTGGAGAATGCTAAGATTAGAGAGCTCAAATTTGACAACCTTCCACAAGTGAAACTATGAACATAATAGTATGTCTATCAATATAATATGAAGAGTGTATAATAAAATGATCATGCCTTGCATATATAAGCAAGGATGAGGAGGTGAGAAGGTAGGAGTGAAACTCTGACTACCCCTCCAAAGATGGAACACTTGTGATCTCACTTGACAAATATGTGAGCAAGTGTCAATAGGTGTCTTAAGTAATGAGGACACATGTCTCAATGCTATGAAGTGAGAAAAAAGTAAAAGAAACCTAAGTAAACTTAAGCTAGGTGTAAATAGGTCAATCCTAGAAAGGTGATTAGCTAACTAGGTATGATAATAACACTATTTACACTAATAGCCCCCTTAAGTGTAACTTAGGGAGTAATGTATGCACTAATGATGAGTCCTAGCTACTAGGCCATGTTAGGTACTCATGTACAAATATCTCATAAAGTGGAGTAAAGGAGAAAAACCCAATGGGAAATAGAAACCCCTCTCCAAAAGAGAAATACAAGTAAATAAAATGTACAAGTGAAGAATATAGGACTCATGATGAACCCCCAAGGACTACTTCTAGCACAAAGTACATGTTGAAATGTTCTCCCCATAGGAGAGAAAAGAGAGAAGCTCATGTAACCCCCCTACAGAAAATGTGAAGTGATGAACTCCATGTGAGGAAATGCTTCATCCCGAAATTAATAGTAGAAGAGAAACCATGCAAACTCCCCTCAAGATGATGCCTATAGTGCTGGTAGATGCTTAATACTAGATGTTGAAGATGATCCACAAACGCTAAACAAAATTTCTCGCCTTTGGAAGAAATAACACCACAAATGTGTGCAAAATGAACTCCCATTTCAAATAAGAATATATAGGAAGTAAGGTGAATGTTTTTGAATGATGCACATAATCTAAAGAATGAAATGATGCCAATTATGCCTTTGAATGATGCTCAAATATCTCCAAGACAATGACCATATGTGATGGATGTTGATATGATGGATCAGGTACCACAAAAGATTCTAGAACACAAACCATGGATGTATGGTTATGTCTAGATCGATGTGAATATGATACTGGTACAAATGATGATAACTCATGAATGTCTGCACAATCTACTCGTTAGGGTAGATATTTGCATTCTACGAGATTTTAGCCATTTTGGCCTCTTTGGAGGGGTTTCAATTGTGTTTTGTAAGCAATTTGGATTTGTTTGATTTGTGGAATTTTGTTATGGGTTATATTTTACAACAAAATCTATTTGCTAAGTGTTTCATCAGTGTTGTAGATAACTCACACATGGCTTGGAAATTCCCACTAGATTTTCTCAAGTACCATATTTCACCATTGACCAACACAACCTGTTTAAAGCCAATGTGTTCAATAAATTCTAGAGGTCGCAAGTGTAGTGCCTAAATTACACTCTAAAGTGCTAGTATTTAAAAAAAAGCTTGCATGTGATTAGAGACCTTTTCAAAGCCCAATTGTGTGGCATGATGGGAAGATGTAGCCTGGGTGATCCCACAATAGTGGTTTACAATTTTTGGCCAAACTGGACACTGGAATTATTTTTTAAAACTAAATCTTCACATTCGGGCACCTATAGTGGCTAAACCGTGAAGAATTTGAAGATGATGAAAACTAGAGTCTCGTCACATTTTGTCTGTGGATTCTAAAAATATTTTTTTCAAATTTTTTGGAATCAGATTGCACTTCTTTTTCCATCTCCCACGAAAACTGGTTTTTTTCAAAAAACAACATTTTTAAAAAGTGACGCACACCATATAACGCATAACTTTTTTTCCATAAAGGATAAAATTCTAATTCTTTCGAATTTAGATTTGTAACTCTGATATCTAGTGCTTCCACTTGGTTAGACAGTTTTTTATTGAATATTTTTTCTTTAATCAAGTTTTGAAGTCAAACCAATTACAATTCAGACATAGCGTGACCGTATAACGCATAACTTTTTTTGTTGGATCAAGGACTTCAATATCTAGTGCACTCATATTTTTCAATTTTTTTTTTTGATAATCTGCTATTTTTCCATATGAGCAGAACATAAACCTTCATTTTCAATGAAAAACCTATGTTTAATAAAACTAAAAAAACAAATACATAATAAAACCAAAACATATTAAAATTATATTCGTTGGATAGCTCATTTTGAGGACTACTTGATTGAAGTTGGGTTTGTGAAAATTCCTCTATTTTCATCCTCAACCTGAGCTCCGAAGTGCCAAAATTCAATTTTTTTTTTGTCTCAAGAAGGGGATGAGGACTTCTATAAGGGGTTTTGATGGATTTTTTGGCGGGAAAGTATTAGGAGGGTTCGCCTGAACCTAGGTTCTAGCGAACCCCTAATGGGTTCGGTCGAACCAATAGGTTCGTATGAACCCCTAAAATAATTTTTTTTGCCATGCATTCATTTTTTGTAAGTTTTTCTTCCTCACTTCAATTGTAAACCACTATTGTGGCTTCACCCAGCCTATTGTTGACATGGCCTTGGTGACTCATTCTATCGACATAGTGGAGAAAAATAGCCACAAATATGAAAATAAGGAACACCAAGGAATACAAATGGTCATTCTCTTTATACAATGAAACCAAGAGCTTTGAATTTTCTAATTTAGAGGAGATAGGACTTAGAAGATCTGTGTGGGTGTGGAAGGAAAGCGACATGGAGATATTTGTGACTTAGTTTTAGATGTTGAATGATGAATGCCAAATGGAGGAGAGACCACCCAGGAAGACAAATATGGAACACCAAGGAAGACAAATGGTCGTTCTCTTTATACAATGAAACCAAGAGCTTTGAATTTTCTAATTTAGAGGAGATACAACTTAAAAGATCTGTGTGGGTGTGGAAGGAAAGCGACATGGAGATATTTGTGACTTAGTTTTAGATGATGAATGATAAATGCCAAATGGAGGAGAGACCATTATTATATGCACAATAGAGGAATAGTTAGCTGCTGAAACCTCTAATCACTCTCAGAGATTTTTCAAGGGTCATGGAGAAGTTGGTGCCAAGAGGGGGTCGCATGGAGTCTCTTTTCTACACAATATTATAAACAAAGATTTATTCAACCATGTCATGTTGATGAAAACCAAAAATCTACCGATGAAAGTAGGAGGGTGCTAGTTCATTGAAGACCAAGATCTCTTACACAGCTAGAGACATCTCCAAATTGCAGGTTGATAGAAGAGAAAAACTCTTAATAATATACTATGTAGGCCACACATGGGATGACTAGCTTGCACTCTCTACTACCGTCTCTTTCTCAGCCTTCAAATATGCACGAACCTTTGATATGGTTTTAGCAGTGCCAAAAATAATGTCAATAATCTCCAGTCATTCCCGTGCTAAGGGAAACCCACAAAAGAGAAGATATAATCTCCCAGGTCGCAACAATGTAGGATGAAACAAATTTGGTCGACTAGTAGCTACAAATACGAATAAGTCTTCAAAGCTTGAAAAGATTAACTCCAAACCCTTGGTGTTTTGTGTGGGGGTGCAATGGAGGAAATGATGCATGGAAGATTGATGCCAACAGATAAAAAAATGAACCTCATCAATTAACATGGCACACGCAAAAACTAAAGGCCACAGTCAGCAATCTTTGAAACCATTTGATGAATGCAACCTTTTGTGCATCAAATATTAGATCTGTCGCCCTCCTTAGATTGGAAAAGATATATGTAGATCTATGGATTTTGTTGAGGCCAGATGGAGGAGAGAAGAGTTGGGCAAGATGTGTTGTAGCTGTTAGAGGTGTGCAGGTCACGACCTCTCTTCGCAGAATCTGGCTGCTACTTATTTCTTGTATGCAATGCTGAATGAATGGCTATGAAATGCCAAATGTTTCTTGTAATGATGAACTCCCAATACTTGCAAACAGAGAGTAGCACAAACCAATGAGCACATGCTCTCTTTTTATCATGTTCAGTGTGCTAACAATTTCACACTTTTTTTCTGTGGTCTTGCTCTCTTGATGATGGATTGTGAAGTTTGATCTAAAATGTTAAGAAGGAAAAAAACTTACATAGTCAAATTTATAAGTTTCTTGCAATAACATTCTAGACTATGGAAATCATATGTCTACAATGAAAATCACTCAGATTGAT
The DNA here is from genome assembly GCA_007258455.2 of Sequoia sempervirens. Classification (NCBI taxonomy): domain Eukaryota; kingdom Viridiplantae; phylum Streptophyta; class Pinopsida; order Cupressales; family Cupressaceae; genus Sequoia; species Sequoia sempervirens. The sequence goes on from VDFB02105785.1 coordinate 508,900,467, forward strand.
CAAAAGGATGTCACAAAACATTGCAACAATGATTTTTTCATGCAACAATAGGCCGGATAGGCCAAAAAACTTGCAAGAAGGGAATCTTGGCTCTCTACTAATTTTTCTTTTATTTTTACAAATTTTCGATACAATTGACACAATGATCAAAAAAATAATTAAAAAAAATTCCCGAAATTGACAAAACGAAAACTATTTTTTAATTTTCTGAGCCTTGTAGATGCAATGGCATTGTTTATTTTTCTCTATGATGTTCAATTTATAGGGCTGTGTGGGAGTCACCTCGATGTGGGAAGGAACATTCTCTCATGGCTTTGATACCATATTAGAGAATTCCAAGATTAGAGAGCTCAAATTTGACAACCTTCTACAAGTGAAACTATGAACACAATAGTATGTCTATGAATATAATATGAAGAGTGAATAATACAATGATCAAGGCTTGTATATATAGGCAATGATGAGAAGGTAAGAAGGAAGGAGTGAAACTATTACTATCCCTCCAAAGATGGAACACTTGTGAGCTCATTTGACAAGTGTGTGAGCAAGTATCAATAGGCGTTTCAAGTCATGAAGACACGTCTCAATTGTATGAAGTGAGGAAAAATAAAAAGAGACCTAAGTAAACTTAAGTTAGGTGTTAATAAGTCAATCTTGGAAAAATGATTAGCTAACTAAGTATGATAATGACTCTATTTACACTATTGACAAAGAGAGAGAGATAGAGAGATAGACAAATAAAGTCAGGTAAAGATAAACAAATAGATATGGAGAGAGGGAGAGATGGGAGAGATAGAGATGTATGGGAAGAGAAAGAGATATATATGGCTAAGAGAAAGGGAGAAAGAGGTAGAGATAAAAAGATAGTGGGGTAGGGAGGGAGCAAGGGAGGTAGAGATGGGGAGAGAGAGGGGGCGGGCAGAGAGAAAGGAAGAGAGATAGGTAGAGGGTGAGAGAGAAGAAGGGGATGAGAGGGAGAGAGATAGGTAGAGGAAGGAGAGAGAAAAGAGGGGGGATAAAAGTTCAAGGTATAATTATTCTACAATAAAAAATTTATAGAACAATTATAGTTATAAATTGAACTACTTCTAATAGATTTTATTTATTTTTGTAACTTCACATTATAGTTAAAATAATTTTAAATTTAAATCTAAATTAAAAATGAAAATAGAGTAAACAAAAATGAAAAGTCATAATATAAAAAATATAAATGTTAATAAAAATAATAATTATAAATAAATAAAATTAATAATAAATAATAGTAACCTTAATATATAGTAAGCTTATTAAGTTAATAAATAATTAAATAAAAATAATAGTAATATTTTATTTTAAAGTAGAGTTTAAATATATAAAAAATGTATAAAAATCATAATTAATATCAAACAATATTAACATTAATAGAAAGATAAACTCAATACAATTATATCTAATATGTAATATTGTGTTTATATATTTTTAGTAGAATATTAAATTATAAAATTATATATTTAAATTAAATATATTATATGTTTAATATACTTATAGCAAGATATTTATATAGTTATTATATAATTATGTTTATTTTATAAATAAAATATACAAATATTTATGTTTTTGATAATATAAGTTGCATTTACAGGGTGCAAAACCCCCCAACACAAAAAAGTCATAAGGGCCAAAGTTCACTAAATTAGATTAAAGAGAAAAAACCAATAGTAACAACATACTATCATAACTTTGGAGGAACATCACAAAAGTTCAACAACAAAAAAAAGACCCTTAGTGGGAGCTTACAAGCCCCGAACCACTACTTTGCAATATGCTCCCATTCATCCATGAGGAATTTAAAGACATCCACATTTGACCAGCTGGAATTGGAATCATTTGCAAGCACCTTCTTCTGGACTTCATCCTTCAACACCAATGTAAGATTCACTACAGAGTGGTGGATGACTTTGATGGTAAAGCAAGTGAGGTTGTTCAGTTTCTTCTCAAAGGTGTTGACACAGGCCAACGAGGTCTTGTAGTCATCATTGGAGCCTTGATTGAGCTTACTTAGAGCCACTTCATTTCTTGCATTATGGTTGGAGGAGTATATAGTGGACTCCTCCATTAGCATCCAATTGAGTTCATGGAAATAACTAGGTCCCTCAACAAAATCATCTGCTTCCTCCATCGTCTCATGCTTAGTGTAGGTTTTTTATTTTCCTTATGTTAGGGAATATTTATTTTTCCGACACACATTATTAAGCTTTCTTAGGGTATATTAGAATGTTTAGGATGAGTACATGTGGCATAATCCATCAATTACATGTGTCACTCACACCCACCTTTCGGTAGTTGAGTCTCACACCCTGTTTTAGATTCTTATGCCACCTCCCATAACCATTTCTTCTCTTTGCCTGAGTAGGCATAACCATGTAATCTGACATTTACTAAGTAGGTAAAACTCCCACCTATTATGGGCACTCGGGAGTTACTACTCCTTTTAGAATTATTTGCCATTATTTTGCTATATAAACAACACTCACCCCTCCCATTGGCTAGTAATATGGAATGCTAGTTCAGTGTTAAGGGAGTGCTGAGTTTATTCATATCCAGATCTTTTTACTTGCTTTCCTTCAATCATTTTGATCTTGGGTGATTTCACAACCAAATCTAACATAGTATTAGAGCTGGTTGTGAGCTCTGGGTTAGTAGTTTTTTCAATCCATTCTTGAAAGAAAGTATGCTCTTCTCTTGCATCCTATGATGACCTAAAGAATCAAAAACACTTGATAGAGATCTCAGTTTATGGGGGGATTCCTTTCTATTGCATTTTATTGCAGGTATTTTGAAGTTTCCTGAAGACATTCTAAGATCATCATTGAGTTCAGAACAACCGTTCAAAAAGTTAGATTAAGTTTTTATTTCGTCCAAATTGGACACTAGATGCAAGATCGATGAAGGGTTGAAGAATAGAGATTTTTTGAGAGGTTCTAGAAGGTATCTATCAAATCGGTACATTTTCGACTCAAATGGACCTCAACATTGCACTCAAAAGACGTCAAAACCATAAAATTGACTATCAATTCATCAATTTTGAAAAAAAGTCATTTTTGAGGCAAAAAAAAATTTAGCACGCAGGACCGTACGACCACAGTTGCGTAGCATACAGTACGGACATTAAAAGATAATTTTATTTTCTACGTCAAAAAAATATATTTTGCAAAGAAAATAAATATATTCATAGATTTTATAAAATAAAAATTTGATTTTTAAAATAAAATTAAAAGAAATATGGTACAAAAAGCCCCTGCGCTCTTCCCTCCCTACCATCATGTACATATGCCTCTAAAAGTACGTACATTTTAAAAGCTATGAGTACAAATTAAAGAAAAAAGGCCACCAACCTTTAAGGGGTTCGACCTCTTTTTTAAAAGCTCTCTTTAATTTAAAAATTTAAAATTTAAAAACTTGAAAATTTTAAAGCTTATGTTGTGCGCCGGCCTCAGCCATTATGTATGTACCATGTACTTGTGCCCCCTGTACCCTCCTCAGCCTTCGTGCCCGATTTCACCTTGTTAATTTTAGCAGTATTTTTGTGGTTTTACCATTTTTGGTGAAAGTTTCAAAATTTGGTGTTATTCTAAATGTAGTTGGTGGACCTCACATTTGGCGGTTTCATTAAACTTAGCAGTGGTTCAATCAAAATTGGAAGTTTGCTAAATTTAGCAGCATGTTTGCCAAATTTGGTAGATGTTGAATTTTTGCAAACCTTGACCCTCACCATTGCACTTTTGGTTTTCACACCCGAACTTCAGAGGCCTCTAACTTAGTCATCCTAGTTTTGTTTTGCAAGATTTTTTTTTTTTTAATTTGGAGTAGAATTTTGCAAGGTTCACAGTAGTGAAATTATTTTTGTTTCAAGTGATCTATATTTTCCATAAAATCAATTTTTTTTATTAGATTTGAAGGATAGTCCTCATTTTTTTTGAACTTCAAATGGATATGTAACTTTCACATACGACTTCAGATTGAGGTGATTCTTTATTTGAAAGTGAATATTTTTCCAAGCACTACACATTGGTACTATTTTGATTATCCTTCTGAGATTTTATTGTACTTTTAGTATTTGGATCCATTTTGGACACTTATAAAACTCTGGAAAACAACTCCAACATTGTAAACACACTAATTTATAAAGTTTCAAATTAGTTTTTGTTTGGTGCTGCCACAATAATGGGTTACACTTTTTGGGACATCCTGATTTTTGCCTGAAATCACATATTTTTAGAAAATACAATGATTTATGACTTTAAAGGTTCCATTTAAATTATTTTAACTAAAGAGGGATTGATCAAAACCCCTTAGATCAAACCCCCTTCGATAGAACCTTGTTAGATTTAAACTATATCTATAATCGAGTCTCCTCTACACCTATCAAAATGCTGATAAAAAACCACTTTTGATTTACCTTTTGGGTGATCAAATGAATTCATTTAAAATTTATGCTTTGTAAGCCTATAGCCCTTATTATAAGCTTCCTAAAAAGTATAATTTTAAATATGTTTAATTTGATTATTATATTTATTTTTTATTTCTTGTGAATGTAGGATTTTCAATGAACATCAAGTTCTTTATTTCACACAAACGAGAAAAATAGAGAAAAAAAATTCTAAAAAATACATGTGCCTTAGGTATTGATGTCCTTATTCCAAAAAAGAATAAGTTAATTCAAATGAATACAAAAAAAGTTATGCGTGCCGAAGTACACCTCTGTCCAAATTATAATTACGTTGACTTGGAAAATTAATTTAAAAAAAATATGTAACAAAAAATTATGAAAAAATATCCATCCCCTAGATATTTGTGTGAAAAAATTGTATTTTAAAAATCATAATTGTATCCTATCTATAAAAAAAGTTATGTGGGCCGAAGTAAACATCACTTTTTAAAAATGTTGATTAGTAGAAAAAATAAGTTATTAAAAATTACATAAAATGATTCACAATTTATTTTTTTATTTTTTTTAAAAAATATAACTAGAATCTACACAAAATATCTAACAAATAACTAGTTTGATTCATCTTCAAAACCTTAATGGTTTAGCTGCTATAGGTGTAAGAAAGTGAATGTCTGGTGAAAAATCTTGATTTTAATGTCAAGTTTGGCCAATAATTGTAACCAGCACCAGAGGGGATTCTTGATTGAGTAAAAAAGGGGGGGTGTCTCTATGTGTTTTTCTTCTTGCATTTCCTTACATTGCAAAAATAATCTAAAATGGATAAAACGGTTCCTCTACTCACACCATACAATTACTTTGAGTGGAAAAAAAATGGAACTTCACTTAAGAAAGTTAAAATTGTGTAGAATAACAATGGCTATTGATAAGGAACCTACAAAAGATGAAGAAACACCTAAATGGTTCAACAAATGTGACGAAGCTTTTGGCACCTTATGCATGGTTGTATCTCCTGATTTATGCTTTCATATTATGTTTGAAAAATTACCAAATGAAGTGTGGAATACTTTGATACTCTTTTTGGTAAACATGATGATTTGAGAGCACATTCTTGGAGAATGAGCTCATAGGATTGAGCCCTTGCAACTTTGACACCATTTAGGATGTGTTTACTAAGTTGAATGCTATCGGATTGCAGTTGGAGCAATGTGGAATTAAAAAGGATGACTCAGTTGATTTTAAGCATTCTTTCAAAACTTGGTCCAGATTATGTAGTGTTTGTTTCTACATTTCATGCAATGAAAAGAGTCTTAGGAAAAGTATTTACTATGCTTTCTCTAGGTGAGTTCACAACTAATCTCACTATGGAGCAAGATAAATTGATTCAAATGGGAATTATTAAATATTCTAAGTCTCATGCCTTGGCTGCAAAACAAGGCACTAACAAGAAAAAAAAGAAACAAAATAACCAAGGAGACAAAAAGAAAGATTCAGATCAATCGTCATCTACTTTTAAAGTAGACTCTAAATTCTCTTCAAAAGAGGATTCAACTAAGAAGGAGAATCCCACTTGTGCATATTGCAAGAGGAGTGGACATGAAGAGCATTCTTGTTATCAGAAGGATACTGATAAACTAAAACATCTTGAGAAGAAAAAAATCAGTTTTCCTTCTCAAATGGTTGATTCAGCTTTTTCTAATTCCAAAAATTCAAAACAATCAGAATCTGATAAGGAAAAACCCCATACTATTGGGGTAGGTAAATCAAAAGGTAAAGCTCTTTGTGCTTCTATAGGTCTTGGATCAGGGAGATGGCTCCTAAATTCTAGAGCTTCTCACTATATGGCTTTTACATATTCTATGCTCTCTTTTTTTTAGCCCTGTATTATGCCACCTATTCTGATGGGAAACAACACTTACATGAGTGTAATTGGGAAAGGTTCTATTGATATTGGGGATGACACCTTTAATGATGTTTTATGTGTACCTCATCTTTCAAAAAATCTTCTTTTCATCTATCAGATCACTCATGGTGGAGCAAGGAAGACTATGGAATTTACGCCTGATTCCGTTATCATCAAAGACTTGGAGAGAAGAGAGATAATTGCTACTGGGATGGTTGATCATGCATCTCGGTTAGATACCTTTTCAAACTTTGTACCTAATGATGGCTTTGATCCTTTGGAACTGTTGATCGCACTCCTAGTGTGAACTTTGATTTTGAGGAGAACTTTGGTTACTTGAACTTAGGTATTCTCACATCAGATCCAATTCTTGAGCCTTGCATTCCTTATCCTTCACCTATTGTTGCTTTTGAGGATATTGGTGGTGATACATTCATGGATACTTGTGATACAGTGCAATAGGATATACATCATCTTCTAGATATAGCTACTTGGGATGACTACTTAGCAGACATTACAGGTTTGTTCATAGAGTCTCATATTTTATACTTGGGAGACACTATTCATGACATTCATCTTCTTTTTGTTGGAGTTTATTCTTCTTCAGTTGTTATGGAGGAACCTTTGGATCCTCTTGTTCATTCTCCACATGATCATTCCTCATAGTTTGACATGAGTATGGATAATTTTGAGCAGCATTTGGGGGAGGAATCCTTGTCTTCAAAAGAGATAGTTGAGTCTTTGGATCTTGTTTTACATACATCTCTACTAGGTTTTGGATTGTCATCTTCATCAGTGTGTCTTAGAATGATTGATTTGATGGTGGTAGCTTTCGGCATCGATATGGAGACACATGAGTAGTTTTTAGAGACTTCCTACAGTTTAAGCTTTCTTCCCTCATATTCCTTTCAGGATTGTGAAGACATTCTTCATGCACCTTTGGTTTTGTTTCTTCCTAAGGGGAGGAACATTTTTTGACGATCGTGGACTATCTTCTACATCCAGTTTCGAGCATCATCCATTTGCATAGTTGATTACTTGAGGGAAGGCTACATAGTCTTTCTTATCCTTTCTATTTTGGAGGGGACTTCTTCCTTGCATGGGATTCTTCTTGTGTTGGGAAATTTGTTTTCTTTTCTCTCTTTTGGGGAGGATTTTTTTCCCATTAGGTTTCCTCCTTTTCTCCATTGTGATAGATTGCATTTGTACATGGGTACCTAACATGGCCTAGTAGCCAAGACCCATCCTTGTGCTTTTTACCAGCCTAAGCTGCACTTAAAGGGGGGTGTTAGTGTAGGTTTTTTATTTTTCTTATGTTAGGGAATATTTACACACATTATTAAGCTTGTTTAGGTTATATTAGAATGGTTAGGATGAGGACATGTGGCATAATCCCTCAATTACATGTGTTACTCACACCCACCTTTAGGTAGTTGAGTCTCACACCTTCTTTTGGATTTTTATCCCACCTTTCATAACCATTTCTTGTATTTACCTAAGTAGGCATAACCATGTAATCTGGTATTTACCAAGTAGGTAAAGCTCCCTCCTATTATGGGCACTTGGGATTTATTACTCCTCTTGGAATTATCTACCATTATTTTGCTATATAAACAACACTCACCCCTCCACTTGGCTAGTAATATGAGTTTATTCATCTCCAAGTCTTTTTACGTGCTTTCCTTCAATCATTTTGATCTTGGGTGATTTCACAACCAAATCTAACACCTTGAACCTTTAGAGTTATCCTCCCCCTCTTCATTGTTAGTGGTAGGTTCTTCAACATAGAAGGTAATTGCTTTCTTCTTGTTAGGTCCTGGTTTAAACTTTCCTATCTGTTTAACTCTTTTAGCAGAGGTATTTTTGAGTTCACACAAATATTTATGTTTCTTCTTATATAGTATTTAATATTTAATATAAATTACTAAATGCATTTTAATAAATTATTAAATTATTAAATTATATATTTAATATTTATGTATATTTATTATTTAATTATATATGTTTAATATTTATATACTTATTATTTAATTATGTTTATTATATATATATATATATATATATATATATATATATATGATAATATTTAATAGAATGTAAATTAATAAATATATTTTAAGAAATAAATATTCTGCTCTGCTCTATCTGGGACGACATGGACATAATCTCTTATTTTGTATTTTCACTCTTATTATATTAATATATAGGATTACTGCCTTTGCTTTAATAAATATATATATTAAGAAATTATTATATTATAAAATTTGACATTTGATATTTATGTATATTTATTATTTAATATTAAATATTATAATAAATATTTAATTACATTTAATATTTAATATTATAATGATTCAATTTATATTTAATATTAAATATAATTATATTATATATAATTTAATATGTAGTTTATAAACAATATATTATAGTTATATTTAATAATTTATACTATAAAATATAATAAATAACTATAATATTATTTTAAAAACAAATTTATATAAAATTTAATATTATAATTTATATTGTTTAATTTTAAATTCCATGTAAAAATTTAAAATAGCAATCCATTCTCTATTACCTTTCGAACAAATAAGTACAACATATTTTTAATGTCAAATTTCTAACGAAGATCACATTTTTTTTATTGTGAGCACTTTTTATCCTATTGACTCTACATAGCCATCATAAAGACCACTTCCAAGAGTCACGAAATCAATTAAGAGTAATTAATTGTATCAATAAGAATTGATAATTTATAATAATTTATTTTAAAAATTAAATTATGATAAATAATTACTATTTAATTTTATAATTAAAGAATGTATATAATTTCTAGTGGTATATAAATCTAAAGACTTTAATATGTAAAATAGATTAATAGTTTGATATTTGATTCAAAATTAATATTTTTGTCTTTTTTTGTGTGGGCATGAGTCTAAGGATCAAGGTCAAGTTTACTATGATAAATCTATTATGCACCTAAAAATTTTCTTTTGAAATTTGCAAATGTAAGTTCTTCATTGTACCTAATTTTCCTAAAACAATCGTTTAGATCTAGATTCCTTTTAGTGTACCAAATGTCTGTTGTAATGTGAATGATATTTGAATAATAAGATGATTAAAATGAATGTATTAAATGCCCTTAAATTTAAGGACATCAACATATCATGCAAGTCTATATTTATCCTGCTCTTGGAAAAAAGGTTATAGGTGGAATTGACCATGTAGTTATTGACCTTACCTTTTTAAATTTAATTTTGGCCAACTCATGGCTATACCTCATTATCATGAAAATAACCATAGATAGAAAAGATGTCAAATTAACACAAGGTAAAATGCACATGGAAGTCTCTGTGCGTGTGTGTTGAGTGTAATAAGGTGAATGTACATGGGAATGTGTAAACCGGTGAATGGAGTAAGGAAGAGGTATATAAAAATGTGTGTAATCAATATGTAGGTGGTATAGGGTAAGAGACATAATATAATCAAATATGGAGGATCTAATGAAAGGTTATACAATGATGAAATACAATACATAGATCTATGTAACATCACCTAGATTTCATAAAATAAAAAAAATAAAGCACACAACAAAATGAATAGATAAAATGTTGTACTTATTTTATCCACAATAATTACACCAAGTTGTTAAATATTAAAACCAAGCCTTTTAGCCTTACAACAAATACAAATCAAAAGTTCTTACAACATAATACAATGGACTTTACTAGGAACCCTTCTCAATTTATGAATGAGTTATGTGTTGGAGTAATTAGGAAAATCACCTAATGATTAATTAGTCATTGATTAATTATCAAGCCCATTTTACTTTAATCACTTAAGCTAAACTTAGGAGTATTTTTTATTATTATGTTGGACTATTTATAGGTCAAGTTGTCTCATTGCATAGGATAAAAACACTTGTCACAATCTAATAAAATCCTTATCTAAGGTTTTATTTTTTCTTTTATAAGCATTTATTATTGTACTTTGTAATAATTCACATTCAATACAATATAGGTTAATCTCAATATCAAATGCTTGTGTGGATCAATTGTCTTCTCAAGTTTGCATTAGCATAATCATTGCTTTTTCTCTTCAAATGTGATAGGTGTTTTTGTTGCAAGTTGTTTTTGGGAGCTTTGGGGTTCACTATCAACTCCGGCATTATGAACTATATTTTCGCATATTACAATTTTTTAGCCCCTTGTTTACACCATAATTAATGCATACTTAGATTATCATTGATGTGCCACTAGAATTTTGATCTTAACTACTTGGATTGAAACTTAAATTGGCCTTCTACCTAGATCAAACCCTTAATCCAAGATTTATCATTTTTCCTCACCTCAATGTTTAAATGTGTCTAGACCTTTACTTTTTTAGGATGTTTTCACAAATTAAACCTATTGCAACTCTTCTTGGAAGAAAACTCATTATGATCTAATACTAATATTAATTTAGGTTGCCCTCTTCATAATTTTATCATTTACAACTTCTTTTCATTAATTCCTTAGCATGATAAAACTTTGACTTAAATTTTATTAAGACATAGGTCTTCACTCGAGATTAGCTTGGCTCTAAATTATCAAATTATACACCTATACCTCAAACATGATCCCATTTTTTATTTCATTCACTACAATTTAGGAAATGTATCCCTCTTATCCTTTAATAAAAATTAAAAAACTATTTTAAATTCAAATTTACACCACCTCAAATCATGAAATATGAACACATAAAACTCAATTGTGCTTTTGTATAGCTTCCAAACGATGAAATAATTATTATGCATTAAAGCATAAGCACAATACTATTGATTAGGTCTTTATCTTCATGCATAAAATAAAACTCATCCAATTATCATGTTGTATCACCATTTACATTCTCAAGCTTGATGTAGACTAATATCAAAACTACAAATCTAAACTCTAACAAGAACTTAAAAATCTACCAAAAGAGAAAAAAACTCACATGAAAATAAAACATATATTTATAGGTGATGCAAGATTTGATGACCCTTTAGATGCCTAGTATTATACATTGTGTTGAATGTAATAATTTACTGAATTTACTACACTCTTCCCCACTCCTTAAGGACTAAAATATCTTTTTTATTTTCTACCTCCTCCAAGTTCTCCTATATAAAATTCTCTTGCAAGATCTATCTCCTTTAACATAACTATTAGCACATGTATATTTGAAAGGGTTTATTTGTACACTCCTAAGTATATTTTTTCTTCCATACACTAACTCCTTAAAGTATCTAATGTTTCTCATACAGTAGTTTGCAATATCATTTTCCATCTTCTCATGCTCCTTATAAATCCATGTTCATTGTCTCTCCTTCAATGGAAATTCCACTAAAAAATGTACTTCTTAAACCTCATTCTTCATCTTCATCTCATCGTAATTCTTAGTTACCACATTTAGATTCCTAATATCACTATCCCATCTTCTATTTCATATATTCACCATGCAATAACTACACCCTCTTTGATCTTTTTCTCTATAGGGCATTACATTATATAGTATGTAGTTTTTATTTTTCCCACTTTGAGTTTTCTAGTATACCTACATCTGCAAGTAATAGTATGTATTATATCAATACCCTTTCATCTATAGTCTTAGGTCCACTTGTAACTTTATGAAATTATACTACCATTCTCCACTTTGTCTCTTCCACCCAAGAAAATCTACTTCTCCTCCATACATATACTAAGTATATACTTGATGCATTCCTTAAAAACCACATCCTTCATATTTCCCTAAAAAAATATATACCATATTATTAAGGCCATTCACCCTACCTAAGGATCTCACTTAATCCTTCATCTTCACTATTATTATCAACAATCCCACAAACTATATGATTTCTCCATTTAAAAATTTTTCCATCTTCACAACTTGAACCTTCATCTTATCATAGTCCACTCTATGCCCTTTGTACTACCACATATGAGTCCAATCCAAACTATTCAATATTTATTGTAACCCAAATCAATCTACAACTTTAGGAAATATCTTCAACACCAATTGAAATGACATGAACTTCTTCTATACCCCTTTTCTAAAACTTATTTTTTTGTTATCCTACAAATACACTATGTTGGCCCATCTCTTAACATGTTCCAAAATGGCACCCACTTTGTGGAAACTGATGTAGCCTATCCACTTTTTTGAAAATAAAATCCATATTAGTGAACTTAACATTTAACTCTTGAAAAAGAAAGAAATGTATCATTATTGCAAATATTTTTTTAACTATGAAGTTAGAACTATTACCTATTTAAGTTCATGAAAATCCAAGGAAAATATATAACGATAAAGACTGTGACACATTTCCAGACTTTGTGGGGAAGTATCTCCAATCCAAAAAATAGATAGAGTACATTTTAATTTTGACAATAGGGTAATAACAATCTTCATTAAGGAACCTTAAGAATACATAACCAACTTCACAAACCATTGAGACCTTAGATCACGTTAGAACTCAAAAAAAATACTATAAGATACATATTCACGTATATTATGGATTTTATAAGGGTTTTTGTTAGATCATGAGCATTCTTGACAATGGAACTTTCAAGCAGCTTTTGACCATACATACTACCTCATCTTTATGCAAAAACCCAAGAAGAGAGCTTTCATGACTATCACTGAGCACCTATACTTTCTTCTTACCATACGATTCTCACACAATCTACTATGAATACACTTTTCATAAGAATACATAAGAAATCATCACTGAAAAGTATACAACATTGAAGACTCTGAGTATCTTTTCTTTCAGTGATAGGTATTCATAGAACAAAATAGACCTATTAACTTTTTGTCTTCCATGTGCATGCTTTTGTCTTTCACGTGCATGCTTTTGCATGGACTATAAATCATGATCTTTAAAAATCCTCCAATGATTTCCACAAGTTTGAGACCTTAACACATTAGAACTCAAACACAAGGCCTATAAGACACATATTCACTATATCTTATGTATTTTATAAGGTTTTCTTTATTATATCATGAGCATTCTTGACTTTGAAACTTTCAAATAGCTTTTGACCATACACACCACCTTATATTTATGCACAAACCCAAAAAGAGAGCTTTCATGACTATCATAGAGCACCTATACTTTCTTCTTACCATACAATTCTCACACAATCTACTATGAATACACTTTTCATAATAATACATAAGAAATTATCATTGAAAAGTATACAACATTGAAGACTTTGAGTATATCTTCTTTCCAGTGATAGGTATTCATAGAATGAAACAAACCTATTAACTTTTTGTCTTTCATGTGCATGATTTTGCATGGACTATAAATCATGATATTCAGAACTCCTCCAATGATTTCCACAAGTTTGTAGCCCTTATGTTGCTCTATAAATGCCCTAGCCATCATAGTAGACTACAAAAACTATGAAGGACTAACAAAATGCCCATAACCATAACATAAGTTGACATAATCAAATGAAAAATTGAACCATTTTTACATTGAAAGACTCCCTCCAAAAAAATTGCACATAACTTTTGGAAAACATAAAAATCTCTTAGCATTTTTTTAAGTCAATAAAAATTACTCAAATACCACGATACATCACAAAATACTTACCAAAATTTTAACTCTTGGATACTTATGCAAACCAATTTGAAACTAGGACTAGACCAATAAATTTGAACATGTGTAACCTATTAAGGACTATTTTGGACCAAAGGGAAAAAATGGACTATAGGACTATCAAGGACACTATTGGTATAAATGATGTAAAATATTAGAAAGTGGTCATAGATAAGGATATGGTTTCTTCAAGAAGAAAAATATCACCTGGGACATATTACCTTTTCCTGATAGATGGAAGCTTGTTGAATGCAAATGGGTATAGAAAACTTGAGCCTACTAGTAGTGTTGAAAAGTATATGGTAATATTGATTGTGAATGTTTATTCCCATTTTGAAGTAATAAATTATGAGATTTTTTCCCCAGTATAAAAAATAGCATCTATTTGATTTCTATTTTCTACAATGTATGATCTTTAGGTTGAGAAGATAGATGTGAAGATAACATTCATTCATGGTGATTTAGAAAAAAAAGATTAATATGACACAATTGGAGAACTACATTGAGAAAGGTAAAGAATATTTATTTTGTAATTTGAATAAATATTTATATGGTCATAAGTAATCTCCTACGATGTGGTAACAATTTTTTTACTCTTTTGCATTAAATTTGGGATTTTTAAGATCTAAATAAAATCACTACATCTTCTATAAGATGGATGGTGATAATAGTCGAGCATTATTGCATTATATGTTGATGATATGTTATTTTTGAAAATAGAAAAGGTTTGATTTATGATTTGAAGTCTCAAATTTTAGCACAACTTGAGCTGGACTTAGGGGCATCTAGGTACATCTTGGGGATGGAGATCAAAAGAGAAAGAAATCTTTATTGAGCTAGAGAAAATATATGAAATCAATACTGGAGAGATTTAACATGATATATTGCAAGCCATTATGTGTTCTTATTATGACAGGGAAAATTTGTATATTGAACAATGTCTAATTTCTCCTAGTGAAATGGAGTATATAAGAAAATTACCTTATGCTAATGGAGTTAAGAGTTTGATATATGTTATGGTTTCTATAAGACTACACATTTCCCAAGCAATGGGAGTCTTTAGCCGATTTAAGGTTAATCTTGGATGAGTATATTAGGATGAAATGAAGAGGGTCTTTAGGTATTTACAAATTTCCTCTGAGTATTTCTTATTCTATCATGTTCATGCTATAGGGGAAAGACACTCAATTTGTATTTATATATTTGTGGATTTAGACTGGGTTGGATATATAGATAGTAGAAGATCCATAAGTGGATAAATTTTCACTATGTTTAGTGGTATAATTAGTTGGGTGAGTAAGAAATAGGTGGTGGTCACTTTTTCCACTATAAAAATAGAGTGCATGGTAGCAACTCATGCTTTTAAAGAAGCCATATAACTTAAGATATTATTTTCAAATGTTAGGTTAGAGGAAAGATACATTATGGTTCATTGTGAAAATCAAAGTGTCATATGTCTAGAAAAGAACCCAAACTTTCATGCGAGGATGAAGCATATTTATATCCAATGCCATTTTTTTGAGATTTGGTAGAGAATGGAAAGGTGATGTTGATAAAATTTGACACTTTGTAAAATATAACAACTACAAAAAATTCAAGTGGTGCTATGAGTCCATGAGCCTCTCGAGCCCTCACAATTACATAATAGTGCTAATACTCCCTTTTCTCTTGCAAGGTGTTCATCAAGTGGGATAATTTTGGAAAAGGCATCTCAACCTTTCTCCTAATGTTAAGATTACATAAAGTGCATTTTTTGGTTATAAAATAGAAAAAACTCAATTTTGAACAAGAACTTCTAGCAATGTTTGAAATTTAAGAGGTGTAAAAATAAATAAATGATATGATTATTAAAAATAAAAAATTGGGAAAACCCTATAATGTACAAAAAAAGTCATGAAATATTAGGATGTGGAAACACACACTACTCACCAATATCCCCTCCTCCCAAGATTCTATATAAGAAAGAAGTTGAATGGGAAGAAATGATGTGTCACCTTGAACAAGAGAAAAAACTTTTTGAAAATGTTAGATTGTAGAAGGCCCAAATTGTCACACTTATGAGTGAAAATTCCCTCTTAGTGAGTAGAGAGGAAGCAATTCCTATGAGGAATACTACATCGAGCACTATGAACATGAACATAGTTAGTATGATCTATCAAAATATAATTCATGGGAGAATAAATTACTATAATGATTATGATACAAATATTTCAAGCTTTCAACAAGATCATAGTGCTAATCCAATTTAGCATGAGTTTCCTACTCATACTATTGAATATACAAGGGAAATCATGAAACTATTTCAAAAATCCAATCCATCAAATGATAACATCATGGCCCATATAAATGAAACAATATTGAAAATCTAGATTTAATATTATCCAAGAGATAGATGTGCTCACACACATGAGATAATGCTACTACCACTATATCAAATAAGTATTACATTAGTAATAGATGTGAGAAGAAAAGGGTAGAGAATAAGACAAAGAACAATAGTTCAATGAAGAAGGTAAAGAAATAAAAATCCAATGCATTAGTGGGAAATGAATAAGAAAGATATGCCAAAATCCAATGATGAGGCACAACCAGTCCAACCTATACAATCAAAAGTGTAATTTTTGGAAAACAAGGAGAAAGAGGAACCAAGTGCTCCTTACACTCAATTCATGCATTCCATTCTTGATGCAAATGACTTTTCCTTACTAAATTATCAATTAAAACTATCATATGGTAGTGTTCCATTACATGAAGAAGAGGTCAATCTCTAAAGAGAAGAAGTCTAATACAAATTATGGACAATAGCTATGAGACTAAAAATGAAGTGTCGCAAGGGGCGGTGGGCCTAGCTCGATCAAATAAAGCATCTTGTTGCAGGAAAGAGGTCACAAGGTCTAGTCTCCCTACTTTCCCCATGGTACTGAAGGGTGTGTCATGCCAACATCACTGGTCACATGAAATTTTTTTACCAGACGTACTGTAGTTTATAGGGGGACAGATACTTGACTGATTCTTGTAGTCTAAAAAAAAATAAAAATGAAGTGCCATAATTTAATGTTGTTCCTAACCTTCTTACTATATATGATAAACAAGATCATGAAGAATAAATTATATTAATTACCCTACTCATGTTGAGGATGTAAATAAAAAATCAGTCATACATAGTGAGGTTTCAATTGATGTATATGAGAAAATCAAGAAAACCTTTAGGACACATTACTATTGGAAAATAAAGGATTTTATGAGCCTTCTCAACCCTTCACCCTTGTTGCTTCATCTTATATTTTTTCTACTAGTGTGCTTCAAATTAATGAATATGGGTATGAATAGTTGATTGCACTTATCATAAAATGATTACATGATAAAAATATAGGTATACACAATGGGATATTGTGATAAAATATAAATAAGTTATCGATAGATCACTTGAGATATATTTTTTAAAATAAATTGATATGAAAACAAGCATGGTGTCTACACTGCATATGTTTCTGCATAATATTGAGGTCCTTACAAGGAAAGGTGTAGGTATAGATGTAGTGGAAGTCAATGAGATAAATTTTAAGTGTGCATCCACATTTTTTCACCTCAACAATGATCTATGAGGTAGGGATATTTTATTCTACCTAGAGAAATCTAATTGTCCCATGGAAGGAATGATGATAACAAAGAACATCTGAGTTGTAGCTCCAAGGTTATGTGTTGATTTACACTAGTTTATTATGGAGTGATCATAGTAGGATATTTCCCAAATGCTCAAAATAGAAAATAATATGGCTCGTGGCATGGAAAAATGATGTTGATAAAAATAATAATAGTGCATATAGATGTAGGGATTTCACCAACCATTATGTGAATCTAGTAGTTCATGGAACTATGGATTAACATTACTTCATTTAAGTAATAGTCTTGCCTAGTACATATTACATTTTACTTTTGTGTGTTGTTTCTTTGTGTAATTGGTCAAGACTAAATATGGTTGTCTCGATCCCCTCTTCATGTCCTTTCTTTATGGTGTGATCTTAGAGATATAGATTCTCATTGTGCCTACAAGAGAAATATGTCCCAAACTAGAGCCAATGTTGGGCCTTGATTTGACAATGACATTTTTCTTGAGTCTTAGCTTTTGTGTGCACTAGGTCTCATTTTAGCCATCAAATTTTCCTAAGTGTTGTTCTCCATTGTCTTCCATGTGTCTGTCATGTGTTAAAAGTTACTAAGGTCCAATATGAAGTTCTAAGTGTGGAGGTTTTATATTCAACTTTATAAGAATTATACTTATGTTGGAGTTTCCCTTCCTAGTGTTCCTTTTCTTTGAAATTTGCATTTTCCTTTGTCCCCATCGAGATATCAAACTTTTTTATTTGATCAGACCTTCATTTTTTCCCTAACCTCATCCTCTTAAATATTCTTAGAATTATATAGTTCTCCTTCCCATTATCCCTTTCTTCCAACCTCTACTTTTCTTTTTCCTTCATTGGTGTTTCACACTTTTTCTTATTGGAATTATTTTCATCCAAACCTTGACTCCATGATCTTTTATACTAAGTTACCTTTCAAATCCAAAATTTTGACCATCGCTTTTCCCAAATATATTTTCCTTGGTGTTCTTAATCCTTAACATTTGACATTTCCTTCTATATACTTTATTAAAATTGGAGATATGGGAGTAAACTTAAAGTGGCATGAGCTATAATGTATCCTTGACTCCTATTCCCAACACTTCTCATTATGTTGTATTTTTAAGATCACGAGTTCAAACTTATCCTTATTTGTATACCTTGAGGGATTAATTTTTTGGTACCCTTGATCCTTGAGTCTCCAAAAAATTCTGTTTTGTATCCTCTCAAATTTAAATATATGGAGATACTCTTATATTTTTTCTTTGAGCATGGATTATTCTATATCCTCAATCTTCAATCCTCAAAAGTGGTGCTGGTTATGAGGTATCCTCAATTCCCAATACTTGAAACTCTAAAACTTCCAAATTTTGCACTATTCATTCTCACCTACCTCCCTACACAATCCAAGTCACCATTAAGGACTGAATTTGATTCCACAACCACTTCAAAGATTTTGTCTAACCCAAAAATCATTGTCCACCTTAAGGACATAAATTCAAATGCACTTTCAATGGTGTTGATTGAATAACACCATGCCACTTTTGATGTTATGGTTGTGTTTATGGCATGAATGATTTTTACCCTAGCTTCAAGTTTCCATTTCAACAAGGGTGTATAGTCTAAACTAGTGTCTTGTAAACTTGGTGGAAATCATATAATTCAGATGAATGGCCTAACTAAACAATACACTCAATATTGTAAAGGCTTCATTAAATTCTCAACCAGGACTTGTAAACTTGTGATGGCACTGGCACTATATGTGCTTTCAAAGACCTGAGATTACCTAGGTTATCCTATTAAAGATATTCTACATGCTGGAAAATCACAAAAACACATAACAATGAAAGAACTAAACTAGCGCTAATGGCTACGGGTACATACAACATAATCTATAGTTGAATTGTTGTTAACAGATAATTATTGAAACTAACTCAAAAATTATTACTAAACCTAATCTATCCTCTGAAATACTAAAAGTCAATTGAATTCATTCATGCACATGAAAAATCATTATTGATAATCATAATTGAGAATCTATTTTAACTTACATGCAATTTATGAAGTAATGACTAACAAAAATAACTACCAAACAAAAATAAAACAACTATAAATGTAGTGAAGAACAGTTATCTTGAGTGGCCTGCTCAAGTGGTTGTCTTCACTTAAACTAAAACTAATTCTAAATCTTCAGATTCCATGTAACCATATCAACTTGAACTTCATTCATTATGCATTCCAAAAGATCACATAAAATCTTGCTCAAAGTTTGTATTCAAGAGAACCATTTCTGAGCAGTCAACATGTCTATAGATTACAACTAAAAACTAAGAATTAATTGATAAAAAATCCACCAGTATGAGATTAATCAACCAACTATACTAAAGACTCAACCACCGACTATACATAGGTGTGGGGGAGTTGATTATAAACACAACTCTAAATTGAAACCATTAACTAAAACTCCCTAGATAGCAGAGTGTGTAATTAAGATTAAGTTATTCAAACTACAACTAGAAAGAAACAAGAGTTCAAATAGGATTAAAACTTTGTAAAATAGATCTACACGTGAAATAAATAATTAGTTATCTAGAATCCTATCAACAAAAGAATTCTTCTTCTCTAGTGCCTTATTAACTGTTATAATGATACATGACTAACTCCATCAAGTGTCTCCACACGATAGTTATTACACTCAGCTTGTTCAGGCACTTCCCCTATTTCTCTGTCCAAGACCTCCTTTGGCTATAGGCTATAGTTTCTTCTTGGGATGCAAGAGGTTAATCCAAAAAACACATACACAAAGCTAACTACCATGATTAAACACAGACTTCTAATCACATTCCATACATATCCACATATAAATAATGCAATGCTACTATATCATAACTATATTTCCATTACTCTAATTCAAGTCTAAGGTTATATATTAAGCATAAAAAGATAACATAGCATAAGAATATGTCTAAAAGGATTGCCTAATAATTTCTATAAACATGCATAAAAACATCATGAAATGGAATAATAAATGGACTCTCACTCCCCTCAACTACCCTTTTGTATGCCCTCAAGCAATATGCACTAGGGGTACAAATTGTAATGTAGTGTAATCTTCCTAAGTTCCATGACAATATCTACTCCCTTGGTCTACTTCAGGTAGAAACCTCTATAAGTTGCAAGTCTCTTCATTTTGTTAAGCTTAACCTCCTCACATTCCTTCATCTTATATCCTGTCCAATTTGGGACTAGATAACAAAGAATTATAAGTGATTGAAATGTGAGTGGTATCCATTTAGTTGCTTGATAAATAGCAATATCTATGTACCTATGCACTCTTTCAATCATAGACATGAAGTTATATACTAGATGAGGCTCCTTCCTTTGTAGCTCTAGATTCAAACTATTCCACCTTTCCTATACAATCATAGTCCTCATGATTAGGGCTATCTGGGGTTTTCTTCATTTTTTTCTTGGCAATAAATACACCCTCTAAGTCTAAATCAAAGGTAGTGGATATATACCACTTCCTCTTTGTAGGTATATGCACATTTCCAGAGGTATTTCCCTTTATATTTGAGTCTGTTTCAACCAACATCACATCCTCTTCCTATTGTTCCTTTCCCTTTTTCTCTTCTTTTGGTTTTTCCACACTCCCCCTCATAACACCTTGCTTTTTCAACCAGCCTAAATGCCTAGGTGTAGTAGATGTTTCTTTCTATGTTTCCTTTTTCTTTTCACCTTTGAAGGTGTAGAAGAGCTACCCCCTTTTTCTTAATTTTTGGTGTCTTAGAGGTGGATGGAGTTTTCTATGCTACAAGTTACCTAGATGTTGCAAGTGATGATTTTTGCACATTATGCTCCTTAGGATCACCTTGGCTATGGGTAGGTGAAGCCATAGGTGAAACAAGATAACTTCCTCTTATAGGTGTAGCTTGTGGTTCTAGGGTTTTAGGTACTACAGGTGCCTCAAGTAGATTGTTAATATCTTGACAACTCACAAAGTCTTCCTAGGATATTTGTGGATATTGAATTCTCAAACTCCTTTTTGTTAACGGGGCTATTAAACAATGATGTGATAAAGTTGTATCACTTTGTTTTCTCTGGTATTCAAATTCCATCCTTTTTAGTATATTGTAGAGGTAGTTAGGCACATTTACTAGTCTATTATTGTGAAGGTGACTCACTAATTTGAGATTTATAGTGTATAGAAGATTCTTCCTACCATCACAAGTAAGGTATCTAATAACATAAGAAGCATAGTTGGCCCAAACCCATGGAAGAGAAAGTATTTTTGTACCTTGGGATGATGAATCCAAGTTTTCTCCTCACTCATAGAATTCTTCTCTTGTAGCCACTACATTTGCTCGAGTTGGAATCTAATGACAACCCTTTTACCATGGCTTCATCATGCTGCAATGTAGTTGTGAATCTCCATGTTATGTCATTTTCAAACTCTTTCAACTTTAGAAAGTAATCCAACCAACCGAACCTTGTGAAGATAGGAAATACCAATGCATCTTCTAATATATGTTTATGTGTTGATGGCTCTCTTCTAATAACATCACCTCCCATTGGTGAATCACTTTACCTCTACTCAATGTTCTAAACTTAGAAATTCAGATTAATTTTAACTTCACCACCCTCAAAACCCTTCTCTTACTCTGCTATTTTCACATGTACTCTTCACTACAACTGTATTGTAACTGCAACTTCCCCTCTCCTCTGTATTAGTTTAATCAACTTAAAATTTGGACTGACTTAGCTCAAAATCACATGATTTAGGGAATTGACAATTGAGATTAACAACAAAAGGTAGGTGCAATTTAGGACAAAAATGGTTTGCATGCCATGTCTATTTGTTTGCATTTGGCTTTAGGTGGCGAAAAAAAAAATTGTTGATATATTACCCACCCCCCAATTGAAGGTTAGAAGTGGCCTCAATTCAAATCATGATAGGTGAAGGTATGATTATAGGATATGGAAATAATTGTAATGAGTAGATTTCATGCTTAATTTAATATGGAAATACATAATGAAAGCATTTAGAAATCCATGATAATTATGGTAATGTACTTTGCGTACCTGTCGAAGGTAATTAACTGAACGTCGTGTGCGTGAGCTAAATAAAATTTATCCACAGGACAATTTGATGTGACAAGAAGTAATTGTAGGTGAATGAATGATAAAGTGGTGGTTGTAATGAAATGAAACAAAATGGACGGATGATGGGTAGTGATGTGATAGTTCAAATGCTTGAAATTTTAATTGGCAACATGAAATAAGATAAGCATGCTATGTGTACTTATTATGATAATACTAATGATGCATGTGTGAAAAAAGTGAGGTGAAAAGGTGTGAATTGCAATTAATGTGGCACCAATTTTTGAAATTTATTAATAAGTAGCACTGCAGGTACCTTTAGCATTAGGTCCCATCTGAATTGTGAAAAAATTTGTGCTACAGGTTCCTACCACAATAAGGTCCTTACTGAATGGTGAAAACTGTATATATAATATAGATCCCTCTGGAAAAATTATGTACATTAGTGTGACTATGTTGTGTGTGCATGTGAGGTGGAATAAGAATTTAGACCTGAGTGACCTCAAGGGATGAGTTGTGTAGCTCAACCACTAAGTCACCTAAAGAACTTGGTATATTTGTTGTCTCTGATTCATCATTTCTAGATATGGTATTTGTATCTAAATCACTATAATCACCTATAGGACCATACTATTGAGTGAGAGAAAGAATGAATTCATCTCTCTGTATTGACTGTTTCTTGTAAAGTTTCAACTTGTGGCCATTAACTAGGGGGGAGAACCTTACTATATCTATAGTCTGCAACTTTACTACTCCATTTAAAGGAAATACTTGGTTGATCTCATAAGGTCCCAACCACTTGGATTGGAGTTTCGCTTTAAAATCCTTGTATCTTGAATCATACAATAAGGCCCAATCCCCTACATTAAATTCATTTGTCTTGATATATTGGTCATGCCACTTTTTCCTTTGGTTTTGTACTATTTCAGTGTGATGGATTGCCTCCATCCTGAGTTCATCCAGCCCATTTAAGTGGTGTAACCTCTCTTTTTGAGCTGCTGTGAGATCTGTGTCCAACTCCACTCCTATTCTTAATGTCTTGTACTCAAACTCTATTGGGAGCACTATTATTTTTCCATAGACTAGCTCATAGGGTGTGCAACCAATTGTTGTTTTCCATGATATTTTGTATTCCCATACTGCTTCTAGTAATCTAGCAACACAATATTTTCTATGTAATTGCACTGTCTTAGTTAGAATACTTTCAATTTCCCTATTGGTAACCTCCACCTAGTCATTGGCCTGAGGGTGATAAGGTGTTGAATTTTTGTGCCTGATTTCATATTCTTCAACCAATTTGGTAATGAGCTCTGAAATAAATTGTGGACCCTGATCAGTCACTATTTCCCTAGGTACTCCATACCTAGTAAAATTGACCTCATACAAGAATTTAGCCACATTTCCATCTCTAGAAAATTATAATGCCTTCACTTCCACCCACTTAGTTAGATCATCAGTACAAACCAGAATGTACTCTTTGTTGTTAGAAGTAGGTGAAATTGTCCCAATGAATTCTAGACCCCATTTGTCAAAAGGAGCTAGTTTTTACTGTGGCTGTAATGGCATTTCATCACTCCTTGTTGGCTTACTCATTCTTTGTCATCTATCACATCTCCTTGTATATTTGATAGAATCCTTGTGTAAAGTTGGCCAATTGTAACCATTGGTGAGGATTTTGAATGTTGTTCTTTTAGCTACAAAGTGACCCCCACATGGTTCATCATGGTAACCCCTCATGATATCAAAGATTTCATCTTCACTTATACACCTTCTCATGATGTTGTCTGGGCCAATGTAGAACAAGTAACTAGATATCTAAGAATATGGAAATCACTTATGCAGTAGTTGTCTATTTTCCTATGGAGAAAAGTGTGGTGGAATTTTCCCTACCACTAAATAGTTTGTAATGTCAGCATACCAAGGTATATGTATGTTAAGAGAAAATAAATGCTCATATGGAAATGATTCATTTACTACCCCTTCTTCTAATTGTGTTGGAAACCTTGACAAAAAAATTGCTACTATATTAGCCTTACCAGGCTTGTCCACTATTGTGATATCAAACTAGTCTTGTAGAAGGAGCAACCATCTGACTAGTCTACCCCCTACTACAAGCTTGCTCATTAAATATCTGATAGATGCATGGTCTTTGTAGAAAAAAATTGCATAACTAGTATTGTAATGCCTAAATTTGTTGATGACATACACTACTACTAGCATCTCCTTCCCTATAACAATATAATTTAGCTTTTCTTTTTGAAGATTCTTGCTGATGTAGTAAATAACATATTCTTTGTTATCTTCTTTCTAAACCAACTTTTTTTGAATAGAAAAATATGAAGCATTTGTGTGTATATGGAAGTGTAAGATCCAATTTGGCCCCCTCAAAACAAGTGCTTGTGTTAAGGCTTTTTAAGTTCTTCAAAGGAATGTTGGCACTTTGATGTCCAATCAAATTCTATGTCTTTAGTCAGCAGAACAAACAATGGTGTTGCAATCTTACTGAAGTCTTTAATGAACCTCCTATAATGGCTTGCATGGCCAAGGAAGCTTCTAACATCTCTTTTCCTCTATGGAACAGGTAAGGTGAAAATGATCTCTATCTATGTGGGTCAACTTGAATCCCTTCATTGTATATGAAATGCCCTAGAACAATTCTCTGAGTCATCATCATAAAGCACTTTTCATTATTTGGGGACAAGTTGTGTTCTTTACATCTCTTTAAAACCTTTTCCAAATTGCTAAGGGCTTCCTCATAAGTTTCCCCATATGTGGTGAAGTCATCCATATATATCTCCATAGAGTCATGGGCATAATCATAAAATATGTTGAGCACTACCCTCTAGAAAGTAGTTGGGGCATTGCATAAACTAAAGGGTAGAACAAAGTAAGAATAGGTACCCCAAGCGCATGTAAATGTTGTTTTTTCCTAATCCTTTGGAGAATTTTTTTATCTAATTGTAACCACTGAAACCATATAGGAATGAAAATTCCTTCTTCCCTGCTAAAGTGTCAAGCACTTGATCTATAAAGGGAAATGGAAAGTGGCCCTTCCTAGCGGTTGTGTTCAGTTCCCTATAATCTACACATACCCTCCATTTTCCACTTTTCTTAGGAACAATGACTAAAGGTGATACCCATTCACTATCAGATATAGGATAAATGAAGTTTGCATCAAAGAGTTTTTGAAGTTCAACTTTAACTATTTTTCTTAAGGTAGGGTTCATTTATTGTTGAGGCTATCTAATGGGCCTATAGCCATCATTTATATAAATCCTATGCATACATAAGTCGGGATCTATACCCTTCATATCATGGTAGTCCCATGCAAAGGTTGTTGTGTGTGCCTGCAACATAGTATTTAGGGAATTCTGTTGTTCTTCAGTCAATGCATTGTTTATGTTCAACATTTTACCTGGCATGATTTCTAGTGCTTTGGATTATTCTTGCACAAATGAGAGGTCAATGCTAGGAATGATTGGTACACACTGTTGTGGCAATAAGGAATGGAAGATATGAGATGTTTCTTTTGACGAGTTTGTAAGTGTGACCGAGGATTATCAGTATGGGTTGATTACGCTTGATCCCGTGATTAGTGAGCCTATTTCAATCGATTCTATTGAAGAGAATTGATGAAACCGTTGTGATAAATTGATGAAAACATGATTTATGCTAAATTGAACATTATGCAAGCTAAATTAACATGATTTTATGCTAAAATTGGTCTAAATATGTAATTGCTAGGAAAATCTAAGTGATATTTAAGCTAAAAGATTCAAACCCTAATTTATAAACAAGCTAAGATGGATGCATGGAAGCCATTAATGGAAGCTTGAAGCTATTATCAAACTAAAAATGAACTAAGATATGCTAAATATGAGTAAAATTTGAGTGTGAGTGTGAGTGAATTCAACAACATAAGTTTGCAATTGAAAGATGGATCCATTTGTCTCCAAATAGTGTTCTATTTATAGGATAGAAAATGAGAGATGAAGAGTTGAGATTGAAAAAGCTAATCAACTATCGAGGATAGAGGAAATAGAAGGCATGGATCATGGATTCTCATCAATAGGTGAGAATACAAGACAAGATTTAATAAAGGGTTACCATTTGTTTCAAACAAACACACTTTTGACCTACACACACAGGTCACAAGTTTAGCTTGTTCAAGAATCCAAGTGAGATGATTGGTGGAGAGAGAATATTCCAAAGAATATTCTCATGGGTGAGGAAAAAGGATGTTTTGAAAATTAAAACAAAGTTTTAATTGTGAAAAAAAGGGATAAGGAATATTCCCCCTTTTGGAGGAAAATTAGATTAATTGTTAATTAAATAAAGTTTAATCATAAAATTAGGGGTTTTGAAGAATTAAAGTGATATTCATTAAATTAAATTATTTAATGAAAAGGGGAAAAGTGAGATGATATTTAATTAAATAACTTAGGGCTTTTTAATTAAATAAGATGACTTGGAGAATTAAATTAAATAGTATGATCTATTTAATTTAATGAGATGAATTGTTAGCGTGAAAGGGGGTGAATTAACTCAATTAAATGTGTTAGGTTTGTTAGCTCTCAAAAATGCAGGCGAAATGCCTCAAGAGGTTGCCAATCTCTTGATATGTTTCAGGGTAACAGACAAGGTCAAAAGGCTTAAACCTTCTACTCTTTAGGTGCTGCTAGACCTAGGTGAGTGTACCTATATGAGTGGGGCAGACTTGACTTGTTCTTATCTCTTTTAAATTTTTTTCCCACAATGGAAGTTGGGAGTGGACAAATGAAGCTTGATTTGGTATAAATTGTATAGCAATATTAAAACTATAACCTAATATGTTCAGTTAACAGATGTTAAAAAATGAATGAAATCAAATGATGAAAATGTAGAGACTAGTGCCTTATTGGGTATGCAGAGTCAAGAGAAATCTAAAATGAGTACTTCTTTCTAGAAAATATTCAAGTTGTTCAGCATATAATTTAGTTTATAACTTGTATAAACATGCTAGGTTATGACTACCAAGTTCTCCTTAATGATCCAAATGACATTCTCTAATTACTATGATCAACTAAAAGGATTTAATCTTTACTTGAAAGAATCAATCAATCGACCATACAGATATAGCAAATGTGCTCTGATAAACTAAATATAAACTTGTTATATCAATTTAAATAACCAGAAAAAACCAACTTGGAGACAACTTCAATAATACTTTCAATGAACACAAATAAACAACTGATACCAGAAATGTTGCACCAATTTAATTGATTTCCATTGATATCTCCAAAATCTTAAGCGTACATCATAGTCTCATATTTGTAAAACATTGTATTCTACTGTATTTTCCTAATCTATCTTCAATCTCTGATATTCTCTTCTTCTTTTTTCTCCTTGTTTCACTACCGAAACATGTATTTATACATCAAATACTTGAAAGGACACGTCCTTTCAGAAATGTCATATGTCTACATAACAAATATATTAAAAGATAATCAGGCTTTGTTTAGCCATAAATGAACTTCAGAAAGGTGATCCAAATAATCCTGATGCTCGTGCGTATCTGCATCTCCAACTGCATTCCAGATTGAGATCTCCATCTTTATCATCTTCTCATTTTGCTTGCTGCCTCCTCCAATGTCATATTTTTAGCAGTAGCAACCTTCAGGATTTCATGTAGTATCGACTCATTCTCACCATTCCAACTGGTTACTTCCTTTATTTCTCCTCTATCATCAGAGAATGTAGTTAATGTTTTCTTAGTAGCATTTATCAATCCTTGTGCATCCCCTTGCAATTCTTCATAAAAAAATTGATGTCTATTTATAAAATGATTTGCAGCTTCAATTGCTACACTATTAGAAACATCTCTCTGGTTCACTTCTCGGGACTTCTCCATAATTCTTTCATTCATCCTTTCATGTTCATTTAATGCAACAAGCATATGTGAATATTTTCCCTAGAGTTTATTCAACCAAGATGTTAAACTGGTCTGCCTTTTCTTGATTATTGCCACAAGTGCATCATATTTTCCTTGGGAGTAAGCACTTGATCCTTCCCAATGATCTTTTGAAAAATGTATTTGTGGTTTTCCATACAGGTCACATATAGCTTTGTGTTTCGGGTCATAATGATCAGCTAACAGTTTTACCAATTCTACATTTACAAATACATTAGGGCACACCAGTTTTCCCAAATTAAGCTTCCATGGATTGCATACTGGTTCAAATCAATTTCTCCAATGATAATGAAAATTGAACAATTCATATCCCCTTATTTGAGTCCAAACATCTCCTATGAATTTACATTTATCATCCATTTTATCTATTTATGCCCTAAGCTGAGCAGATCATCTAGCTTTAGGCCCAAAGCCAGGTAATTGGTCAATGAGGTCTTGATTCAATCTTCATTCTGTGCCTTCATGTTCCATTTCAGTTTTTTGTTTCTTTCCCTTAGTTTGATTTCTTTCACCATGTTTTCTACTTTTTAATTTTCCTAAGCTAGGGACTCCATTCTTCAAAGTTATAGAAGTTAAAATTTGAGGAGCTAAGGTGCAATCACTTACTGTATTCTGCTTGAGATCTTCAGACTGGAAGGATGCCCTGGTTCTTCGTTCACCTTGCTAATTCTTCTACTATCAATTCAGCACTAATTCTTTCAATTGAATTCTCCTTGTTATGTTTCGTCACACCATTAATGTGTCAGGTGAAGCATGACTGAAGTCTTTTTTTGAAACTCATACTGTCACATCAAATGTACTATCGGTGAGACATTTTCAAATTTGGGGTGATAACCTTTTTCAACGTTCATTAAACCTTTCGCTGAAACATCCTGTAGTCTCCCCAAAACTTCAAGGTCTCACTGATTATTAAAAACTGTACATCACTCTAATGTCCCATAGTCTCATCGACATTTGGGGTCTCATCGATAGTTATCACTTTAGTCTTATGTATCGCTATGAAAATTCTGAGTCGGGGAGATGTTCCATAGATTACATTGTGTCTTACCGAGATACACCCTATGGTATTTTTCTGGTCGCTAAGACACAATCACATTTTTGCTGATGAAACCATACTTCGGCGTGACTTTCATATTTCTCACCGATGAAATTAGTCTCACCGATGAAGTAAGTTCTATCGATAAGACTTTGAAACTCGAAAAGACTCATACCGATGCTAATTGTCTTGCTGAAATTGTTATTCCAATATGCTCTGTTTGGTGAGACTCTTCTCGAAGCACCTCATCGGTATGACTTTAATAATAGGAGGAACTTATGCTGATAACCTTTCTTTCACCAATGTATATCTTTATCAGTGTGACTTATGGGTCAGAAAGACTACATGACTTCATCCCGATAGTCCTTTGATAGAATCCCTTTGCGCTTTGTCGGCAAGACCTAAAGCTTTCGGTAAGACTTCACTATGATGATTTTTAGTTTGGCCGAAATGTTTCCTCGTGCACCGATCGGTAAGACATATATGAGTTCACTGTGACTCATTCCGATGGTAACTTTTTTGCTGATATGATCTTTCTGTCACCGAGACAATGAATTGTGTCATGCCGATAGGTGCTAGCAAATGAAGTATTTGGTATGAAATTCCTACACTCTTTCCAATAGACTACAAAAGATACACATTAGTAAGGATGCTTTATGGATTGGGGAGACCCTTACCATCTCTTGCCGGTATGAATTATATTTTAAAATATTCAGGACTAGATGGATTCTACGGGACCACATGACAAGATGTGGGAAAAATGTTATGAAAAGAGGATTTTTGTGTTTATGGTGAGGACCATTTTGTAAACTCATGTGTATAAATAACTATAAAATTTTCAAATTTTTACAGTTCTAACAGTGGCTCTGTCTGGGGATAAATGATTGTGAGATCATTGCAAGGATCCAGATCTTCTAGGTGAGCAGACCAAATTCAAGGTGATGGATCATGTGAGCAAGATGGAATGAATGGAAATGGAAATGAATATGACCCCACACTACTGTACATGGAAATATTTATTTTTTAAAGACGCAAAACCAGGATTGTCCATGTACTAGAAATTCCTATTCCTTTTATTTCCTAGACTACTGTGCATGGAAAATAGGATTTTGAGAGGATTGTCAAGAATTGTCCATGCACTGGAAACCCTTACTCCTCTGTATTGCTCAAGAGAAAAAATGTTTCAAAAATTTCCCGTGCACAGGAAACTCCTAATCTTCACCAGCCATATTTTGTAGATAATATGAGTCTTCACCTCTCTTTCCAACAACCACAAAAGGTCCTAGCCACAAGGCTTCAAATTTCCCATGCTTGCCCTTCTCCTGTCACCTTGTGTTCCACATCAGTACCAAATCATCCTCTTCAAATTTTCTATCTTTTGCCTTTTTATCAAACAAGTACTTCATCTGTGCATGTAACTTCATGTTCTGGTTCTGAGCTACTCCCCTTATCTCATCAATTTCAACTAGTTACTCCATTCTCTCCTCCATGGTTTTTGGAATATCCAAATCTTGTTGAAGGATAAACTTGTAAACTAGTAACAAATTCTGTAAAGGCATCCTGGCCTGTGTTCCATACACCAATTCAAATGGGGATTTTCCAATTGCCTTTTTTACAGTGATCCTATCAGCCCAAACAGCTAGTTTTAGTTTTCAATCCCAAGCCTTCTTATTCTGACCTAACATCCTCCTTATAATCTTGAGAAGACTTTTATTGTTGAACTCTGCTTGACCATTAGCTTGTGGATGGTAAGGAGCTGCATAAGAAATGGTAATGCCATATGTGCTACACAAATTTATAAATTCATCAGATTTGAAACACATCCCATTGTTAATAATCAGTCTTAGTGGTGTACCAAATCTGGTAATGATGTTATCCATTAGAAAATTTGTCACAACTTTACTTGTAGCTTGCTTGGTTGGGACTGATTCTACCCATTTGGTAAAATAATCGGTAGCCACCAGTATCCACTTATGTCCTCCACGTGATTTCTCTTGTATCTCCCCAATGAAATAAATTCCCCACTGATGAAAAGGGGCTTTAGCCTGCAAAGGCCTAAGTGGTAAAACTCCTTGATACTTCATTTTCCCAGAGAATTTCTGGTAGGCTTTACATCTTCTTACATATGAAAAGGAGTCATTAAAAAATTTTGGCCAGTAATAACCTGCCTTGAGAATTTTATGTGCAGTTGTCTTTGTAGAGTAATTCCCTCCACAAACCCCTTCATGCGTTTCACTTAAGACATGCTTAGCTTGTGACTCATCTAGACATAAGAATAGTATATCATCCTTGTTCTTCCAAAACAAATCTCCATCCATGAACACATACTTAGATGCTTGTAGCTTCAAAGTTATTTTTTGGTTATCACTCAATCCCTCTGGACACTTCATGTATTTAAGGTAATGCATGATATATGCATACCAAGGAGTATGCTAAATGCTCGCAATTGCATTCTCTTCCTCTTCTATATTGCAAATTTGATTTGCTTCAATATTTGCTTCTGCCATTAACCTAGCCAAACCCTGACCTCTCACTAATGTAGTGATTTGTATCTCCATATCAAACTCTTGGATTTTATTAATCCATCTGTATCTTTTTCCTATTGCTTCAGACTGTGTCAAAATATCTTTAACAGCCCCATGAGGGACATAGCCAATCACCTTAGCTCCAACAAGATATGGTCTGAAAGCCTTTGTAGCTTTTACCAATGCAAAAACTTGTTTTTCCATTATATCATATTTCAATTCTGACCCCTGCAATGACTTACTGAAAAAGGACACAGGCTATTCATGACCTTCCTCATTTTTCTGTAACATGACAGAAGCTATGGTGTGTAATGAAGCAAATGAAAATATTTGAAAGGGTTTTGAAAAATCCAGGGACCTAAGGATAAGAGCCTCCTTGATAGCTTTTTTGATTGATATAAAAGCATCTAATTCTTTTGCAATCCAATCTATTTTTTGTCCTTTCCTTAACATTTTTGATATGGGTTTAATGATTTCAACAAAATTAGAAACAAACCTCCTAACAAAGTTGATTTGTCCAAAGAATGACTGGATGGCCTTAACATTTTTAGGGATAGGAACTTTATCTATGGCCTCAACCCTCTCAGGATCTATTCTAATCCCTTCTTTTGATACAATATGTCCTAAGAGTTTACCCTCTGTGACTGCAAAATGACATTTTTTAGGGTTCAGACTAATCCCATATTCTAAAGCTTTAATAAATACCTTTTCCAAATGTTCTACATGATCTTCAGCCTTGTTTGAATAAGTAGTAAGGTCATCTTGATACACCATCATGATAGCATTAATCAAGTCTGCAAATGCTACCTCCATAGCTCTTTGGAAGGTTGCTCCTGCGTTCGTGAGACCAAATGACATTCTTAGATAAACATATGTCCCCCATGGGGTTGTAAAAGCTATTTTATACTACTTAGATTCTTTAACTTTAACCTGGTTCTAACTTGAAAATCCATCCATTATATATAATAGCTCACACCCTATCATCTTATGTAATATAGCCTCCATATTGGGTAGAGGATAATTGTCCTTGAGAGATGCCATATTTAGATTTCTGAAATCCACACATAATCTGATATCTCCATTTTTCTTCCTCACAGGGACCAGGTTTGAGACCCATGTTGAGTGCTTGATTGGTTTGATAATGCCACCATCTTTGAGCTTTGCCAATTCTTCCTGCATTTTTGGTTCCAATGTTGGATTAATGGGTCTTTGCTTCTGTCTAAATGGATTTGCATCCAGCTTCAATGGTATTTCATGCTGAAACAAATCTTCCCTATATGCTTTTACATCTTCATAAGACCATGCAAACACATGTTTATATTTTCTTAGTAATGCTATCAACATTCTTCTAATTGTCGGGCTTATTTTCTTCCCTGTGTACACCTTTCTTGGTGACATCTCAGTTCCCAAGTTGATCTCTTCAATATCCTCCTTGTTGATTGGAATTTGCTTCATGAGGGACCGATCACTTCCATCATACACTCTCTCCAATGCTACTAGCCCCTTAGGAAGCTTATTTTTCTTAATCTATAAGATCTCCTTCCTGAATACTGTTTGCTTCCCATCTACTTCCTCAACAAAGGCATTGAAATCAATTTCTTGGGCTTCATATTGATCTATACAGTGAAGAAATTTCAAAAGGTCGGTATCATCATTAAAAACCTGCCAACTATATATGTTATCAGGCACAACAGGCCTTGTTTTGAACTCAATTTGTGTTACTCTAGCCAGTGTAATATCATCTCTTTTTAGCGCCACATTTACTAAAAAGTCTGCCATTATGTTCTTTGTTCTATCAATCCACTCAATTGAGAAGGCATCAAACAACTCAATTGTATCCCATACAACATTCCTATATTGCTTTAATCTCTTATGTTTTGTTGCATACTTTGATTTAACTTGTGAAACAACTAATTCAGAATCCCCTAAAATAGCCAACAACTTGATTTTATGTTTTATAGCTATATTCAAACCTGTTAATAAAGCTTCATATTTTGCCACGTTGTTTGTACATTCAAATGCTAGCAAAAATGAATACTTAAATGTAGTACCTTCAGGTGAAACAAATACTATTCCTGCTCCATTACCTTCTTGGCTACATGCTCCATCAAAGTACATTTTCCATACACCATTGCAGTTTTGTGCAACATACTTCTCAATTGGATCAACATTGACTAATCCTAGTTGGGCTGGTTCTATCTTAAAATTGCCAAGATCCACATCACAAAAACAATTGATTTGATCTTGAGGTACAAAATCAACAACTTGATTCATCCTTGGTTCCCTGTATAATTTAACTTCTTGACCATTCACTGGAATTGTTGCATAAGACAGATAAAACTAGACATTTCCCCCAACCGCTGCCGTCCATTGTCCTTATAGAACATCCCAAACTGAGGAGGGGTATCAATTACTGTTATATCGATATTATAAGCCACCTGAGGATAAGCAACTAGTTTGACTTCAACATCTTTCATTATACCCACCATAGGAATAGGTCGGTTATCCATTGCATAGCACTTGCCTCCATTAGTATCACCCACATGCCAAGTTGTTTCATAACTCCTACTGGCATAATATTTATGGCAGCGCTAGAGTCTATCATGCAATTCCTCAACAATTTGTTATTTATGAGTAATGTAGTGAAAAAAGGATCAACTTGTGGGGGATTTAATAATGCATTATTAAGGCACACTTCTAGAATATTTACTTTCTCTTGCTTATTAATAGTTTTAGTAACCATCTTACTTTCAGAATTTACATGTTTTTCATTACCATTTGTTATTAATTGAACTGCATTGTCCCTATATTCCTTAATTTTCATCATCTCAATTAGTGGAACAGACATCTTTACCTGAGATAAAGCCTAAGTGAAGTCAAAAGAAGAACCCTCCGCCTTAATAATTTTCTTTTGTTCTGACGTTTCTCCTTTGTTCTCTTCTTTTTCTCTTTTACTTGGCTGATCAGTCTTTTGCATCTCTTTGTGTAATTCTTTTACTTCCTCCCTTTGGACAAGTTTATGTTTGCTTTTATCATGTTTTTTGTTTTTTGTTTTCTTCGAAATTCCTTGTGTCACTTTTTGATCCTTCATAAAGATTCCCCTGGGGACACCTTCCTTCTCATTCACTGTCCTATTTCTCAACCAGTACTTACTCTTCGCTTCTTCAACTGCAACAATGGTCAATCTCTCTATCTCCTCTTCGGTGAGTTTCCTCATACTTCACTGAGTAGGATTATCAACATAATGTGGTTCAGTATAATCTTCCTCAGAGTTAGAAAGAACCTGTTGTTTAGCCATGTGGACATTGTACCTTTGATTTCAAACATCGTACTCATAACCTTCATCCTCTGAAGATGAGTACCTCTCCTCAACACGGTGAAAAGTATTTGAAGTCAAATACACTGTGTGATCTTCCCCACCGTTACCCATTAGCATTCCTTCTTCTCGCATTCTTTGGGCTACAACACAGTAGTCTGGGGAATGTGGCTTGTCACAAATTTCACAAAAATAATTGTTATTAACCATATATGTTCCCTTCTTTTTTAATGGATCAAGAGTTTCTTTATTTCTAGGCCTATCTATTACAGGTTTTCCATCCTTCCAATTTGTATTATAGGGCATGTCATGTAACCTAGGCCTCTCATTTCTGTATGTGGTCTCTTGTTTGTATTGGTAATTATTGGTTTGTTGAGGAACCATAGGGTTGTCTCTTTTACTGATTATCCCAGCAGCCTTCCTATTGTTTTCAATTGTTAATGCAATCTTTTGGGCTTCAGCTAAGTCTCTTGGGAACCTATTTCTTAGTTCATACCCTATTTTAGGATCAAATGCATTCAAATAAACACTCAATGCTATAGAGTCTGGAAACTTTGATCCAGTAGGTATTTTATTTTGCAATTTGTTAAATCTCCAATTAAAATCATAAATTAAGTCATTCTAATTTTTTTGAATCCGCATTAATTCATGAAGAGCAACATCTAGTGCACTTAGATTCCCATATTGCTCAAGGAATCGATCCTGAAATTCTTGGACATAATTGATAAAAGTTTTGGTAAGCTGTTGAACCAATCCCTAGCTTCTTTAGTAAGCGACATCATGAATAGCCTCATGTGTAAATCTTCACATGGCACATCCAAGTCTTGGATGAAAGCATTGAAACTTTTTAAATGATCTTCAGCCGTGATCGCACTACTACCTGTAAACTTCAGAACAAGACTTCTCCAACTGCCATCCATTGGGTAAGGGTATAATTGAAACCTGACCAGGTCAAATTGTCTGATCATTGTTGTGTATTGATGGGGGGAGGGTTAGGTGGGTACTGATACTGGTACATCGGATTATTGTATTGTGTATGATGATGTGGCACATAATGCTGACCATGAGGTGGTTGTGTATTTGTATATTGTGAGGGAATATGGGGTGGATGGTTTGTTTGTTTGTATCAATCCCCTATTTGATTGTGAGGGACCCTTGATGGATTAGAAGGCCCTGCATTATTATTACCCTGCTTATGAGGCAGTACATATTTTGGGTAACCAGTTGTCTGCGCAGTAATTTGGGCCTTTTGCAATTTGAAGTCTCTCATTGCTTGTATCATTTGGGCTTTCTCATGTTCAAATTTTAATTCTTCTAGCTCCTTTTTCTATAACTCAAACCATGCTTTTACTTATTCATGAGTTAAAGATTCATAATTTTCTCGAGGGATCACATGATCATCACACTCATTTTAGTTACCCTCCATTCCTTGTTCTCATGCTTGTTGATATCTAAGTCCTTCTGCTTCGAGTCTAGCATCAAACTCTGGTTGTTTTTGAGGATTATAAAAAGTATTTCTTTGTTCTTCTAGGGTACAAGGTTTTGTACTTGAATTATCTCTCCATGTATCATATCGGTCATATGTTTAACAATGTGGTCTCAATGCTTTGTCTTTGTCCATCATGCACATTTCCTCATTTATCCTTTTACCTTTATCAACCTTATCATCCTTCTATGTCCACTTACTATTGCCAACAGGACCCCTAGTATGACCTCCCCTATATTGAGATCTTCTTCCATTCATGTTGAAATGTTTTTATCAGAGATGCCACTCACTTTCTTAAAAGTGAGAAAATGTTTGTTATTTCCTATTCCCAGTGGAGTCTATATAAGATTTCTGAATCTAAGACTAAGGCCCTGATTCGGAGTTGATTCCCCAGTAGAGTCACCAATTTGTTAAGTGTGTGACTCGGATGGGGAATGCAAATGAAATAATTGTGAACCTTTGGTTAAAGACCAATTTTAGAACTGTATTGACTCTATAGATGGATAGGCTGGAACCAGATTTTCTAATGTTCGTCCCCAGTAGAGTCACTAATTTGTTAGCTCTAAAAAATGAAGGCAAAATGCCTCAAGAGGTTGCCAATCTCTTGATACGTTTTAGGGTAACAGACAAGGTCAAAGGGCTTAGACCTTCTACTCCTCAGGTGCTGCTAGACCTAGGCGGGTGTACCTATATGACTGGGGTAGACTTGATTTGTGCTTATCTCTTTTAAAATGTTTTTCCCACAATGGCAGTTGGGAGTGGACAAATGAAGCTTGATTTGGTATAAATTGTATAGCAATATTAAAACTATAACCTAATATGTTCAATTAATAGATGTTAAAAAATGAATGAAATCAAATGATGAAAATGTAGAGACTAGTGCCTTATTGGGTATGTGGAGTCAAGAGAAATCTAAAATGAGTACTTCTTTCTGGCAAATATTCAAGTTGTTCAACATATAATTTAGTTTCTAATTTGTATAAACATGCTAGGTTATGACTACCAAGTTCTTCTTAATGATCCAAATGACATTCTCTAATTACTATGATCAACTAAAAGGATTTAATCTTTACTTGAAAGAATCAATCAATCAACCATACAAATATAACAAATGTGCGCTGATAAACTTAATAGAAACTTGTTATATCAATTTAAATAACCAGAAAAAACCAACTTGGAGACAACTTCAATAATACTTTCAATGAACACAAATAAACAACTGATACCAGAAATATTGCACCACATTAACTGATTTCCATTGATATCTCCAAAATCCTAAGTGTACATCATAGTCTCATATTCGTAAAACATTGTATTCTACTGTATTTTCCTATTCTATCAATCTCTGATATTCTCTTCTTCTTTTTCCCTGTTTCACTACCGAAACAGGTATTTATACATCAAATACTTGAAAGGACACATCCTTTCAGAAATGTCATATGTTTACATAACAAATATATTAAAAGATAATCAGGCTTTGTTTAGCCATAAATGAACTTTAGATAGGTGATCCAAATAATCCTGGAACTCATGCATATTTGCATCTCCAATTGCGTTTGGGATTGAGATCTCCATCTTTATCATCTTCTCATTTTGCTCGCCCGCCTCCTCCAATGTCATATTTTCAATAGTAGCAACCTTCACGATTTCATGTAGTATCGAATCATTCTCACCTTTCCAACTGGTTACTTCCTTTAGTTCTCCTCTATCATCAAAGAATGTAGTCAATGTTTTCTTAGCAGCATTTATCAATCCCTGTGCATCCCTTTACAATTCTTCATAAAAAATTTGATGTCTATTTATAAAATGATTTGCAGCTTCAATTGCTACACTATTAGAAACATCTCTCTGGTTCACTTCTCAGGACTTCTCCATAATTCATTCATTCATCCTTTCATGTTCTTTTAATGCAACAAGCGTATGTGAATATTTTCCCTAGAGTTTATTCAACCAAGATGTTAAACTGGTCTGCCTTTTCTTGATTATTGCCACAAGTGCATCATATTTTCCCTGGGAGTAAGCACTTGATCCTTCCCAATGATCTTTTGACAAATGTATTTGTGTTTTTCCAGACAGGTCACATATAGCTTTTTGTTTCGGATCATAATGATCAGCTAAAAGTCTTACCAATTTTGCATTTACATATACATTAGGGCACACCAGTTTTCCCAAATTAAGCTTCCATGGATTGCATACTGGTTCAAAATTATTTCTCTGATGATAATGAAAATTGAACAATTCATATCCCCTTATTTGTGTCCAAACATCTCCTATGAATTTACATTTATCATCCAGTTTATCTATTTCTACCCTAAGCTGAGCAGATCATCTAGCTTTAGGCCCAGAGCCAGGTAATTGGTCAATGAGGTCTTGATTCAATCTTCGTTCTGTGCCCTCATGTTCCATTTCAGTTTTTTGCTTCTTTCCCTTAGTTTGACTACTTTCATCATGTTTTCTACTTTTTAATTTTCCTGAGCTAGGGGACTCCATTCTTCAAAGTTACAAATGTTAAAATTTGAGGAGATAAGGTGCAACCACTTACTGTATTTTGCTCGAGATCTTCAGACTGGAAGGATGCCCTGGTTCTTCATTTGACTTGCTGATTTTTTTGCTATCAATTCAACACTAATGCTTTCAATTGAATTCTCCCTATTATGTTTCGTCGCGCCATTAATGTGTTAGCTGAAGCATGATTGAAGTCTTTTTTTGAAACTCATACTGTCACATCAAATGTACTGTTGGTGAGACATTTTCAAATCTGGGGCGATAACCTTTTTCAACGTTCATTAAACCTTTCACCAAAACATCCTGTAGTCTCCCTGAAACTTTGAGGTCTCACCGATTATTAAAAACTGTACATCACTCTAATGTCCCACAGTCTCATTGACATTTGGGGTCTCATTGAAAGTTATCGCTTTAGTCTTATGTATCACTGTGAAAATTCTAAGTTAGCGAGATGTTCCATAGATTACATTGTTTCTTATCGAGATACACCCCGTGGTATTTTTCTGGTCGCTAAGACACAATCACATTTTCTCCGATGAAACCATACTTCGGCGTGACTTTCATATTTCTCGCCAATGAAATTAGTCTCACCGATGAAGTAAGTTCTATCGGTAAGACTTTGAAACTCGAAAAGACTCATACCGATGCTAATTGTCTTGCCGAACTTGTTATTCCAATATGCTCTGTTCGGTGAGACTCTTCCCGAAGCACCTCATCGGTATGACTTTAATAATCGGAGGAACTTATGCCGATAACCTTTCTTTCACTGATGTATATCTTTATCAGTGTGACTTATGGGTTGGCAAGACTACATGACTTCATCCCGATAGTCCTTTGATAGAATCCCTTTGCGCTTTGTCAGAAAGACCTGAAGCTTTCGGTAAGACTTCACTCTGATGATTTTTAGTTTGGCAAAAATGTTTCCTCACCAGTCGGTAAGACATATATGAGTTCGTTGTGACTCATTCTGATGGTAACTTTGTTGCCAATATGATCTTTCTATCGTTGAGACAATGAATTGTGTCTTGCCGATAGGTGCTTGCAGATGATGTATTCAGTATGACATTCCTGCACTCTTGCCAATAGACTACAAAAGATACACATTAGTAAGGATGCTTTATGGATCAGGGAGACCTTTACCATCTCTTGTCGATATGAATTATATTGTAAAATATTCAGGACTAGATGGATTCTACAGTACCACATGACAAGATATGGGAAAAATGTTATAAAAAGAGGATTTTTGTGTTTATGGTGAGGACCATTTTGTAAACTCATGTGTATAAATAACTATAAAATTTTCAAATTTTTATAGTTCTAACAAGGTTGATAGATGAAAATGATGCAATTAATTAATTAGCTAGGCTAATTTAATTAATTGAGCGAAAAGAGGATGGAATTTGAGAGAAAATTATGTTAGTAAACCTAATTGGAGTGTATGATATTATTCATGACATTTTTCAATGTCTATATTTTGCCCCTCTTTGAAGCGAGGTACCTGTTGCTTTGGTTCAAAGACTGATGCTCTTCGAGTTAAAACTGTTGCTTAAATAAAAAAATAAAAAAAATCCAATTTTTTAGATGCCCCAGTAGAAGGATAAAGCTGATTCCCTACCCCCTCAAGAAATCGGGTAGAAATTTTGAAGTTTGGGTTTATTTCTTGATAAAGGTGAAAAGCTGCCCCAGGGGTTGAAAAAGGTTTTGGGATGCAAGAATTATGCCAAAAACACAAAAAATGATACAAAATAGGCTCTAGTTTGGAAAAATTGGTGAAAATGATGATAAACCCTAGCTTCAAGGTTAAATTAGGGCAAAAAACCCTAATTTTCTAGCATAAAGAAGCCAAGAAGGGTCACTTTCAATTCATTTGTGCATTCACACCTTAAGGAATTCTTGTGATTTCAACTCTGAACCTTAGAGGAAATGGCACGACAAGAGCTCCGACGACACATTTTCGATGAAGTTCGAGAGTACCAGTAGATTCCAAGCTTAGGACTGTTGGTATGTAACTCAAAAATCAATTTGAAATTTAACTTTTTGATGCATTTATTGCACGCTAAATTTTAAACTTTGGTGGTGTTGCTATATAGCAACACCCATTTGAGAATCGGTGACGCTAAAACAATTTATAGCGACACATAAATGTATATGGTGATGCACTTCACAATTTAAAATTAGGGTTTCCAATTATAAATTGTGATGCATACTTATATAGTGAAACATTTGCCGATTTGAAAATTAGGGTTAGGGTTTCTAAAGTTTAAATCACGATGCATATGTGTTTAGCTATGTACTTTGTAATTTCAAATTTAAAATTCCTTCGGGCATCACAATTTGGAATTTGAAATATAGTGACTATTGCAAATAGCGATGCTATTATGATTTTTAATCTGAAAAATTCCAAACTGAGTCAAATTTTTTATTTTTTTCACGTCATGCACTTTGTGGGTGTAGGAGGTCATTCCACCACTAATGTTGTGTGAGCATAGGCCCATAGTTTTGGAGAGACTGGATGATTTATCCAAGTTGCACTAGGAGCACCTGGGAGAGGTCGGGTTATGGTACATCGCGTATGCGCCCGTCGTCTGGACTCATTTAGCCATGATGACTGCTCTGTGTGAGAGATGGCACAGTGAGACTTCATCTTTTCATCTTCCCACTAGTAAGGTGATGGTGACTTTGGAGGATATATGGCAGATTGTGCATTTGCTGATACACGGTGAGCGAGTGATTTTCGATGTCGACGCTGGATACAGTGCCTGTCACGAGGTGATGGAGATGGAGACCATTGTTCTTGTCACTTCTCAAATTGACCTTGAGTCATACGAGGTCACGTTCCCATTTTTTGATTGATCATTGTAGCCATCACATTTTATTTGGTTGCTCTTGACTGACAGAGCGGAGGGTTCAGCCCAGGATGGGGCTTGGCATGGCACAAGATGCTACAGAGGAGGACTATTTTTACATGGAGCCAGTGATGTTTGGTCTCACTATATCATGACATGCATGAGTTTTTGTATTGTGATGGGAGAGCCATTGGTCAAGGGGTGACCTTGCTTCACATTTGGGCTTGGGAGCATATAGTTGTGCTTCGAATGATTGTACAGATGGCTGGCATCAATTGAGATGATCTCATGGTTTGGAGGTGTAGAGGTGCCATCACACTTCAACACACTGGGTAGATTGGGCTCCCATACTAGCGGCAGGTGCTCGATGACATGACAATCTTTAGATGGAAACCCTGGCTACAAATGTTAGGGTGGTGTGATGATGCTCAGTAGTTGTTCTTTGTGAGACAAACCTGGTACATGCAGGGTCACGAGCACACAATCATCGAGTGATATCTTCCAGATAGAGTGGTACAATAGTTTGGCAAGCAACAGGACAGGCCGAATGATGCCTACAAGGCCATTTTTCATGAGGTCAGCTTGAGAGGTTCCCACTTGGGGACCCACTATTCTAGCTCCAGAGGCAGTGGAGGGATTCAGGCAGTTGGTGGCTCAGCCATGGGCCTATGACCAAGGTCAGGTGGCCACACAGACGACGCCTACTTACGATGCATGGTTCACACCTCCATGAAGACTGATAGATCTAGCGGGTGCTCCTCTGCAAGGGAGACCCAGATGGAGAGGAGCCAAGGGCAGAGGACAGGGAGAGGGTGGCCAATATGGACAAGTTGGATAGGTTCTGGGGGCCCCACCACTTGTACAAAAACCTCCTCAGTAGCTTTTGATTCAGTAGGAGCTAGTGCAGTAGCAAGCAGGATAGCCACCACCACCAGATGCCAGAGATAATCAAATTCAATAGCTGCAACAGTAGGTGTAGTTTCTGATAGGTGAAAGGGATCAGGCTCACCAATAGATTTTGGCTATTACTGTTGAGTGGGACTAGGCCAAATAGTAGGTTCAAGTTGTGATTGCTGAGAGGGACTAGGAGATCAGGTGGCAACAACAGTTAGAGGCCCTCATAGCAGCTACCCAGGGCAAGACTATATTCGCTAGGTTGTACAGAGAGGTCATGACTGAGGTAACATACTATAGGATGTATTACCACCATGATGTGCCAACACCACTGAGACAACTTGATTATTTGTAGCAGAGCAATGCATGGCCTAGGGCTGAGGATCAGCCAGAGAGGCAGACCAGAGAGGGGAGTAGCCATCAAGGCTAGCTCGATTTTGTATAGACACTTTTTGACTTTTGTTGCCCCATTCTTTGATATAGATATATATTCATGGGATCCTTTTTGATAGCCTCATGGATATTGTATTTATGATCAATATACATACACTGATCTAGATTTTGGACCATGACATTCGTTTTTTGATATATATGATATGGATACAGATTCGATATGATGTGTTCATCTCATTTCATGCTTATGATATATGGATGCATATGATATGAGATGCTTATATTTTATTATGTATGGATGCAGTTTACTTATGCGATATGTGATGATGAGAAGTAATGAGATGGATACACTGTTATATTCTTTTTCATTATCTTTTCATGATATCCCATGTGATGGATGATATGATATGCAAATCATATGGATATATTTATGTTTACGTATTTTCTATGCATTTTTTAGGATGTGATGATTATGTATGCATATGGATGTATGGATGGATAATGCAAATGTTTATACTTCATGATATGATATGCGATCTATGTTATGATATATGATGCAACAATTTAAGATGCTTAGAATAACAAATTTATATTATTCATCACAACTTAAATGATAAT
Organism: Sequoia sempervirens; assembly: GCA_007258455.2. Taxonomy (NCBI): domain Eukaryota; kingdom Viridiplantae; phylum Streptophyta; class Pinopsida; order Cupressales; family Cupressaceae; genus Sequoia; species Sequoia sempervirens. The sequence goes on from VDFB02105785.1 coordinate 508,944,712, forward strand.
GCAGGATGTAATATGCTATGATTATGAGATGCATAAATGCTAATGATTAGTAGATGCAAGATGGATGAATTGATGATGTTTTTTTTTACTATCATGATACCATGTTGTGCAGAGAGAAGATAGAAGAAACAAGAATGATCAACTAATGATTTTGATGATTGACAATTCTATGATCCATCGAGGCTTTATTAGAGAGGGTGATTAGAAATGTGTGATGATGAATGCGTGATGATGATTTTCTCATTTTTTGGGATTGGGATTTTCCTTCATTCCTTATTGTTTGATATAACACATAGACACGATGCATCAAGTTATTGATAACTAGGATGGTGTTGTATCTAGTGTAATGTACTTTGACTCTACAAACAAATAGGATAGTTCTTGTTCACATCTTGACATATGGAAATCTCGTTGGAATACAAGTTAGAAGCCTAGAATACATTGGACCAAAGCATACGCAATAGTCAACAACGTACTTCAAACAACCTTCCTACACACAACTAAACAAGTATGTGCCAAGGTTATTTTACAAGAATACCCACAAGCATAGTAAACAAAAGATAATGATTGATACCCCATTCCTTTCTCTCTAAATTGTTTTGATAGACATCATCGAGAGGTCCTTGGAATGGGTTAGTAAGATAAATCATAAGAAAAGGTCAAAGAAAAACTGTTAATGTTATCTATATCTCTTTCCAATTTAAATTTAGCTAAGGTGATTCCTGATACTGATGTCCATCGTAGGAAGGATACATCCTAGGACATGTTTATCAGATGGTTTGATTTAGGATGATGATGCTATGATGAGTTGTTGATACTGTCACATTTACCTATGATCTAGACTTTAGATTTTGACACTTAGGTTCTCACTCTATGACTTGCGACACTTGTTTTCTAATTGTTTTACAAAAGGTTGAAGATGATGGTCGATTTATTGTGGGTGAAGGTTTATTGTGGGTGAAAGGGAAATGGGATGGATGGGTTTTGAATTTTTTGGAATATTTCAATGTTTTGAGGTTGTTTTTGGTCTTTTTGAAAGTTTATGTGAATGTTTTTGGTTTTCGGTTATTTGAGGTCGTTTAGGGTTTTCAATATTTTTTTAGGCTTTTTAGATATTTTGAATGTTTTCTAATGTTTTTTGGGTTTTTCAGTTTTCAAATGTTTTTGTGGCTTTTCCAATATTGGATGTTTAGAGGTTTTCAGAATATTTGGATGTTTCAGGATTTTCTAAGTTTTACAAATGTTTAGGGATTTTTTGAGTTTTCCAACCAAGAACCTAACCTAAATACCTATCCTAGGGGCCTTGGGAGTTGATCAAAGATAAGCCTTGCCTACGTTATACATGTAGAGACCATGTAGTTCAACTGACTCAACTTATTGACAAGATGAAGATATGAATAGTTGATGGAATGCCAATTTATTATGATGGACTCCTAAAGGACTGACCTAGGGTGTCTCAGGGGCTCATCAATGATGGCCTTTCCTACGTTCAAGCTAAAAGATGATGTAGTTTGACAAGGGTACAAATTTTGTATTTTTAATGTTTTAACCTTTTTAGAGTTTTTGATATGTTTTGGATGTTTCAGATTTGTCCTTTACAATTTTCTAAATGTTTTTGGATTTTAGATGTATAGGATTTGGATCTTTTTTTAATTTTCTAACGAACATTTTACGAATGTTTTTGGGATTTTTGATAAGATTTTCGATAACCTCAAGATATACAAGAACCCAATATTACCCATAACGAATTGCCCCCAGCTTGACCCACGATAGACTACCTCGATAAAGGTAGGACAAACTGACCTTTGGAATATTCCAAGTAGTTATAAAGGTATTGCAATACTTCACAATGTCAAGCTATGATAAGGACATGAACAAGCGATGGATGGAGGATGCGATGGATGGTGATGCAAAGAATGATAGGATAAAGAGTCAAATAGTATATAGAGGTGCTTTATTTACGCAAGGCGCCTGTTTGCCAGGTTTTCACCATGGTACTTGCCCAAAGTGCCACCGAAGTGGTTTTCACTAGAGGATGATTTTTTTCTTTACTTTTTCAATCCTTTTTCTCATTTTTTGATTCTTGTATTTTTAGATTTACACCCTTCAAGACTAGGCATAAATTTTCTTAAGATGCAAGCTGTTGGTGGGTTCTTGCAATGGTTCACCTTCAGGTGTTAACAATTGATATGCTCCTGATCCATAGCTTGTTGTGATAACAAAGGGACCCAACCAGTTAGGCTCAAACTTCCCTTTGCTATCTTGATCCGACAGGTTCTTCTGATTTTGTTTTAGGAAAAAATCCCCTACTTGGAAGGACTAACATTTGATTTTCTTGTTATAGCTCCATTTTAATCAGTTTTGATATACTTGCAAGTGATTGAGGGCGTCAATACGACGCTCATCTAGGAATTCTAGCTCATTCAACCGAGACACTCTGTATTCTTCATTGGTAATTAGGTTGTGTAGTGACACTCGCAATGATGGGAGCTCAACCTCAATAGGAAAGATGGCTTCTAATCTGTAGACCAAGGAGAATGGGGTTACACCCGTAGGTGTGCAGATACTAGTTCGATAGGCCTAGAGAGCAAGATTTATCTACAGATGCCAGTCATGACCAACTTCATTGACTATTTTCTTCAGGATTTTTAGGATAGTTTTTTTTGTATCCTCAGCTTGGTCGTTGCCTTGGGGATAATATGAGGTAAAGAATCGGTGTTGGATGTTGAATCTTTGGCATAGCTCTTTCACATCCTAATTCTTAAAGGGTGTTCCATTGTCTGAGATAGGGTTTGTGGAACATCGTAATGGTAGATTAGGTAGTTCAGGATAAATTTAGCAATCTGCTTCCCCGTTATGTAGGTCATGGGAATGGCTTCAACCCACTTGGTAAAGTACTCAGTGGTTGTTATGATAAATTTGTGGCCATTGGATGAGGTTGGAGTGATTTTTCCTATGAGGTAAAGTCCCCACTGTGTAAAAGGCTAGGGTGTGATCATGGGTTGCAATTCTTGGGTCGGAGCATGAATTAGATCCTCATGCTTTTGACATTAGACACACTTTTGCATGTACTGATGAGCTTCCTTTTCCATGGTTGGCCAATAGTACCCCATCCTCAATAGTTCTTAGCTAACATCATACCACTAGAATGGGACCCACATATGCCATTGTGTACCTCTGTTAAAGCAATTAAGGCTTCCTCTTAGTTAAGACATCATAGCAATGTCCCCTCGATGCTTTGGTGGTAAAGGGTATCACCTAAGATCACAAATTGGGATGCCTTTTTAACAAAGGTCTTTTTAAGGTTCGAGCTAATATTGGATGGGAGGGTTCCTTTGCTAAGGTAGGTAAAGATATCATGGTACAACGAGGATCCAGGACCAAAAATGACACACACGAATTTTGATTTAGGGATTTAAAAAGTTGGTATGAGAAGTTGTTCTACCAAGAATTCACATTGGAGGACATTGTTTGCCATGTCTAATAGTGATCCAATAATTTCCATGTCATTTGCTGCTTTGTTATTCATGCGAGGAATCTTCTCAAAAGTTATGTCTATAACAAAGTCCTTGAGATTTTCCACCATCTTTTTGTAATGAGTGAGCTTGACATCCTTATTTTGATAGTCATCATTGACTTGGTGATAACTAGCTACGAGTCTTCATAAACTTTCATTTCTTGTATTTTCCACTGAACCACTATCCTTAGACCTGTGATTAGGGCTTCGTAGTCAACAATTTTTTTAGTACAAGGGAATGATAGTCGGTAGGACTTTGGAACGAAATCACCTTGAGGGGTGATGAAAAGAATGCCTTCTCTTGATCCATGTTGAGTGAATGATCCATCAAATTACATCTTCCACTAAGCTGTGAGATTGATAAGAAATATTGATTCATCTGAGAACTCAGATATTAGAGGGTTCTCAGCATAGATAGGTTCTTCTGCTAGTTGTTCTGCAATCAATTGTCTTTTGATTGTCTTGCACTCTACATACTCTATGTCAAACTCTGTTAAGATCATCACCCATGTGGACATTCTCCCTGTAAGATTTGTTTGGATAACATGTATTTCAATGGGTCAATTTTGGCAATAAGTTTTACTTGATGTGACAAAATGTAGTGCCTAAACTTTTGTAAAGCAAGAACTACTACTAGACATGCTTTCTCAATTGGCGAATAGTTCATTTCATAGCCTACCAAAGTTTTTCTGATGTGGTAAATAACTCTCTCCTTTATGTTTTCATCATGTTGTGCCAAAAGGGCTCCTAATGCTACTAGTGTTGTTGAGATATACAAGATCAGTGGCATTCTCGGTATTAGTGGAATGAGCACTGGAGGTGTTAGCAGGTAATCTTTGATATGTTGGAAAGCTTTATCACAATTCTCATCCCACTTGTAGGTTATCCCTTTATGGAGAAGATGGAAAAAAGGGGTGAATTTTATCTGATAGTTGCACTATGAACCTCCTGATGGACTACAATCTTCCTTGTAACCCTCTCATCTAATTTAGTGTTTGTGGTGGTTCCATGTCGAGGACGGCTTTTACCTTTGTTGGATCAATTTTTATTCCTCTTTGTGAGATGATGAAGCCAAGAAGTTTCCTTGATGTGACCCCAAAGACACTTTTTTGGATTTAGCCTTACTTTGTATTCTTCCATCTTGTCAAAGATGGGTCCTAAGACTTGTATGTGCTCACTTCTTTTCTTTGATTTTTCCAAAATATCATCCACATAATCTTTGATTATTTTGTGGATCATGTTGTGGAAGATGAGGTTCATTTCCCTTTGGTTGGTTGCTCCTGCATTCTTTAGCCCAAATGGCATCACATTCTAGCAATAGGTTCCCCATGGACAAGTGAACATAGTTTTGTGTTGATCTTCCTTGGCAATTATGATTTGATTGTAACTTGAAAACCATCCATGAGCGACAACATTTCATTCCCAGTTGTTAAGTCTACAATGAGGTCAATATTAGGAAGAGGGATCATCCTTTGGACATTCCTTGTTTAGGTCTCTGAAATCAGTGCATATTCTGATGCCCCCAGTGGGTTTTGAGACTGGTACCAGGTTTGAAACCCACTCAAGATAGTCTATCGATCAGATGAATCCAACTTCAAGAAGCTTCTGTAACTCAAGTTTGACCAAGAGTTCTATCTGAGGGTGCATCTTCCTTAATTTTTCCTTAATTGGCTTAGCTTTAGGATAAACTGCTAAGTGATGCACAACCACTTTTGGGTCGAGGCCTAGTATATCTGTGTATGACCATGCAAAGTTTGTTCTATGCTCTTTTAGGAAGGCTGCCAGGTTCTTTTGCTCTTCATCCAACAAGGATTCAACATAGAAAGTAATCTTAGGAACTTCTTTGGTACCCACATTGACTGGTGTAATCATTTCTGCTAGTACTAGTGACTTCTCTGGATGTATTTCACTAAGGGGGAGATTGAATCCCTCATCCTTGTGCACCTCATAGAGGTTTTCACCATCAGATGCATCCTTTGTTTTTACTTTTTTAGGATCAAAAAGTGCCACAGTATGGTTTTCGCCTAAAGATATGCATGTTAGTTGCATTTCATTTATTTTGTGACTAAAGGATTCAATCGTCTCCCCATCGTACGCCCCTATATCTAGCTCTATGTCAAAACCTGCTTTGTGATCTTCCCATGGTAAGTTGTTGCAGAGTCCCATGAATTCTGAGATCGCTTCATTGTTTTTGAATAAATCAAGAATTGGTGGTCCTTGTTGGTCTATGTCAATGAGTTATGGGTAGACTAGGTGTATTTCAGTTGGTTGATTTCTTGGAGCAAAGGATGCAATAGATATCATGAAGAGGGAGTTGTTTTCAAATGAGTCGACAACATCCAGGGGGAAATCATCTAAGGTCGTATTGTGTGATGTAGGTAACCAAGAGGAAACCTCAACTCATTTAGCAGAAGTACCTTTGCCAATAAGGGTGACCTTGCTAGTAGTACAACCTAGGCCTAGATTCTTTAAGAGATTCTCATGAATGATAGGTTCTAGCAAACCATTGTTAGTTTTTCATTCTTGTTGTATCCCTAATTTTGCATGAACTACAAGCCTTTGCTATCATCTTTCATGGGAAGGGTTGGGACATGTCGTTCATTTTTATAGAGGAGTTTAGAGATATCATCCTCATTGACATATTCTTGATTCAAATCCCCCCACTTAGTGAAGGTAGTAGGTTCCATCTTGATAGTTTATGGCTCTTTGCTATTAGCTGTAGGTTTCCCATGATATTGAGGAGTAAGTAGCTCTCCTAAGACAAAGGTTTTCTTCATTAGGTTGTAGTTCCCACAACCATCATCTTGAATCACTGCTTTGATATTAGGTATGCTTTTCACAATGGGTGCCTATGTTTTAGAAGTAGATGCAAGGGATGATGGGTCAACAAAGGAGGTGGAAGGTGTAGGCCCTTTTTCATTCTTAGGTATTTGGGGAATTTTATAGAACTTGGCTTCGAGAATTTTGCAGTAGTAAAAAGGCTCGAGATCTCCATGGATAGTAATCTCTCTACCCTCAAAAGGAAACTTCACACATTGATGATAAGTCGAGGCTACAACTTTTAAAGCATGGATCCAAGGTCGACCAAGTAGTATGTTGTAAGGAAGATCAAGGTCCAACACTTGACATGTAGTTTCTACAATGAGAGGGCCTACTTGGATGGGAAGTGCAACGATACCTTGTGATACCCGTTCTTGGTCGTTGTATTCCCTAATGGTGGTACTCTTTGTCATCTCAATAGTATCCTTTGAATAGCCCAAATTTTTGATTAGCTAAAGGGAGCAAATGACTCTTTTGACCTTGTTCTTATGAATGATAACCTCAAGGTGTAAAGCACGGTTATAAGATGGATGTGACAGAAGGTCTTGCTCGAACAAGGTGAGAAGAGGATTAGCAATATGGCCCACCATAGCTTGAAACTGATTGATATTAATATCCTCAGGAACATATGACTTTGATAAAGCTTTCTTAAGGATTTCCCTATGTGTGGGGGATAGCCTCAACAATTCTAAGATTGATATCTGTGTAGGGGTATTTTTGAGTTGTTCTAAGAGATTGTACTTATTTGTACTTGCTATTGGTAGAGTAGGTTGTGCCCTAGATTGAGATGGGACTCCTTGGATGTTGACTTTACTATGTCATGTGGTGACTCCAAATTCTACACTATGCCCTTTGATGGTGAAAAAAGTGATGATACTATCATAAGAAGCAACTACATTGGAATAGGTATGTTGTACATTCATGTAATCCTTAGCTTTTCTAGTGTTATTTGCTTTGTTATGATCTGGCATAGGGTTCTTATATATCTTAAGATCCTGGTTCCTAGATGGTACCTCAATAGATATGGTATCATTTTTTATGAGGTCTTGAATAATGTTTTTGAGCCTCATGCAATTCATCATTTTGTGTCCTTTGATCTTATGAAAATCACAAAGGTCCTTCTCATTGTACTAGGATGGTTTCTCTTGTGGTTCTTGGTATTTTTTAAAGTTAGGAAGTGTGAGAAAATTTGACTCTACCAACTTTTTCATGATATTTTGATGGGTTATGATAGTTGTGTGTACTTGTGTTTAGGGTAGTTGTTCTTGTTAGGGGCTCACCTTGTTGCATTTTGGTGTTGTTGATCTGATTGTTCTGAAGAGGTATTGTTTGTTTCATAGTTGGTTGGATGTTGGCAACTTGATTGTCATTTGGCCTCAGAGAACTTAGTATTACCTTAGCATCTGCCACACCATCATTTGTCATGTTATTTTTCTTAGCCTAGACACAAGGCTTGCCATTTGAACTAGTTGATGGGTGGTTGTCTTTGTAAGCTTTAGTATTCCCCTATGATATTAGAGCTCTCTTGATGTTAATGGCTCTAGGGACAAGCTCATCATATGACGTGATGCACTACATTTTCAATTGGGTGGATAGATCTAGATCTAGATTGGCGATGATGATTCCCACTCGTTGTTCATCGGGAAGAGGCCACTTGCTCTTACTAGATCTATGTCTCCATTGTTGTAAGAAATTAGTGAAGGTTTATCCTTTGTGTTGCCTAAGAGTGTACAATTCCTTTAGATTGAAATCCATGTCAAGATTGAAGAAGAAATGATCAATAAATTTATCAGTTATTTCTTGGAGAAATTTTGATATTGGGAGACAGATGAGAAAACCAATCCATAGCAGGACCTGTTAAACTTTGAGGGAAGAGGCACATAAAATATGAATCATTGTAAGCTACCTCCATGCATATGATGTTAAATTCTTTGATATGGTCCACAGGACTTCCTCTCCCTTTATATTTATCAAATTTGGTTATTTCAAAACTAGGAGGGAATGGTACCATTGTGATGTTTCAGTCAAATGGATATGGACACAAGTTCTATGTATGGGGATTTTTTTCCTTTCCCATGCGAAGGTCTTGCATTTCTTGTGAGAGCACCTTAAATTTTGATGCTAGATCATCTTGTGGGTTGGGTGGAGGAACATATGGTGGGATGATGGATGAATTGTATGAGGTGTATGGTAGTGTAAGATTCGGTGAAGGTGATTGGGGTATTGATGTATATGTTCCAAATGCATTTGGATTGACGATATTCAAATGAGGATTATAATAGGAACCTTGTTGTTGTTGGGCATACTGTTGAGCTAGTAAGGCTTGTTGTTGAGCTTGTTGTTGTTGTTGCACAAATAGGGCTTGTTTTTGGGCCTATTGTTGTTGTGCTGCTAAAGCTGCTTGATGGGCTTGATGTTTTTGTTGTGCTGCTAATGTTGCTTGTTGTTTTTGTTGTGCTAAGGCTACTTGTTTTGCTGCGAAGGCTGCTTGTTGTTGTTGTTGTTGTTGTTGTGCTAAGGCTACTTATTGTGCCACTAAGGCCACTTCATGTTGTTGTTGTTGTGCTAAGGCTGCTTGTTGTGCTTCTACTTGCTATTATTGATGTTGTTGTTGTTGTTGTGCTGCTAGGGCTTGTTGATAGGCTTGATGTGCTTTTTATAAGGCTAAGGAGTGCACTTGCAATGAGGGATTAGGTGGTTGTTGGGATATCTATGGAGGATTATGGATATTGATGTTTTGAGTGGGTAATGGATTGGTGATGAGATTGTTGGGGATTTCCTTGGTTAATAATTCCTTGTAAGATAGTAGATTGGGGTGGAGGAATGTATGTTTGAGATCATGTTTGATTTGGCATAGTAAAGGGGACTGTGGGAAAAGATGAGGATGGTGCGATTAGATTATGCAATGGGAATGACACACTAGGACCTTGAGTCCATTGATTAAAAAGGTTTCCTTGTCCTATGTCTAGAGGATTCCCTTGTGTTAGGGATGTAGATAATGTATTACCTATGTTGACAGGATTTGTTACCAAGGGATTGCTTTGAGATGGGTTGATAATGGATGGGATGGATGTGTTTTTTGAAACCAATGGTATGGATGAACCAATTGGAGGATTGGGTAAGTATGTCCTTGTTTTCTTTAAGGTTTGACTTTGTGTTATGGTACTGATATACCCTTGCACGTTGTTTTGAGATACTTGATCCACATTGCTTTGTGTGATGGTATGCACACTTGTGGTACTCATGGGTATGGATGATAGAGGGATTTCCTTGATATGCAGAAGTATTGGTGGAGCAATGAAGGTTGAGAGGTGTGTATGGTTGTTTAGGATCTTCGGGAACAGGAGGAAAACCAAAGCTAGGTGTCCAAGTGGTTGTGTGAGATGAGGGATTGGTTTCAAGTGTTCCCACAAGTGTGCTACTTTCAAATGAAAGAGCATGACCAAAGTCTTTGGCAAGACTAGTTGCAATACTAGAAATGTAGGTTTGATGTAGCCCTAGTGATGGAGTTGTGGATCCCTGTGTCAAATTCTATGCAACGAACGATGGGGAGATAGAAGCTACGTTTTCAAAGGCTTGATGTTCCATGAGTTCCTCCCTAGTGAGTTCAAATGGATTGTTTGTGATATTTTCTATCTCATAGGGTCCTGATGGGGATGAAGGTTGTTGTGATGGTGTAACTTGACCTCTTGGATCAAATTCTAAAGGATTTGGATCACTTGAGGTAAATGTAACTTTGGTTTTCTCCATGATTCTCTTGTGTTGTGATCTCATTTTTACCATAAATTTTGTCACCTTTGGGAGAGTTGTGTTGAAATTTGTAATGTTTTAACTCTCTAGTTGACTCAAATCTAGGTAAAATGGATGCTCTTTGTATTTTGGGAGCAATGATGATAATGGGGGATGAAAAAATGGATGGAGTGGAGAGTGATCTTTGCGAACATTTTTGGACAACACTTTTGACTTAAGTTTGATGTTTTGATGTTTGGATAAGGGATGTTGATGCACTTGTAAATCTTTAGGGTAGACTCATGACCTTCAAGGTGAACTAGTCCAAGGATGATAACTAACTTGTCTAAATGCATGGAAAAGGATACACTTCACGTACAAAATAGCCAAGCTAGGGGTTGATTTGATAGATGTTTAAGTCACAAAGTGTTGGTGTATTTGAAATTTTTGCAAAGATAAGTGAAGTGGAGGATGAAATTTTGATGAAGGGGTGGATGAGATGGTTGACCCAATGTTGACTTAAAATGAACCTTTTTTTGACAAGACCAAGGTAGTGAGAATGATGCTAGACCTCTGAATTTTTCAAATCCCAAAGACTAATGTTGGTCTAAATGAGAGGATAGATGTGGGTATGTACATTTGTTCGATTCCTCCTAGATCGAGCATAATGGTTTCTTAACAAGAGGTTGCAATTGTGATAAAGTATTAAGGCCCACTTCCTACTAAACTTGGAATTATGATACCTACGTCTGTAATGGAGAGATGTAGATCTTCCCCTATGGATTCTGATTTTGTGATAGATCATTTAGGGGAGTTCAAGGTCATGATTATGTGAGAAATTGGAAATGTTGGAAAAGACTAGGATTCTAACAATAATAGAAGGAATACAAGTTTGGATTGTGTCTTGAAGCATGTTTGTAAAAGTTGTATACCAACCTAGTTCTGGTTTCATGAAGTGCCCAAAGGTGTTTCTTGAGAGCTTTTTGGACTGAGATCTTGAATTTACGTGAGATCATTTTGAAACAATTCAAGTTTATGGAAGAAAGAAAGATATTTATTGCCATGCCGATGGTGGTAATGCGGGCCTTCTAGCCTCAATATCAGCTTGTTTCTCTTCGTATCAAATGGTTGTTGTGTTCCTCCCCTGGGTAGGTGTTTCTTTTGTTTCAAAAGTGAAGCTTCTCAAACTGCTAATGAGATTAGTTTATTCTCCATTAATGAATTGAAAGTTTGGTTGAATTATAGCACCTGGAAGATTAGGTTGTTCAACGGGAGCAATCGATCTCCAAATAGTCATGTGGGGTTCATTTTTCAATTTATCTTGCTTAAGTGAATTTATTTTACCACAATCACTTGTCTTGATTAAGTTTTCAAACTAAATGTTTATGTCCAAAACATCATAACTTTCACAATGTCTATTTTGTGAGAATCATGAGGTTGAAGCGATAATTGCCTATGTTGTCTTTGGAAAATATGGATTTTGAGATATAATTCTGATCCAGGTGGATCCAGGAAACCTAAAAATTTCATAGTCTCAAAATATCATGGCGTTAGCCTTATCGCATAGACCTCGTTGACACGATCTCGACGTAACTTGTACCGCATCAAAAGGAGGTCGTATGCAAGAGTTATGCTCAATCAAAGATTGGTCAAACTAGTGAACTAGGGGGCAAAAAAAGGAAAAAAATGATCATCTCAGAATTCATCAAACTTGGCATCAAAGTGAAGAGCTCATCAAGACCTTTCCAACGATGTTCATTTTGTTTAAATTTGAGCTCGTACGCAAAAGATATCACAAGTCAAAGTTGAAGGTTGACTAGATGTTGACATGGCAGTTGACTGGATGTTGACGTGGTAGTTGACTAGATGATGATGTGGCCGATGCAGGTGATGTGGCAAAAATTCATGTACCATGCTTTATTTTTGAGAAAATAAAGTTGTGGAGGCTTATTTTATCTCACAAAATCCATTTGGTGGGATCGGATTTTGTGGGATCCCAAGTGGATTTGGTGGGATCGAATTTTGTGAGATCTCAAGTGGATTTGGTGGGATTAAAATAAAATATCATAAAAAATTATAACTAAAATAACCTTTAATGGTTATTAAATAAAAGACAACAATCTAATAAAAACAAATACCCAAACCAATATAGCCCGTAATGGAGAAATGACAAGGGCATTATAAACAAATTAAAAATGGTTGTTATTGTTTTTTGTTAAATAAGGGAGTGTTTAAATTTTCCTTAAAGGGGTTAGAAGTAAATGGAAATTTTCTGTAAACGAGGGGTATTTATTATGGTGGTTAAGCCCTTTTAGGCTTATTTTATGTATAAAAAGGGGTGATAGGCCTTTCGAAATTGAGTTTACGTGTTTGAGGGAATTTTTAAATCTTTGTAAGAAAACTTTGGAGAGTGTTTGGAGGAGAATTTACAAGGTGTTTTTGCACACCAAAAATTGTAAAATTGAGAGTGAGATATTGTGAGGAGTTTTATGCAAGTTTTTGGAAGCTTGATATTGTAAGAAGGCTCTTCCTTGGTGATATCAATAAAGCGGTCCAACATTGAGAAGCGGACCCAGAGACGTAGCTCAAATTGAGCGAACTCCGTTATCAAGCGTGATCTCTCTATTCTTCTCTTTTGCTTACAATTCTTTCAGTATTTTGATTCTTTGAGTTTCCTATTTATGATAATTAAGTAATTAGTTTATGCCTCTTGAATCTGGATAAAGTATTAGTGAACTCTTTTTATTGTAATTTCAACAGTTGAGATTCATAACCACATAATTTTGTTGGATTGGGATAAAATTTGTAGTTGGAGTAAAGTGAAAATTATTTGTAGCTCTTTAATTACATATCAAGTTGGTATCAAAGCAGTTTAACAGGAAAATTGTAGGTGGTGAATGCTAACCAGGTTGAAATTGAAACAAGGAGAAGGTGCACTTGAAGAATTTAATCCTGAGATTGGAAAATGAAGAACATTTCCATGATTAGAAATGGCAGCTGAACAAATTCCTATAGAGCTTGATGAGAAAGCTTTTCAACAAGCTTTTCTCGAGATGAACTTAATGGTGGAAGTTCTTTTTTGAGAGAGGCAAGAACGAAAGAAGAGAAAGGAAGGCAAGGCTAGAAAGAAGGAGGAAGTTGAATCCTTGTTAAAAGAAGACAAAGGTAGAGTAGGAGGTGTGGTGACCCTCCTAAACCTCCATCCCCAGCTTCCTCATCTTCTTCATCTTCATCCTCTTCTTCTTCGTCGTCTAACTATATATAATGGTGAATTGGATGCGGAAAAAATGGGTAACTGGCTTAAGCAGATCAAAGTGTATTGCAGGGTTCAACAAATCTTGGATGATTCTTCCAAAATCTAGCTAGCTACTCTTAGAATGGGAGGCACTGCATTGGTTTGGTGGGAGAGTAAGATTCAAGATGATCTTGCTACGCATGGTAAAATCATTTCATCTCGGTATGAATTTACTTATGCTTTAAAGAAACAGTTTTATCCTTTGGGTTATACGCAACAAGTTGTTATGGACTGGAAAAATCTAAGATAGGGTAAAGGACAAATGGTGCAAGAGTATACATAGGTGCTTAGGAAGAAAGCACTTACTCTTGGCATTCCTCTTTATACACAAGAAATTTTATTAAACTATATAGGTAGTTTGTATTCAAATTTGAAACATACAATCTTGATGTTTAATCCATCTAAATTTGATGAAGTGTGTGTACAAGCAACCCATATTGAAGCAGGTGAAAGGAACATAAGTTTTAGTACAAAGAAGGAATTTGTTCCTCCAACTGAAGGCAATAAGAAGGGTAAGGAGAGGAAAGCAACTACTATGAAGAAAGAGGAAGGCGAAAAGCCTACTTGTTCACATTGTCAGAAGAAAGGGCACGAAGATGCAAAGTGTTGGAAATTGCATCCAAAACTGAAACCAAAGTGGTTAAAGGACCGTAAAGGAAAGAAAAAGGCCATACCTGTCATTCAAGACTTGGTTCAAATTCTGATGACAAAACAAAGATAACAGTTGTGGGTTTGAAAGGTAAAGCTTTTGTTGGTAATGATTTTGCCATTGATTTTTCATGTGCTTCTACTTCTAAAAGTCATATTGTTCCTGAAGATAGCAAAATATGTGAATTGTTTCATATAAGGGTGATTTCTAAGAACACTAAGATTGATACACTGATAGATAGTGGGTTCCAAGTTAATCTAATTTCAGAAGAAGTTGAAAAGTTGGGATTGAAAAAAAGGTCACATAAGAAACCTTATCCATTAGGTTGGGTGTGCAATGATAACAAATTGTGAGTAACTAAGCAATGCGATTTAAGTTTTGCAATAACATCTAAGTTTATAGATGAGGTTGAATTTGATGTGGTTCCACTTGATATCTGTGGGATTGTGTTGGGTAGCCTGTACTTATATGATAGAAAAGCAATCTTCTACAGGGAACATAATCAATATCACTTGTTTAAGGAAGGAATTGAATACATTGTGAATTCTCATTCAATTAAGACTGATAAATCTTTTGTGACAATGGGACAATTGAAAAGGGTAGTTAATGCAAGTAATAATTTGGCACTTATGTCTATACCACAAGAAGTGTCAGTGCATAAAAGCATATCTAATTCTAAGGTTGTTCCAGTTATGAAAGACAAGCATGATGTTGGTACATTCTTTTTCTCATCCTCAAATTCAATTTTGTTATTCAACCTTCTAATTTTTAGCATTGTATGGTTGGTAGCGACAACACTGAATGTGGATGTGTATATGGCTAATGTACTTAACAATATCAATGCAGTTTTGATTGTTGTTATGATGAGCCAGATGTACAAGTTTCAAAAAGGAAGGACAGATGATATTGGACAAGTGAGGAAAAATTTCCCTCACTTCAATTGTATGTAAAAATAGACTTTTGGTGGTCCAAAAGCTTCTCAATGGGGAGGGATGATCCAGGTGGATCCAAGAAACATAAAAATTTCACAGTCTCAAAATCTCATGGAGTTAGCCTCATCACATAGAGCTCACTGACACAATCCCGACGCAACTTGTACCGCATCAAAAGGAGGTCGTATGCAAGAGTTATGCTCGGTCAAATATTGGTCAAACTAGTGAACCAAAGGGCCAAAATAAGGCAAAAAAAATGATCATCTCAGAATTCATCAAAATTGGTATCAAAGCAAAGAGCTCATTGATACCTTTCCAACGACGTTCGTTTCGTCAAAATTTGAGCTCGTACGCAAAAGATATCACAAGTCAAAGTTGAAGGTTGACTAGATGTTGACATGGCAGTTCACTGGATGTTGACGTGGTAGTTGACTGGATGATGATGTGGCTGGTGCAGGTAATGTGGCAAAAATTCACGTACCATGCTTTATTTTTGAGAAAATAAAGTTGTGGAGGCTTATTTATCTCACAAAATCCATTTGGTGGGATCGGATTTTGTGGGATCCCAAGTGGATTTGGTGGGATCGGATTTTGTGGGATCTCAAGTGGATTTGGTGGGATTAAAACAAAATCTCATAAAAATTTATAACTAAAATAACCTTTAATGGTTATTAAATAAAAGACAATAATCTAATAAAAAAAATACCCAAACCAATATAGCCCGTAAAGGAGAAATGACAAGGGCATTATAAACAAATTAAAAATGGTTGTTATTGTTTTTTTTTTAAATAAGGGAGATTGTTTAAATTTTCCTTAAAGGGGTTAGAAGTAAATGGAATTTTTCTATAAACAAGGGGTATTTTTTATTTTATTTATTATGTTGGTTAAGCCTTTTTAGGGTTATTTTATGTATAAAAAGGGGTGATAGGCCTTTTGAAATTGAATTTAGTTGTTTAGGGAATTTTTATGTCTTTGTAAGAAAACTTTGGAGAGTGTTTGGAGGAGAATTTACAGGGTGTTTTTTCACACCAAAAATTGTAAAATTGAGAGTGAGAGATTGTGAGGAGTTTTATGTGGGTTTTTGGAAGCTTGATATTGTAAGAAGGCTCTTGCTTGGCGATATCAATAAAGTAGTCCAACATTGAGAAGCGGACCCAGAGATGTAGGTCAAATGGAGCGAACTCCGTTATCAAGCGTGATCTCTCTATTCTTCTCTTTTGCTTATAATTCTTTCAGTATTTTGATTCTTTGAGTTTCCTATTTATGATAATTAAGTAATTAGTTTATGCCTCTTGAATCTGGATAAAGTATTAGTGAACTCTTTTTATTGTAATTTCAACTGTTAAGATTCATAACCACATAATTCTGTTGGATCGGGATAAAATCTGTAGTTGAGAGTAAAATGCAAATTATTTGTAGCTCTTTAATTACAAATCAAAGTCAAGATATTTAGAAATCTTTAAGGATAAAATCCTTAGGACAAGTAGTAATATCAAGGCTTTTTCAAGAGGTATCCCTATTAAAACAAAATCTATTTGTCTCCAAATAGTATTTTATTTCTAGGATAACAAATGAGAAATGAAGGTTGAGATTGAAAAAGCTAATCAACGGTCCAAGACAGAGGAAATAAAAGGCATGGATCATGGATTCTCATCAAAGGGTGAGAATGCAAGATGAGATTTAATCAAGGGTTCCCATTTGTTTCAAATAAACACACTTTTGACCTACACACACAGGTCGCAAGGTGACTTGCTCAAGAGGTCACAAGTTTAGCTTGTTCAAGAAGCCAAGTGAGATGATTGGTGGAGAGAATATTCCTTGGAATATTCTCATGGGTGAGGAAAAAGGACATTTTGCAAATTAAAAAAAAAAGAAAATTGTGCAAAAAAGGGATAAGGAATATTCCACGAGAATATCCCCCCTTTTGGAGGAAAGTCATATTAATTGATAATTAAACAAGGTTTAATCATACTGTTGTCAATTAGATTGCACCTGAATGCTTGAATATTGAAATTCAGCAATCTGTTGAAACATTGGAACTAATTCCAGGCTGTGGGTATCCTATAAGGAATTAGACCTCCAAATTCTAGGCTGGTTCCTATTTAATCTTCTGGTTAATAACTGAGTGATCTATTGGAAAAGGGAGAAAGACTAAGTCTGAATTCTAAACTATGAAACTTTAACTATGGTGATGCACCGAAGAATTCAATATGTAGACTTAACTCACAGAACAATTACTCACTATTTTCATTCGCACAACTAGATCTGGAAGCTTAAATACTTGAATGTTTTAAACAAATGCTTTTAAAAAAACAATCATAGAAGGAAAATATGATTTGCACAACTAGACTGTTCAATTATTGATTAGCACAATGTTTAACCAGTGGGTTTTAACTTGGATGCATACAGAACTCATTAAGGAGACATAAATATTTAAAGGTTTCATAAATTGCAAACACAATAATCACTTCGATCAATCCCACATGACAAAGATGCTTGAAACTTGAAGGAAAATTCTAAAATACTGAAACTTGAAGGAATTCTCTACAATAACACGATTTGAACCTGTAAAAATAAAACTGTTGTATTAATCTGTAAATAAATGTTGAGTTACAAGATGATTCGCTTTGCAGAGTGCAAAGGATGAAAAACAAGAACTAGATTGAAAAAGATAAACTTTTTCAATATATAAAATGAACGCACTCCAAAGTACATGAATAAGCAAGCGAAAGTGATCTAAAAGTGAAAAATGACAACTCCAAAGTGAAATCCGAGCACAAGTAAAAATCCCTGAAAAAGTGGTTCAAACTCATGCAAAAATGAGTGAACACAATCTCGAACTGGCAGTCATAAAGCATGTAATTGATATGCAACTCGAACTGAACTGAAATCCCTGAAAAAGTAGCCTAAAGCAGGCAAAAACCACCTCGTTTGTATCAATCCGCCCATGCACATTTTAAAATTTATCTTTGTCATGGTAACTCTCCAGTTGATAATCTGATGTAGAACTGAAGTAAAGTGCCAAAAACCTCAATAACTCGCACGATTCTAGTTTTCCCTGATGACTTTGACTTCAATTAGCCTTCACTTACCTATTTCACATGATATTGGGTAAAAGTATTAGTTTGATTAAATATTAAAGATAATTATCTTAATATTTAATACGTTTGGCTCCATACTACAAATTAAATATTAGGGGAATTATATCCTTAATATTTAATTAAGTTGTTATTTTTGCTCAACATTTGCAAAAATAAAAATGGGAAGACTTTAATATTTCAAAGCCAAGTGTTAAATTGGAAACTTCACGGCTCCATGCATCATTAGGTTACTGACTTCACAATTCAAGACCATTGGAATGATTTATCTTTGAAAACATAAGGTCAAAATATCTCATCATAAAATATGAAGAAAGCTCGTGAAAAGCAAAGGAAAAGGGCGAGTAAATAATGGAACCCTAATCATTCACTATCATTCTATTTTCACACTTTGTATTTCTTGGAGACCTCTTCTGCCAGCACTGCCATAGGTATGAGATTTGGAGCTCGAATCACATTTCTATGCCATTTCTTGATAACTGCCATGCAAATTCTGCAGGAAAAGTATGGTAATTGCATTTTCTGTATTCGTTTTTTTGAAATTTCACACCATTTCCATAGACAAATGAAAACCCATTCTCATTTTTTTGCATACTCTTCATTTCAGAATGAATAAACAACTTCTTTTCTGCATATATCTCCATGTTTAATGCTAATTTTGAGAAAAATGTAGAATTTCTGCTCATAACCTAACTGAAGATCCACGACCTCTCTGTTTCTGTGTGCTAACATTCTTAAATAAGCTCAAATATCCCTCGATTTCTTATATTCATAATTTCTTCACATGGACTCTTGTGGGTTTTAGCCATTCTTAGAAATAAAGAGAAAAATAGAAATCCTTAGGCTGCGATTTCATACTTGCTTTCACATTTTTTTTGTTTCCATATATAGAATGAAAAGAATGATAAGTTAGGTCGTGATATTTCATTTTCCTTTTGTAGGTACGCTTGAGGGTTTTATTTGCCACATGCTTGATATCCTTATTGCATTCTTTTACATCTGTATGTTACTCATGGTTATGTTACTCATGATGACCTCCATTTTGTACATATTTATGATTTCGAAGTGAAAAAATTAAATGGGTATCTCTATGTTTTTAAAACAGATAGCTCCAAGCTATGACTGTGACTGAAAATTAAATATCTCTTGTTGTATGCAATAAAAAAAAAATTATTGATTTTATTCCACAACTGAAAATGTAGCAACTCTATATTTCAATCAATATATGAGGAAGCCTTTTTGGCCTGCTCCATTCTCCACTCTTGAATGCATTTTTCATTTAATTCATAAGATGTTGTCTCCCTTAGTATTTATGACAGTTGACTGTGCTGTTCTCACGACTGTGACTGTCCCTTGATAAAATATAAAAATTGAAAGCTGGCTGTAGCTTTAAACATATATTGTTGAATATCGTTGTTCATAATTGCTGCTCATGATAATTGCTGCTTCATTGATATTTTAATCATTGCTACTTTAATGACATGATACCTCCTTGATGATAAAGCTGAAATTGCAGAGTGTATTGAAACTTAATGCTCTTTTCAAATCATAATAGCGGTCTTCTCTGTAAAAAATGTTTGATTGTTGATCATGCATCTAAATTTGTTACTTCTTTGATGAGCATAATCCTCCTGTTCTTTCAACTCTGCTAATTGAAACGAATAAAAAATGACAAAAGTAATGACAACCATATTTTGGTATTTCAATGTTTCTTTTAATGCTTTAATAAATGAATGAATAACATGTCTGCCCCTTTGATGTTTATGGCCACTGTATCTCCATAGCTGTTTGGCTGTGAATATTGATGTTGTATCAATACAAAGCATGACTATCCCTCTTTACATTGCTTGAACTATTCATGAGATGAACTGTTGTATCATTGTATAAATCCGTTTGATTCCTTACAGTAGAAATGATGATGATACAATCAAAAAATGATATGAAGACATGACATAAAACAGTGGCAACATAAGAACATATATGCAAACATGGCTTTTCTTGAATATGTGATTTCTTTTTCCACTTTTATCAGCTTTGTAGTAGCAATATGTTTTACCATGCTAAATTAGACTTCTTGATGGTAGTCCTAGATAATGACTTTCTTTCTTTGATTAAATAACTCTCATATATGATGCGAATGAGTGGTGTCCTTTTGATATGCCGGGCTCTACCCTTGTGGGAGCCCGTTTTACTCCACATATCTAATAAAATGATCTTGAACTTGATGAACCTGTTCCTACACACTGAAACAAAAATGTTAGCAAAAATAAAAGAAGCTGAAAGCTTCCATTGAATTACGTTTTTCCTCTTGATTTTTTTCAATCATCTGATGGATGCCTGATCAATTGTATTCTATATTTCTATTGGTTGCGTAGGCATATGATAGGATTGGATCTGTCATTGCTTAGAGACCATCTCTAACGTCATCTTTTATCTTTCCTATAGATGCTTTTGGAGCTGGAACTGGAGCTGAAACTAGAAATGGAGTTAGAGCTGACGTCACAACTGAAGACCTCAACTATCAACGATTCGTCATTCCAAGCAATGACAAATCATCTTTTACCCTATGCTTTCATTATTTTTAGTTGTATAACATACCATTGCTTATGCATTCTTTATTTGATTATAAAAATCCAAAAAGAGTTACTCCCACAGCTTGTGTGGGATTCAACATTTTTTACAAAATGAATAAAAGCATCACTATGCAAATTTTCTCAATTTTTTGTTTTAAATGTTTGTACAATAAAACTATGATTCATATGTAAGATGATCTCAATGATGATCAATGAACACTTAATCAGCAAAACATAAAAATTTTCTATACCTATAAATGTTAAACTTCATCCAGCTCTACCTATTTGAGCTCAGAGTGAAAAATAGGTAACAAATTGGCAACCTCTGCGGAGTGTTTTCCTGCTAAACACAATAGACCAGCATATCCATTGGGCATGGAGTCCATGTTCTATTTTTATTTAACTCAAAACACTGTAACTCAGCATCAAAAATGCAAACTTGAAATAAACTATTGCAATTCTGTTAAAGACAGAATCTGAAAAACCAGGTGCAGCAACTGCACTTATTGAAAACAAAACAAAATTGGAATGAAAACGTGCCATGGGGCACTTATTGAAAGCATAATTGAAAACTCTACCCTACCCTACACTAACTAATAGCGTTAGTGCTTAGACATGACCATTTACTGGCTATGAGCAATAACTGCCCTTCCTAAATAACAAAAGATGCTTCAAATCCGTAAGATTAATCAAAAAGAAGTATAGAGATTTGATTAACTGCTGCTCCTTCTGTTCAAAAACCGTTGTCAGCATAATTTGGATCATCATAAAAGGCATACCTTCCTTATCTGACTGATCATTAAAGATAATAGTCTGAGGCATATAAATGAAGGTAACCTATTGCTCTGCAGTTACAATCACATGCTTTGGCAGAACCATGACTTGTGGTAATTTTGTAGACTCCTCTTTGGACAAATACCTAATCGGACACCCTTTTGAAGGCATAAAGCTTAGCCTCTTACTGTTGTCTTCTTGTTTATACACTGTTGGCACTCCTTCTTGCTGATTAGACTGGTTCACTTGCAATGCAAGATTTTCCTCCTTCCTTCTTGTTGCCTCAATTTCAATCTGATCTGAAAGAGACGTTGATCTGTCATTAAGTAATGAAGGAATGTGTAGCTCTTTGATTTGAATAGGCTGATGATATACTGTTGGATCATACAGTATTAGCTTATCATTTATGTTAGAGCATAAAACTTCTATGATATTTAGGAAAATATTCTCATATGATTCATAATCGTGAATTGGATTCATATGAGTCTTATCACCCTGCTGCTCAAGGGTAGTAACTGATGTTAGTAAGCATGTATTGTCTTCATTCTCATCAAAAAATTTAGGTAATTCCTCAAACAAATTAGCTAAATCCTAAGATTCAACCTCTATTTCCTTGTTTAAAACATGTTCAACCTGATCTCGTTGGTCATCTAAGTGTAAAACAAAGGACTCAAGATCATTCCAAAATATGGTTTCTTCACAATCCTCACTTGCGTTACCTTCTGGAATTAGATGAGCAACTTCCAACTTGTCACATTTGTTGACCTCAACCAACAACTCATCACATTGTTTGTCATCTTCCTGCTCAATAAAGGAAGGTAATTCATCAGATAAGAACATGAAAACATCGCCTTTCATACCTTTTTCAAGCTCCTCAACCTGCTGTCCTGATTGATCATGTTCGTTCACCTCCTGCTGCAAGTCTACTTTGCAAATGGTATCAGGACATGCATGTGTATGTTGACTCTCTTGAGATGGCTGCTCATGAAGACTCATAGCTAGATTTCTTACATGTATTTGACTCTGCAATAGAAGAGTATTTCTGAAACTTGGAATAGGAGCCTCTTGAACTAGATTCGACATTTTGAAGTCTGGATGCTTGGTCCAAGAAGGCTGCCATAACTGTTTAGTACTTTGATGATTTGGTTCAAACTCTTGATATGACTGAAAATGAGAGTTCATGGGCTCCTGTAGGGACTGAGCTATTGAAATAGAGGGAACTTGAGGAATCTCTTGAATTTCCTCCTCCTGAACAGGCTGATGTGGAATATAAGGAGCTACTTCATGCCACTGTGTTTGAGCAAGCAAAAGCTTCATTTGCTCCTCTTTTGCTGCTAACTCCATCTCGAGCTTTTCTTCAAACTATTTCCTCTGTGTCAGTAATTCTTGCTCATGAAGGTAGGCCTAATAGGCCATCTCTTCTTGTTGTTGATCATTCTCCTACTGCCTCCTAAACTCTTCTATTTGCTTTGCGATGTTTGACAGTATGTCCTTCATGTTATTCATATTATTCTTCATATCATCAACCTCTTGGAGCTGATTTTGGATATCCAAATGTGGATTCGAAAGCTAAGCAGGGGAGGGTGGGAGGTAAGCATGTTGAGCATGCTAATAGGCTATTGTTACATGGCTGTTTGGGATAAAACCAGCAGCGTGATTGGCCTGATATGGCTGATAAGGATGTGGATTGGCAGGATTTTCATGAAACGAAAGTGGGTATACATGCTGACTATGAAAATATGTCATTTTTACTCATATAAATGCTAGAAATCATAATATTAAACTTGAATTTGAAACATACCAGCACTTCGTCTACTGAAACTAGTGAATTGTGCTTGGAGTCGCCAGGTATAAATTTGTACCTCTTAAAGGTGAAAATATGCTACTGTATATACCAGGATAGCAGCTTGTATCTTTGAATTCTTTCTCTGAAGCGAACTTCAGAGTCCCACCGAGCGTGCCAAAAATTGTTGTCAATCAGATTGCACCCGAATGCTTGAATATTGAAATTCAGCAATCTGTTGAAACATTGGAACTAATTCCAGGCTGTGGGTATCCTATAAGGAATTAGACCTCCTGATTCTAGGCTAGTTCCTATTTAATATTCTGGTTAATAACTGAGTGATCTATTGGAAAAGGGAGAAAGACTAAGTTTGAATTCTAAACTATGAAACTTTAACTATGGTGATGCACCGAAGAATTCAATATGCAGACTTAACTCACAAAACAATTACTCACTATTTTCATTCGCACAACTAGATCTGGAAGCTTAAATACTTGAATGTTTTAAACAAAGGCTTTTAAATAAACAATCATAGAAGGAAAATATGATCCGCACAACTAGACTGTTAAATTATTGATTAGCACAATGTTTAACCAGTGGGTTTAAACTTGGATGCATACATAATTCATTAAGGAGACATAAATATTTAAAGGTTTCATAAATTGCAAACACAATAATCACCTCGATCAATCCCACATGACAAAGATGCTTGAAACTTGAAGGAAAATTCTAAAATACTGAAACTTGAAGGAATTCTCTGCAATAACACAATTTGAACTTGTAAAAAAAACACTGTTGTATTAATCTGTAAATAAATGCTGAGTTACAAGATGATTCGCTTTGTAGAGTGCAAAGGCTGAAAAACAAGAACTAGATTGAAAAAGATAAACTTTTTCAATATATACAATGAACGCACTCCAAAGTGCATGAATAAGCAAGTGAAAGTGATCTGAAAGTGAAAAATGACAACTCCAAAGTGAAATCCGAGCACAAGTAAAAATCCCTGAAAAAGTGGTTCAAACTCATGCAAAAATGAGTGAACACAATCTCGAACTGGCAGTCATAAAGCATGTAATTGATATGCAACTTGAACTGAACTGAAATCCCTGAAAAAGTAGCCTAAAGCAGGCAAAAACCACCTCATTTGTATCAATCCACCCATGCACATTTTAAAATCCATCTTTGTCATGGTAACTCTCTAGTTGATAATCTGATGTAGAACTAAAGTAAAGTACCAAAAACCTCAATAACTCGCATGATTCTAGTTTTCCCTGATGACTTTGACTTCAGTTAGCCTTCACTTACCTATTTCGCATGATATTGGGTAAAAGTATTAATTTGATTAAATATTAAAGATAATTATCTTAATATTTAATACGTTTGGCTCCATACTACAAATTAAATATTAGGGGAATTATATCCTTAATATTTAATTAAGTTGTTATTTTTGCTCAACATTTGCAAAAATAAAAATGGGAAGACTTTAATATTTCAAAGCCAAGTGTTAAATTGGAAACTTCACGGCTCCATGCATCATTAGGTTGTTGACTTCACAATTCAAGACCATTGGAATGATTTATCTTTGAAAACATAAGGTCAAAATATCTCATCATAAAATATGAAGAAAGCCCGTGAAAAGCAAAGGAAAAGGGCGAGTAAATAATCAAACCCTAATCATTCACTATCATTCTATTTTCACACTTTGTATTTCTTGGAGACCTCTTCTGCAAGCGCCGCCATAGGTATGAGATCTGGAGCTCGACTCACATTTCTATGCCATTTCCTGATAATTGCCATGCAAATTCTGCAAGAAAAGTATGGTAACTGAATTTTCTATATTCATTTTTTTGAAATTTCACACCATTTCCATAGACAAATGAAAACCTATTCTCATTTTTTTGCATACTCTTCATTTCAGAATGAATAAACAACTTCTTTTCTGCGTATATCTCCATGTTTAATGCTAATTTTGAGAAAAATGTAGAATTTCTGCTCATAACCTAACTGAAGATCCACGACCTCTCTGTTTCTGTGTGCTGACATTCTTAAATAAGCTCAAATATCCCTTGATTGCTTGTATTCATAATTTCTTCACATGGAATCTTGTGGGTTTTAGCCATTCTTAGAAATAAAGAGAAAAATAGAAATCCTTAGGCCGCGATTTCATACTTGCTTTCACATTTTTTCTGTTTCCATATATAGAATGAAAAGAATGATAAGTCAGGTCGTGATATTTCATTTTCCTTCTGTAGGTACGCTTCAGGGTTTTATTTGCCACATGCTTGATATTCTTATTACATTCTTTTACATCTGTATGTTACTCATGATGAACTCCATTTTGTACATATTTATGATTTCGAAGTGAAATAATTAAATGGGTATCTCTATGTTTTGAAAACAGAAAGCTCCAAGCTACGGCTGTGACTGAAAATTAAATATCTCTTGTTGTATGCAATAAAAAATAAATCTATTATTGATTTTAATCCACCACTGAAAATGTAGCAACTCTATATTTTAATCAATATATGAGGAAGCCTTTTTGGTCTGCTCCATTCTCCACTCTTGAATGCATTTTTCATTTAATTCATAAGCTGTTGTCTCCCTTAGTATTTATGACAGTAGACTGTGATGTTCTCATGACTGTGACTGTCCCTTGATAAAATATAAAAATTGAAAACTGGTTGTAGCTTTAAACATATATTGTTGAATATCGTTGTTCATAATTGCTACTTCATTGATATTTTAATCATTGCTTCTTTAATGACATGATACCTCCTTGATGATAAAGCTGAAATTGCAGAGTGTATTGAAACTTAATGCTCTTTTCAAATCATAATAGTTGTCGTCTCTGCAAAAAAATGTTTGATTGTTGATCATGCATCTAAATTTGCTACTTCTTTAATGAGCATAATCCTCTTGTTCTTTCAACTCTGCTAATTGAAACGAATAAAAAATGACAAAAATAATGACAGCCATATTCTGGTATTTCAATGTTTCTTTTGATGCTTTAATAAATGAATGAATAACATGACTGCCCCTTTGATGTTTAAGGCCGCTGTATCTCCATAGTTGTTTGGCTGTGAATATTGATGTTGTATCAATACAAAGCATGACTGTCCCTCTTTACATTGCTTGAACTATTCATGAGATGAACTGTTGTATCATTGTATAAATCCGTTTGATTCCTTACAGCAGAAATGATGATGACACAATCAAAAAATGATATGAAAACATGACATAAAATAGTGGCAACATAAGAACATATATGCAAACATGGCTTTTCTTGAATATGTGATTTCTTTTTCCACTTTTATCAGCTTTGTAGTAGCAATATGTTTTACCATGCTGAATTAGACTTCTTGATGGCAGTCCTAGATAATGACTTTCTTTCTTTGATTAAATAACTCTAATATATGATGCAAATGAGAGGTGTCCTTTTGATATGCCGAGCTCTACCCTTGTGGGAGCCCGTTTTACTCCACATATCTGATAAAATGATCTTGAACTTGATGAACCTGTTCCTACACACTGAAACAAAAATGTTAGAAAAAATAAAAGAAGCTGAAAGCTTCTATTGAATTACGTTTTTCCTCTTGATTTTTTTCAATCATCTGATGGATGCCTGATCAATTGTATTCTATATTTCCGTTGGTAGCGTAGGCATATGATAGGATTTGATCTGTCATTGCTTAGAGACCATCTCTAATGTCATCTTTTATCTTTCCTATAGATGCATTTGGAGCTGGAACTGGAGCTAAAACTAGAAATGGAGTTAGAGTTGACGTCACAACTGAAAACCTCAACTGTCAACGATTCGTGATTCCAGGCAATGACGAATCATCTTTTACCCTATGCTTTCATTATTTTTAGTTGTATAGCATACCATTGCTTATGAATTCTTTGTTTGATTATAAAAATCCAAAATGAGTTACTCCCATGGCTTGTGTGGGATTCAACATTTTTTACAAAATGAATAAAAGCATCACTATGCAAATTTTCTCAATTTTCTATTTTAAATGATTGCACAATAAAACTATGATTCATATGTAAGATGATCTCAATGATGATCAATGAACACTTAATCAGAAAAAACATGAAATTTTTTTGTACCTATAAATGTTGAACTTCATCCAGCTCTACCTATTTGAGCTCAGAGTGAAAAATAGGTAACACATACAATTAGGGGTTTTGAAGAATTAAAGTGATATTCATTAAATTAAATGATTTAATGAAAAGGGGAAAAGTGAAATGATATTTAATTAAATAACTTAGGGCTTTTTAATTAAATAAGATGACTTAGGAAATTAAATTAAATAGTATGATCTATTTAATTTAATAAGACAAATTGTTAGCGTGAAAGGGGGTGAATTAACCTGATTAAATGTGTTAGGTTAATAGACGAAAATGATGCAATTAATTAATTAGCTAGGCTAATTTAATTAATTAAGCGAAAAGAGGATGGTTTTCAAGAGGAAATGATGTTAGTAAACCCAATTCGAGTGTATGATATTATTCAGGTCATTTTTTAGTGTTTACAATAGGTATAATGCTCTGCAAAGGATCTTGTAGGCATGAGAGATAGTCCTATTGTTCCGGGATCCTACCACAGTCATTCTATATTATATGAAAAATCAGATCATCTTCATCTTGATCATCCAATAAAGGGTTGCATTCTATTTTCACCAAAGTCTATAGTGGATAGTGGTCTTCCTCATCCAAAGTGGGCCAAATGGCTTGCTCAAGATCAACATAAGACTAGGCTAGAGGATAGAGGATCAATTTCTTTGTCACAGTCCCATTAGATATTATCATATTTCCAAACCTATATCCTATGAATGCGTTAGTTGTAACTAACCATGGTCTGCCTAGAATGAGTGGATATCCTGCAAGGTTTACCTTTGGCTACAATACTATGAAGTTTGTAGGATACTCCCAAGAATCTAATGCAATAACTAAATCCTCAATGATTCCTCCAGGCTTGACTGTTGACCTATCAACCAACTGTAAAATAGTTGGTGTAGGTCTAAGGTTGGCTAACTGAAGTAATTGCATTGTCTCTTTAGTCATGACATTTATTGCTACCCCTAAGTCTATCAAGGTATTATTGATAAGGGTCCCATTAATCTTAACATTCACTAATGGACTACTAGGATCTATGTATTTAGGGATAGTTATATTTCCTAGCATGGTATCAACAAGGTTTCCTAGGACATGAACTATTTGAGGGTCCTTTTTTCTCCCTGATTTCCTTGGTATATATTGGAATGTCCTTAATAGCTTGGATGGGGGGGATCTTGATATTGACATCCTTAAGTTGACCCAATAGGTTTGTCTCGACTTGTGTATGATGTTTTTGAATGGCTCAACATTCAGGGAAAGGAGGCTCTGGACTTGAGGTGGTCTAGTGTACTTGATTTGACTCAGACTCCAGAGGTGATTTTTCTAAAGCTTCAACTACAGGTTCTTCATCCTCCATCTCAATGATTTGAAGGGATGAAGGTCTAGCTAATTGCTTCCCTAACCTGAGGTGGACATCGCTCACCTCTACCCCATAGGTGGGGTATTGCATAGCCTCATTAGTATAAGCTTGTTGGATAGAATTTTTGTTAGGGTTAGGTGCAGGTTGGGTAGGTAATTATGGTGGTCTTGGTGGTTGATATGTAGGATTTGATGGATTAGGAATAATGGCTTATTGTTGTGGCTGAGGAGGAAGCATAGGCTACTGATAATTCATGTTTTGTTGATGTCACTAGTGACCTTTTTGCCATTATGGTTGCCACTTTTTTTGCTATGCTGGCCATTGAGGATTATAATTGGAACCTTGAAAATTTTATTGTGGCCAAGGATTTAGTTGCTACTAGTTCCAATTTTTTTGAGGTTGTTTTGCCACTGTTGAGGGTTTTACCATTGGTTTTGGTTATTTTGCCAAGACTAAGAATTCCAAGCAAAAAAAATCTGATTTCCAATTGGAAAAGATGAATTTAAATTAAGAGGTTCTTGTGGCATACCTTGTCTTTTTCCCATGTCCTTCTTTGAGCTATGTAAAATAATTTTCCATCCTCTCCTTCAAATGGCTGAAAATCAGGTTTCTCTATTTTGTCTTGTTGAATACTAGCCACCCTCTTACATCTACAATTTGCTTTCCTTTGTCTATAGTTGGGGCAATATTTAGTGAACATTGCTTCAGCCTCTTCTTGCTTCTTATTTATATGGAGAGTGTCCAGCTGAGTTACTAGGTGACTGATAATGTTCTCCTTCATGTTGGATAGCAAATTACTTAACTTTATCTTTGAAACCCCAGTAGATGATTTGCCAATGGTGGATGTCCTTTCTTTTCTTGGTTTCTTAATGAAGGTCCTGGAGTAATTTTTGCAAACCCTACAGATTTCTTCAAATGGTATTTGAGAGATATCCCCTTTCCCTATAAGATTGAGGGCATCCATGCAGTCCTCATTGACTCCCCTCAAAAATAATAACTTGAGGGATTCTTCAAATAGCTTATTCTGTGGGTTTTTCTTCAAAGTGAAATGAAATATCTCCACATAGTCCTATAGTGGCTCATCCTCCTTCTGTGACATTTTGAAAATGTCATCTCTCCTCCTATCAAGTCCTCTACAATAGTTTTGGTACTTTTCCAAGAACAATGTTTTCATGGTATCCCATTCTAGAATAACATCCTTGCCTAATCCCATAAAACATCTCAGGGTTGCATCTTTTAGAGTGACAGGGAAGACCTTGAGCCTATGAGCACCTGAGATATAGTCATAGCTCCTACATAGAACATCAAACTAAAATAGAAATGTGTCTAAATCTTTAGTCAACAACCCATAAAAGACTGGTACCATTGAAGGAGGGATATTCTTCAGGCATAATAGCCCTTTCTTGGTGGGTGATTGGAAACTCAAAGGTCACATGTCCTGGATCATCCCTTGGTACATCACCCATGGTTTGGTATGTCCCCTCTATTGGTGTGCTAGATGTTAGTAAAAGGGCAGGTTCTTCTTCTGGATTACCCTTGCTATGTTCAATAATATCACCATTATTTGCTATGGCTTCTTGGCATGTGGAGGGGAGGAATCTGCCCAAGGAGTCTCTTTGCCTTTGCATATAATAAATATGGATTTGTATAGTAACGGTCCTACACAATGTTAGTGTAACTTTTTGGTATTTTGATAAGATAAAACCTAACATTCCTAATGCTAAAAAAAATGTAAACTATGAAAGCTTGGAAATAAGTCTATGAAAGTAGCACCATCCCCGACAATGGCGCCAAAAATATAGAGTCTAAACTAGTGTCTTGTAAACTTGGTAGAAATCACACAATTTAGAGGAATGACCTAGTTAAACAGTCCACTCAACATTGCAAAGACTTCATTAAATTGGAAATAGGGCTTACAAATTTGTGATGGAACTATTTTTCCCTGCATAGCCACCCCATTTTATTCTGGAACAAAATGGGTCCCCCTTTTCTCTTGCTTTTGTTACCTTTGGTTATTTGCTTTACTCTTCGGAGTTCTTCTATTTTCTTCCTTTGTTTTCCTCCTAATTTTTATTTTGGTCCTATCTCAGCTTGAGTTGGTTTTCTTCTTGCTGGAAATTGAATGAAATAATCACAAGCAATAGTGGATTTTATTATAATATGTTTTATTTGATTCTAAGGACTGATGTAGACCTTGTTTCGCAGGATTAAATCACATACATGATGATATTTATCAAGGGAGCTCAGTTGGAAGGAATTCCCCAATCCAGTTTGGTACAAAATTCCTCTAAGAAGAAAGTCAGAAAGACCTTGAAAATGTCTTGCTGACTACCAGTGCGTTTTGTCCATTGGAGGCTCACTGGTCATCCAAATGATCTTGTCGCCGTAGGTTTCTTTATGTCTCACCAATTGGAGGAGCCCTCGCCAAAGGATTCCGCGTTCAACATAAGGTCTTGGCGAAGGAGGAAAGTCTTACTGACATGAGGTAATATCGGCAAGAGTTCTTGCTGATCCATCGGAGTCTCGACGAAAGGAGAATGCTATCAGGGGATCTCGCCAGGAAGGATTTACTCTCGGCAAGAAGTCTCACCGATAGGGTGAGGTCTCGCCAAGGCTGAGCAGTTTCGGAGTAAAGTTCCCCCTTTCATGGTGATGTCCTATCGATACAGTGAAGTCTAGGCAATAGAGGAGTGGTCTTGGCAATGGAAGAATAGCGTCGGCAAGAGGTCTCACCAACATGTTGGACTCTTGCCGAAAAGGTTTATCTTCGGGGAGAAAGATATGCTCTATGAAATGTCTTGCCGACATAGAGGAGCTCGCCAAAGGATTTAGGGCTCGGCAAAACGTCTCACCGACAAAGCGGGGTCTCGCCAAAAAAGCTCGAGCTCAGGGAAACTAGTTTGCTTTTGGTGTGAAGTCTCGCTGACCTAAGAAGGTTCCCCCGATATGATCTCAGCTCGCCAAAAGGGGTAGGCCTTTGGTGAAATGTCCTAGCGACAGAGGAAGGTCCCACCAAAATTTTTGATCTCAGCAAGTGATTTTTCCTTCGGCGGGAGGTCTGGGCGATATGCTAAGGTCTCCTTGAAGTGCTCTTAGTTCGGCAAAAGGAAGCTTCAGTCAGTGTAACGTCTCGACGACTGAAGGGAGTCTCGGTGATCGGGTGATGTTCTAACAAAAGATGTTGCCTTCGGGGTAAAGTTTTGGGTTTTTCCATGAGGTCTCGGCGACTAAGTGCAGTCTCCCCAAACTAAAACAATCCTTCACTGAAACAAGGTGGCTTCGATGTAATGTCTTGCCGATCCGTCAGAGTCTCAGCGAAATGAAACAACATTAGCGAAAGTTTTGGGGTCACTATGAAGTCTTGGTGACCAAGTGACTATCTCGTCGAGTGGTATTGCCTTCAGTGAAAGGTCTCACCGAAGAGAAAGAGTCTTGCCGAAGTGGTCTCAGCTCGCCCAAGGGTTATCCCTTTGCCATGATCTCTGGCCGATAGTGAGGAGTCTTGCTGAAATGAAGTGAGCCCGACGAGAATAAAAATTTGGCATGATGTCTCGCTGACCCAGAGATGTCTTGGAAAGGGGACTTAGTCTCACCGACATAAAGCAACGTGGCTTCGGTGTAAGGTCTCGACGAAGGGAGCTAGTCTTGCCGAAACAGAGTGATATCGCCACAAGGTCTTCTCGATTGATGGAGGTCTCCCCGAATATGATCTCAGCTCGCCAAAGAAAGAAGGTTTCACTGTGAGGTCTGGGTGACTATGAAAGGTCTCGCCGACAAATGGAGCTCTCCCCGACATAAGATGAGCTCGCCGAAAGATCTTGAACTTGGAAAAATGTCCCATCAACTTGAGGAAGTCTCACCAAAATAGGGTGAGCTCGGGGAGAATAGAGGAGGTCACCATGAGGTCTCACCGACAGGGTAGACTCTCTCTAATAGGAGCTCCAAGCCAAAGATTGATGTTTGGCATAAGAGTTCGCTAAGAGAGACAACATCGCCATAACGTCTCACCAACCCGATAGGGTCTTACTGATACAGAATGAGCTCGGGGTGAAAGGTCTGGCCTCGGTATGATGTCCTTCCGACAAGTGAGGTCTCAACAATAGAAAAAGATATCAGTGTGACCAGTGGAGCTCGCTGTGACTTCTGACCGACACCGATTGTCTTGCCGATGGGTTTTTTTGTGTCAATATCACTTGCACAGCCCGATGGGAGCTCTCACCGACTGTCAAATGTTATGCCAATAGCTGCTAGAAGAGACATAATCACATCGGGGAGACATGATTAGTGTCTCACCGACATGTGATGCCATTCGAATAACCTTTGATAGCCCGGGAGTTTTGCGTGGCATATTTTTAACCAATTAGGAGGAGCTAAGAAGTTGGACCGGTGACAGTTTGACCGATTGACCACCCCTAAGGAGAAGTTTGACAGAATGCAAATGACATGGACTCATTCAGAGATCAAGGCGATGGATCAACTCAGGAATGATGGTGTTCAGATCTAAAGGGAGGCCCGATGCTACTTCCAGAGATGGTCAACATGCAGAAGGATTTGGAGCGGCGAGAAAGGCAGAAAAGAGGAAGAAACTACAAGTCACATGGACAACTATGAGGTATGTTGGCGAAAGGAAGATCGGTATTAATGGTGATGCTTTGGAGCATTCAAAGAAGCTATGCAAGGGAGATCGAGGATGGACACGGAGGCCAGAAGTAAATGTTGTAGCTGCAAAAGATCTATAGATCATCCCCAAAATAATCTTTCACCAACATGGACAGCGAGGATGCAATTCAAGGCAACATTAACTATATTCAAAAGATTTGAGGGCTGACCCTCCTGCAACCAAGTGATATATTTTGTAAACCCTAAAATTAGGGGCCAACGCATTCTTTTGATACACTCTGTATATATGGAATTCTTGCCTCTTTGTAAAGGGTTAGAATTTTTAGAAGTTAGCAGAAATAGAGAAGAAATAGAGTAGACAGGTCTAGAGATAGATTTTCAAGAGTAGGATTTTTCTGAAGGATAGAGGAGACAAAGCTACATCTTGATTCTTTGTAATAGGAGCTTCTTTTGCCTTCTTAGTTAGGAGTTAGATTCAATAGAAGCCAATAATTTATCATTCCATTTTTTTTAATATAAATGGAAACAATTTGGAGTCATGGATTTTCTGTACACTCGTGATTGTGCCAGATTTGTAAATGTTGCTTATCTGTTTCACTAACAATAGAAGCAACCAGATTAAAATCTACTTCAGATTGTGTTTCAGAATGTTGTTTATCTTGGTCTAATCATTTGATTTGAGAAACTTTCAAGGAATGAAGTTTGATTTGATGTTTTTGTTTAAATGATAACTTGCAATCTGCTATTGAAATTAGCACTGTGAATGAATGAAACTGTGGGTTAATCACAAGTTTATTTTGTTCTGCAATTTTAGTTATGAATTCCTTGGAAGGTAACAGGTCTAGTTAATTAGGATGAACTATCATTCTTTTCTGTTCCAAAACTCTGATTTACCTTTTTTTGTTTCTTTAAAAACCCTAGTTAGAGTAGGTTTAAGTTTATGTTTGATCTTAGAATAATCCAGAAGCTCAACACTAGTAGGCCCCTTGAACATTACTATTACATTGACCATTGAGCAACATCAGCATAGTTGAGAATCAACTACAAAGACCTTGGGAGCTAAGATATCCATGTGTTGTCTTTCTCTTTCAGGAGAAACATGATAGCAATATTATGTTTGCATGGTGTTGTGCCACCAGGACCATCAACAAGAACTAGCTCTATATGTCCTTTGAAAGACCTAAGATTACCTAGATTATCATATTAAAGATATTCTATGTGCTAGAAAATCGCAGAAACACATAACAGTGAAAGAAGTAAACTAGTGCTAATGGCTATGGGTAGCTGCAACATAATCCATAGTTGAACTGTTGTTAATAGATAATTATTGAAACTAACTCAAAACTTATTAATAAACCTAATCTATCCTCTAGAATACTACAAGTCAATTGAATGCATTCATGCACACGAACGATAGTTATTGATAATCATAATATGAAAATCTATTTTAACTTAAATGTAATTTATGAAGTAATGACTAATAGAAATAACTACCAAATAGAAATAAAACAACTATAAATGTAGTGAAGAATAGTTACCTTGAGTGGCCTACTCAAGTTGTTGTCTTCACTTAAACTAAAACCAAGTCTAAATCTTCAAATTCCACACAACTATATCAACTTGAATTTCATTCATTATGCATTCCAAAAGATCACATAAAATCTTGCTCAAAGATTGTATTCAAGAGAACCATTTATGAACATTCAACATGTTTGTAGATTAAAACTAAAAACTAACAAGTAATTGATAACAAATCCACCAACATGAGATTAATCAACCATTTATACTAAAGACTCAACCACCCGATATACATAGGCATGGGGGAGTTTATTCTAAACACAACTCTAAGCTAAAATAATTAACTACAACTCCCTAGATATCAGAGTGTGTAATTAAGATTGAGTTATTCAAACTACAATTGGAAAGAAACAAGAGTTCAAATAGGATTAAAACTTTACAAAACAGATATGTACATGAAACACATAATCAGTTATCCAGAATCCTATCAATAAAAGAATTCTTCTTCTTTAGCGCCTTATTAACTGTCATAATGATGCATGACTAACTCCATCAAATGTATCCACATGATAGTTATTGCACTCATCTTGTTTTGGCACTTCCCCTATTTCTTTATCTAAGACCTCCTTTGGCTGCGGGCTACAATGTCTTCTTGGGCTGCAAGAGGTTAATCCAAAAAACACATACACAAAGCTAACTACCATAATTAATCTCAGAATTATAATCACATTCCATACATATCCACATATAAATCATGCAATGCTACTATATCATAACTATATTTCCATTGCTCTAATTCAGATCCAAGGTTGTATATTAAGCATAAAAAAATAACATAGCATAGGAATATGTTTGAAAGGATTGTTAGATAATGTCTGTAAACATGGATAAAAATATCAGGAAATGGACTAATAAATAGACTCATCAAGGGTAAAAGCAAGAAGTTGGGTCCATGAAGAGGGGAAGTTTTGGCCAAAAAAATGTCGAAAGAAATGGGTACCCGTTTTGAAAAAACCGGGTACCTATTTAGGAACGCTAACCCGAGCCTAATAAAATGGGTACCCATTCTAAAGACAAAAAGGGAAAAAATGGGTACCCATTGTACCGTTCCAAAGACAAAATGGGTACCATTCCAAAAAAGGAATTTTTAAAAATGGGTACCTATTTTAAAATTTCCCAAAATAGAATTTTTTTTAAAAGGGTACTTGTTTTAAAAAAATCTATTTTTGAAAATTTTTAGAAAGAGTACCCATTTTATAATGGGTATGTATTTTTTAAAAGTTTGAATCCCCAAAACACTTTTTTATTGGGTTTTAGGCTCGAGAAAGGTTTGCTAGCCTAACCCTTAGCCTTTGACCTACAACTAAAAAACTAAGGCAAATTAAACAGAAATGTCCAACTTTAACAATATAGTTGATGGACTTTGTTTCTTAATTAATCTATGAAATTAAAACCCATTATAGATCAAGATGTCTAGTTTCCAAATATATAATTTTTGTTAAGATTGGATAATTTTTTCTATTTTTTAATTAATTTCTAAGCAAATCGGTCCATAAACTTGAAATATTAGGCTTTTTTCATTTTTTAATAACTTTTTTCTATTAATTTTTTTGCAAAAGAATTATATGACAACAATCTTTAGACAATTCTCCACACAATTAAAAAAATAATCTTTTTTTTTAATTTTAGGTCCAATTATATTGTCTGTGCACATTGATTTTTTAAAAAAATTATTGTCACCAGGATTGCACCCATACTACAAAACCTTCTAAAGTTTTACAATCCGGTGAAACATTAGAATAGTTTCAGGTTGTGGGTACCCTATGATGAAACTAAACCTCCAGATTCTAGGTCAGTTCCTATATGATGATCAATTAGGTACTTGAATGATTCATTTTGAGAAAAGGGTAAGAAGGATTGAACTGAATGCATGAACTAAAATTAAAACCTCAGTGATGCACCTAAATGATGGTAAACTTGCATAATGATTCATGACTTATACCTTTAGGAAAATTTGTTTAACACAGTCCAATTTGAGCACTTTGAAACATGAATAATTCATCAAAAGGTTGTATGTATTCTTTTCCTATTAAGGAAAATTGAGTTTTCACAAATTAAAGGAAAAAGAAAACAACTTTTGAGCACAATTAATGACCTGTGACGAACTGCAATTGTATATATGCATGCATAAACAAGATAGAAATTTGAAGGTTTCAAAAATGAAACTCATCAAAATTGCATCAAATTAATTAAACAATACAAAACACCTGAAATTGGAAAGGTGAACTGTATTTCAATTAATATCATGAAAGAAAAACTCTGCATAAATGATAACTTATGTAACCTGTAAAGCTATAAAAATGTATTAAATCTAAAATGTTGAGTTACAAGATAGTCTTCTTAGCAGAACACAAAGGCAGAAAACAAGAACTAAGGAAAAAGATAAACTTTTCTCAATATATACAATGAAAGATAACTCCAAATGCATGGAGGTGGCAATGAAAATGAACTGAAGTTGAAAAATATTCTTGAAGTGTCTTCTCACGAGCAAAAGCAAAAAGCCTCAAAAAATGGGCCTGTAACTGAAGTAAATTGAATTGTGTGTGTTGCAAACTCCTTCTCTCGATATGTATGACCAAAAGCTCTCCAAAATTGATGTAGAACTGAGGATATGTCCCAATAAATTGCATGAACAATAGCCTCAATTGATATGATCACCACAAAACTAAAAAATGACTCAAAGTCATAAAAACACCACACTCTGGATGACTCCCACTAATTTTGCATGTTTAGTTAACTGAAAAGAGACTCAAGTCTCCACCTTCATGATTTGCATGATCTGATCTCCAATTCACTTCACTTGTCTTTTTCTTGCATGATTCTGGAAAAGGTAATTAAATGATTAAATATTAAAAATAATCGATATGATTATTTTAATATTCAATATGTGATTGTTTCTCATTTATCATGTTTACATGTTAAATATTAAAGTAATTTTTCTTTAATATTTAATTATAAAGTTATTTTTGCTCAAAATCATGCAATAAATATACAAGTGGCACTCCTCTATTTCAAAAACAAAAGATAAATCTGAAACCTAACTCGCAAATTTACCCTCAAGATTACAGGATTCTCTTAAAATGAAAAGGTCTTTTGATTTGAAGTCATAGACTATGGGGTAATAATTTTAAATGATTTTCCTTTAAAAGATAGTCAAAAAAGACACCCTCACCTGAATTAGGGTTGACCAATTGACCACCCCTGAGGAGAAGTTTGACAGAATGCAAATGATATGGACTCATTTGAAGATCAAGGTGATGGATTGACTAGGGAATGATGGTGTTCAGATCTAAAGGGAGGCCCGATGTTGCTTCCAGAGATGGTCAACGTGCAAAAGGATCTGGAGCGGTGAGAAAGGAAGAAAAGAGGAAGAAACTACGAGTCATAGGGACAGGTGTGAGGTCTGTTGGTGAAAGGCAGATCGGTATTAATGGTGATGCTTTGGAGCATTCAAAGTAGCTATGCAAGGGAGATTGAGGATGGACACAGAGGCCGGAAGTAAATTTTGTAGCCGCAAAATATCTACAGATCATCCCCAAAATAATCTTTCACCAACATGGATAGCGAGGATGCAATTCAAGGTAGCATTAACTATATTCAAAAGATCTAAGGGCCGACCCTCCTACAACCAAGTGAGATATTTTGTAAACCCTAAAATCAGGGGCCAGCACATTCTTTTGATATACTCTGTATATATGGCATTCTTTCCTCTTTGTAAAGGGTTAGAAGTTTTAGAAGAAGTTAGCAGAAATAGAGAAGAAATAGAGTAGATAGGTCTAGAGATAGATTTTCAAGAGTAGGAATTTTCTGAAGGATAGAGGAGACAGAGCTGCATCTTGATTCTTTGTAATAGGAGCTTCTTTTGCTTTCTTAGTTAGGAGTTAGATTCAATAGAAGCCAATAATTTATCATTCCAGTTTTCTTAATATAAATGGAAACAATTTGGAGTCATGGATTTTTTGTACACTGGTGATTTTGCCAGATTTGTAAATGTTGCTTATCTATTTCACTAACAGTAGAAGCAACCAGATTAAAATCTACTTCAGATTGTGTTTCAGAATGTTGTTTATCTTGGTCTAATCATTTGATTTGAGAAACTTTCAAGGAATGAAATTTGATTTGATGTTTTTGTTTAAATGATAAATTGCAATCTACTGTTGAAATTAGCACTGTGAATGAATGAAACTGTTTGTTAATCACAAGTTTATTTTGTTTTGCAGTTTTAGTTATGAATTCCTTGGAAGGTAACAGGTCTGGTTAATTCGGATGAACTATCATTCTTTTATGTTCCAAAACTTTGATTTATCTTTTTCTGTTTCTTTAAAAACCCCAATTAGATTAGGTTTAAGTTTATGTTTGATCTTAGAATAATCCAGAAGCTCAACACCAGCAGGCCCCTTGAACAATACTGTTACATTGACCATTCAGCAACATCAACACAGTTGAGAACCAACTACAAACACCTTGGGAGCTAAGATATCCATGTGTTGTCTTTCTCTTTCAGGAGAAATAGGATAGCAATATTCTATTTAAATGTTGTTGTGCCACCAGGACCATCAACAAAAATTGGTGCTAGAGGGAGGGCCTAGAAAGGAAAACTGGATAAAACTGGGTTTTCCTCCCCAGAAAGGCCCCACAGAGTTCTTCGATCAACTGAAAATCCACCACCTTTGATAGAACTTAAGACTCCAATAAGACACAAGAGTCATAAGACTGGCTCAACCATCATACCACCCTTGTCAACCCCACTCACTCCACTAGGCTTTTCACCTATACCCTAGTGGGTACCCATCAATCCGCCACCCAATCCATTTCAAGTGCCATCACAGTTGGTTCGACCCATCTATCAGTTGGCTCAACCACCACCCCCACCAATGGAATTCTTTCAAAATAATCCCTCTCCATTGGGGACTATTCCTGGAGGTTTTCATGATATGCCTAAGAACCCTGAGAAATTCTACCCCAAGTACATTCATGGCGAATCAAGGAGTGTTGAAGAGCACATACAAGCTTTTAAGGATTCTTGCACCAGAGCTCAGATAGCTCACCATGATGTAGTTTGTAGGTTGTTCCCTTACTCCTTAGGGGATATGGCATACAATTGGTACCTTAATCTTCCTCAGTGTTCTATTCTGAGCTAGATAGACTTGGAGAATGCTTTCATTAATCCGTTTAGAATTTACGTGGATCCCGCCATTTTGTTCCACCAATTTGCTACTATCAGGAAGGATCCAGATGAACCTTTGCCTTTGTTTAATACCAAGTTCCAACGAATGTATAGGAGATTTCAAGACCCCTATCTAGTCACTGAAGATAGTGCCATTCAAGCTTACTTTAGAGTTATAGACCTCTTGCTTGGCTTGTTCCTGTAAATGACTTATCAACCAGCTGATATTGATTCTTTATCTAAAGTTTACCATTTGGCTATCAAGCTGCAACAACAAATTAGTTCTCAACAAGGAAGTTTGGGAGGAGGTTTCCCTTCAATAGGATATCAGATGCATAGTCCAATCCCTCTATTCAATACTATCCTGAGAATGTCTCCTTCCCATTATGGACCTATGTTTGAATTGAAAACTCAACCACCTATTCCATTCTTTGCTACTGGAACTCTTAACTTTTTCCAACAACCACGGGTTCCTCAAAGTCCCCATGGTCATCATAACCAAATTGGAACACCAAATCATGGTGGTCAACCACTTGTTGTTAAGAGTGTGGAAAGTGAAAAGATAGTTCAACTTAAAAATGAGGTAGAAACATTAAAGAAAACGTTGTCCCAAGTCACCAATGACATGGCTCAACTTAGACTCAACCATTCCCAAAACCAAGGTAATTATCCTAATCAGAGCAATAACAATCAGGGTAATTATCATAATCATAACAATTACAACCAAAGGGGTTATCAAGGCCAAAACTCCTCTAACCAGGGCTATTAGAATCAAAATAGGGGATACAACCATAGACCAAATACCAACCGACAATGGAATACAGGGCCCAACAATGGTGGAGTTTCCCACAATTATCAAGCTAGTGAGGACAGGTCACATACTGCAAACATGGCTGACCTCAACTTTATAACTAATTGGTGCAAGCTGCATGATACTGCCACTCACTCTGAGGTAAACTGCCCTGAAATGGAAAAGATGGTCAAGATGGCACAGGAAGATGCCCAAGTGTTCCAAGGGAATTCAAACAAAGGAGGTGACTCTATAGATACAACAATGACATATGACCTCTTCGAGGAAGAACCTTCATTCTCGATGCAAAGTGAGAATGAACCTGAGGAAGATTTGTATGATGCTCAAGCTTTTCAAACAAAGGGAGGACACTTCCTAAGAAATCAAAGTAAGGGTCCATTCACCTCATCAGCGCCACCTAATCACATGGTGCCTCCAAATCAAAGTGCTGATAACAACCCTCCTCCACCAAAAGGGCCACCTGACTTCCACAATAGAGGTAATTCACTTGGGGTTGTCAAAAGTAATTCAAGTTATAATACAAAATTTGATATTGTTTCTGAGATGCAGAAACAGAAAACCTCTTTGTCATACTTCGACATCCTAAAGTGGTGCCCTGCTCAACAAGAGATAGTGCTGAAAGTGTTAGAGCAAGATGATAAATCAAAAGGGAAGAACAAGATGGCACCTGTTGCAGACATGAACGCAGCCTTGTATAGAAGCAAGGTAGGTACTCCACCATTTATTTTGAGTTTAAGAATTTGTGGGAAGAACCTACATAACTGTCTGTTAGATTCAGGGGCCTTTGGCAATGTTATGCCATTCTCCATATGCAAGAAATTGGGATTGAACCCTACCCAAACAAACAAGAAGGTCATCCAACTTGACAAGACAGAGGTTAATGTAGTGGGAGAGTTGAGAAACATACATGTGCAAGTAGGGTCAGACCCTAGGTTTCAAACCAACATAGACATTCAAGTAGCAGACATTCTTGAGACCTATGGTATGCTATTGAGTAGATATTTGATGAAAGGTATAGGGGGATATCTCTCCCTTGACTTTTCACATATGTGGTTACCATGGAGGGGAGTGCCTACATAGATTAGGATAGAAAGTGAACCTCGCCTCAAGCATGTCATCACTCTGGATGACTCCCACTAATTTTGCATGTTTAGTTAACTAAAAAGAGACTCAAGTCTCCACCTTCATGATTTGCATGATCTGATCTCCAATTCACTTCACTTGTCTTTTTCTTGCATGATTCTAGAAAAGGTAATTGAATGATTAAATATTAAAAATAATCGATATGATTATTTTAATATTCAATATGTGATTGTTTCTCATTTATCATGTTTACATGTTAAATATTAAAGTAATTTTCCTTTAATATTTAATTATAAAGTTAGTTTTGCTCAAAATCATGCAATAAATATACAAGTGGCACTCCTCTATTTCAAAAACAAAAGATAAATCTAAAACCTAACTCCCAAATTTACCCTCAAGATTACGGGATTCTCTTAAAATGAAAAGGTCTTTTGATTTGAAGTCATAGACTATGGGGTAATAATTTTAAATGATTTTCCTTTAAAAGATAGTTAGAAAAGACACCCTCACTCAAATTAGGGTTGACTTGTAAAAGCTCAAACCCTAAATGATTTCTCATTTTCTCTTTGAGTTTCCTAGAGAAGACTGAGTGCCGCCATGATGCTGGGTAGAGGTTTTGAAATCTCAAGCTCTTTATTTCTCTGTTGCTTCTGGGCAATGCACCGAAAAATTCATATTTCTCTAATTTCTTTTCATTTTGTATCATCTTCTATTGATTCCCCATTTTGAGGTTGCGATGGTTGAGTTCTCTAGAGTTTGAGACTGAGAAAGGTAAGCTCAAAGTCTATAAAACTATTGCTCTTTCCTTCGATTGTGAAAATAGAAATCATCTGTGAAAGAAACTTGTTTCATTTCAATAGGAAAGAAGCAAAATGCTTTTATTTCTGTTAGTTTCCTCTTTATCTTCTAGGTTTTCACTTATTGCAGGTTGTGGCTATACTTACATTTTATGATGCATTTCTCCTATCTCACTTGTCGATGCCTTTCTTTACAAAAATCATTGTTCTCTTTATTTTATTCTATCAAGAGAACAAATGAAGCACATTTCCCTCCTCTATTCTTGGGCATCTTTCACATTTTTCTTTAACCACCTTATGGCGTGACATCTATTGTAACTATGTTGTAGAAAAGTGAATGTGAGAGAATAGAAAATCTATCAGCTTACTTTCATTCGAAGCTTAGTCATTCTATTTAGCTTAATTTATATCGATCTTTGGGTATTTTATTTTCTTTAGAGAAAGAAACTTAAGCATTATTTGGCTGACCCTCCTGTTTTCTGGGTTTGCATATTTTATACAAGCTCCAACCTCCTTACTTTGTATATGATACAAAATGTTATGTTATTTAATTCTTTGAAACAAAAGGAAACCTATCCTCCTTAAAGGCTACGACTATGCATTTATACTTCTGGGTTTCTCAATGCTTTGCAAATGGATTTCTTCTATTGAACAAAATGAAGGCCTTCTTCTCTTGATTTTGTTGTGAAAATTATGTTGTCCTCTGCATTTTATAAACACAGAAGGACTTCTCTCATCTTCTATGCCATTGTAATGTTGAATATCTAATGGATGTGAACCTTAGGCTTTAATGAAGCTTCATTAATAACGCATGACTATTCGATTTTGTTCTTGGAGGACTTGAAGGACTTTTGCTACTGTCCCTGATAATTGTATTTGTACCCTCAAATGTTATTCCATTTGATGTTGCTTAATGTTGCCTCAAATCTTTTGCATTGTATCCACTATCAATGCATATGGATGTCTTCTTTTAAAATGTGCACCTTGGATTTCATTGCCATAAATGATTAATGCTTAAGGCTCATATAGATACTTTGAGTTGTTCATTCAAATGCTGAGCAAAAAGATGCTTTTCTCAAACTGTTTTAACAATGTTGAAATAAGGCTACTTTATGAATTTCTTCTTGGTTATAGCAACTTCTCTTAATGGTTGTTATGAAAATTTATAACTTTCATGTGTAAATAAGAAACTATCCTCGTGATATGTTGGGCTCAACCCTTGTGGGAGCCCATTTCGCTCCACATATGTGATGAAAATTGATCATGAACATAATGAATCTATTCCTGCACATTTAAACAAATAAGTTAGCAAAATAATTGAAGCTTAAAGCTTGCATTGAACTTTGCTCTTTGATGACTTAATCATCTAATGAATGACTGATAGGATGTAGATTATATTTTTGTTGGTTATATAGGGATAAGGTAGAATATGATTTTTCATTTCTCTAACACCACCTTTCAATAGTTTTGCAGGTAACCCTTGGAGTTGGGGTTGAACCAAGATCATCACAACTATAACAATGATTTGGCATTCCAGGCAATGACGAATCACCTTCTCTCCTTATTCTTACATTATCTTTAGTTGTGTGATACGTATTTCTTTCTTTTGTTCAATATTTGATCAAGTTATTAAATTAAGCTACTCCCACGGCTTGTGTGGGACTTTGGTTTTTACAATATGAATAAAAAAAAAATTCTTATGCAAATTTATGAGTTTTTCTGTTACAAATATTTGCATAATAAGTATTGGAAATTCAAAAGTAATCAGATTTTTACATCAATGAATACTTAGTAGAAAACTTTGAAATTACTTGTGTACCTTTTAATGATGAATGCAATTCAGCTCTACCTATTTTGAGTTGTAGCTAAAAATAGGTAAAAATTTGGGGACATCTGCAGAGTGTTTTCCTGCTAAGCACCATAGACCA
Source organism: Sequoia sempervirens (assembly GCA_007258455.2). NCBI lineage: Eukaryota > Viridiplantae > Streptophyta > Pinopsida > Cupressales > Cupressaceae > Sequoia > Sequoia sempervirens. Next base: position 508,989,345 of record VDFB02105785.1, read on the forward strand.
ATTATGTAGCTTATCCATTGGTCATGGAGTCCATTTTGTCCTTTTTTGTGACTTAAAGAATTTTGTAACTCAACATCAAACAAAACTGAAAGAAACTATCATAACTCTGTTTAAGACAAAGTCAAAAAACTGTGTAGAATCTGCACTTATTGAAAACACAGCTGAACCTAAACTACTGTGCAATGAGCACTTATTAGCTTGAAAAATACCCTACCCTACACTAACCAATGAAATAAGATGGCTAAACAAACCCATTAACTGGTATTACAAAATAACTCCCCCTCCTAACTAAGGGTGAATGACTTGCATGTTCATCGACTGCTGATATGGGAGAACCAACAAGCACACATCCAATAAGACAATGCAAAACTCCTTGAAGAACGAAAAAAAAACTCACTTACACTTTGGATCTGATCATGTACTCTGTTGATTTTGGGTAAATGAGTAAGTTGGACAAGTTGTCCTTCACTTGGGCTCTCTTTTGTTGGTGCAAGGATAACACTTGTTATCTCATTTTGGTCTTTTATGGTCAAATCTCTGAATGGACATCCTTTTGAAATGATGAAATTTTTGATGGTACTCCTGGTTTCTTGACTGATATCTGTTGTTACATCCTCTATCACAATTTTAATTTGATCTGAAGTAGATGTTGATCTGTCATCAAGTAATGAAGAAATGACTACTTCTTTCACCTGAAAAGGCTGATCATACACTGTTGGTTCACATGGCATCAAACTATCATTAATGTTAGAGAAAAAATATTCTATGATTTTTAAGAAAATGTTCTCATCTAATTCATAATCCTGAATTGGATTTATATGAGTCTCATCACCCTGCTGCTCAAAGGTAGGCACTAATGTTAGTAAGCATGTCGTGTCTTCATTCTCATCAACAAATTCAGGTAATTCTTGAAACAAAATAGCTAATTCCTTGAGATTCAACCTCTATTTCCTTGTCCAAAACATGTTCAACTCGATGTTGTCTGCCATCTAAGTTTAAAACAAAGGACTCAAGATCATTCCAAAACAAGGCTTCTTCACAATCATCATTTGCATTACCTTCTGGAATTAGATGAGCAACTTCCAACTTGTCACATTTGTTGACCCCAACCAACAACCCATCACATTGTTTGACATCTTCCTACTCAATAAAGGAAGGAAGTTCATTGAATAAGAACATGAAATCATTGCTTTTGATACCCTTTTGAAGCTCCTCAACCTGTTGTCTTGACTGGTGATGTTCGTTCACCTCCTGCTGCAAGTCTACTTTTCCATCATCATCATCTAGTGTAAGCATATCAATATCAAAAACTTTTGGTTGCTTCTCTTTAAAAACCTTTTCCTTTCCTGCATTATTTACCTTCAACTGATTTTTCTCATCAAACCAATTATTTTGATAAACAATTGGTTCTCCTTTAAACAAGGAAATGGTATTAGGACATGCATGTGTATGTTGACTCTCTTCAGATGGTTGTTCATGAGGATTCATATCTTGATTTTTTACGTGCACTTGACTTTGCAATAGAAGAGGATCTCTGAAACTTGGTATGGGAAAATTTGCTCCGGTTTTTTGCTTGTACTCTGAAACTTCAGCTTCTCCCTGATTTTGGATTGTTGTTTTATCAAGAGCCTCTTGAACTAGATTTGGCATTTTAAAGTCAGGATGTTTGGTCCAAGAAGGTTTCCATGACTGTTCAGTACTCAACCTTCTAATTTTTTCTTCCTTAGTAGCAAGGTCTTCTTCATATTGTCTCCTCTACATCAACAAGTCTTGCTCATAGAGATAGGCCTGATAGGCCATCTCTTCTTGTTGCCTCCTGATCTCTTCTATCTATTTTTTGAATTCTAATAATATGTCCTTCATGTCATTCATGTTATTCTTCATATCATCAACCTCTTGGAGCTGATTTTGGACATATGAATGTTGATATGAAGGTTGAGCAGGGGTGGGTGGGAGGTAAGCATGTTGAGCATGTTGATATGTTGTTGTTGCATGGTTGTTCGGGATAAAACCAACAACATGATTGGCCTGATATGGCTGATAGGGTGATTGGTTGATAGTATTTTCATAGTAAGGGGGTGGGTATACATGATATCCATGAAAATATATCATTTCTACTCATATAAATGTTGGAAATCAGAATATTAAGCTTGTATTTGAAACATACCATCACTAAACTTGTTGAAACCAGTAGATGTGTTCAGAGTCGCCAAGTATAGATTGTAACCTATGAAAGGAAAAAAAATGTTGTTGTATATACTAGAACAATAGCTTGAAACTGTTGAATTCTTTCTCTGAAGTGTTCTTCAGAGTCCCACCGGTGTTCCAACAGTTGTTGTCACTAGGATTGCTCCCGTACTACAAAACCTTCTAAAGTTCTGCAATCCGGTGAAACATTGGAATAGTTTCAGGTTGTGGGTACCCTATGATGAAACTAAACCTCCAGTTTCTAGGCTGGTTCCTATATGATGATCAATTAGGTACTTGAATGATTTTTTTTGAGAAAAGGGTAAGAAGGATTGAACTGAATGCATGAACTAAAATTAAAACCTCGGTGATACACCTAAATGATGGTAAACTTGCAAAATGATTCACAACTTATACCTTCAAGAAAATTTGTTTAACACAGTCTAATTTGAGCACTTTGAACACATGAATAATTAATTAAAAGGCTATATGTATTATTTTCCTATTAAGGAAACCTAAGTTTTCACAAATTAGAGGAAAAAGAAAACAACTTTTGAGCACAATTAATGACCTGTGACGAACTGCAATTGTATATATGCATGCATAAACAAGATAGAAATTTGAAGGTTTCAAAAATGAAACTCATCAAAATTGCATCAAATTATTTAAACAATACAAAACACCTGAAATGTGAACTATATTTCAATTAATATCATGAAGGAAAAACTCTACATAAATGATAACTTATGTCACTTGTAAAGCTGTAAAACTGTATTAAATCTAAAATGATGAGTTACGAGATAGTCTTCTTTACAGAACGCAGGCAAAAAATAAGAACTAAGGAAAAAGATTAAAAAAATTCCAATATATACAATGAAAGATAACTCCAAATGCATGGAGGTGGCATTCAAAGTGAACTGAAATTGAAAAATATCCTTGAAGTGTCTTCTCACGAGCAAAAGCAAAAAGCCTCAAAAAATGGGCCCGCAACTGAAGTAAACTAAATTGTGTGTGTTGCACACTCCTTCTCTCGATATGTATGACCAAAAGCTCTCCAAAATTGATGTAGAATTGAGGATATGCCCCAAGAAATTGTATGAACAATAGCCTTAATTGATATGATCACCACAAAATTGAAAAATGACTCAAAGTCAGAAAAACACCACACTATGGATGGCTCCCACTGATTTTGCATGTTCAATTAACTAAAAAGAGACTCAAGTGTCCACCTTCATGATTTGCATGATCTGATCTCCAATTCACTTCACTTGTATTTTTCTTGCATGATTCTGGAAAAGGTAATTGAATGATTAAATATTAAAAATAATCGATATGATTATTTTAATATTCAATATGTGATTGTTTCTCCTTTATCACGTTTACATGTTAAATATTAAAGTAATTTACCTTTAATATTTAATTGTAAAGTTATTTTTTCTAAAAATCATGCAATAAATATACAAGTGACACTCTTGTATTTCAAAAATAAAAGATAAATTTGAAACCTAACTCCCAAATTTACCCTCAAGATTTTGGGATTCTTGTAAAATGAAAAGGTCTTTTGATTTGAAGTCATAGACTATGGGGTAATAAATTTAAATTATTTTCCTTTAAAAGATAGTCTAAAAAGACACCCTCACTCAAATTAGGGTTGACTTGTAAAAGGTCAAACCCTAAATGATTTCTCATTTTTCTCTTTGAGTTTCCTGGAGAAGACTGAGCATCACCATGATGTTGGGTAGAGGTTTTGAAAGCTTGAGCTCTTTATTTCTCTGTTGCTTCTGGGCGATGCACCGAAAAACTCATATTTCTCTGATGTCTTTTCATTTTGTATCATCTTCTATTGATTCCCCATTTTGAGGCTACGATGATTGAGTTCTCTGGAGTTTGAGACTGAGAAAGGTAAGTGTTGATGGTGTTTTCTGCACAGCAACAACTCAGACAGAAAATGATATTCTATCTCTCTTGAAAGATAATCTTCAACAATAAATTGCTAAAGATCACCCCAAGGTCTCTCGGGTGTCAGGTCATGACGATGCATAAACAACTCAGATAAAATGTGAAATGCTGGTAATCACAATCAGACCTTACTACAAGCAAACTGTATCTCCTCACTTATCAAATTTTACAATGTGATGATCTCAAATCCTAAATCTAACCAGATGATAAAGAAATAGCAAAAGGTAAGTGTGTAAGAATATGATAAGATCTAAACTATTCCTAGAATGAACAATGCAAATAATAGATATTTGGAATGGACCAATCTCAAGTAACCAATTCTTGATCAACCCACAATGCAATATCACAAGAACGGTGCAATCTTCTAAGGTATATAGATTTTCAAATCATAGATATTCATCCACAATCGAACTTAAGCACATGTAAATATATGGTCCAGGTTGACTTCACCAGCCTACTACAATCAGATAGTTACTGGGAGTATAGACCAGAGATTGCTACAAACATTCCAAATATGAAATCATGAACATCATTCACCGCACTAATCTAATTCTCAACACTAAACCCTAAATCTTTAAGCAATTTGAAAGATGAAACAATAGGAACCATGCAAGATAAAATAACACAAGAGATTTCACCAGGAAAACCACAATGTCTTCAATTGTATTAGATCATCAAAATGCTGCAACAATTCCACTGTTCTGTAATAATGTTTGCTTCAAGAAATTAACTACTACTTCTACTACAAAATGCTCTAGCTCTTTGGTCTAACTTGTCTCTATTATTTCTAGCTGACCCTTATAATGAGGCTAGAATGCCCTTTTATAGCAAATTCTCAAGACATGTCAGCCCAGCGAAACATTTACAAAATAAGAACAACTGCCAAAACAAGTCAGCCTTAGGAATTCAAAATAAGGCACACATTAAATGCCGATATACCATCAAGGTCGGCCTAGACACAATCCCCAATGTAGCTCGGATCAATACATGCCCTATAATAATAGGGAAGCACAAATCTCCAAAATGGCATTAAATACCGCCTCCCTTATCTTTACTCTGGGCCAATGATCCTTGAACCCTCAAAAACACTTTATCCAGCTCGATGACAGGTGGCAAAGGCAAGATCCTAAGCCGACATCCTATGGAGCCAATCTCCTCCTTTGACTGCTTAACAGTCTGATTCCAATCATCTTTGTGGGCTTGATATTTATCCATCACCGCCAGGTAAGTTGTTGCATCATCCAGCTGGTGTCTTGTTATGACATTCTCGGAATCTGGGGCATAAACATCATGCCACCATTCCCTTAGCTATTTTAGGCTCAGATACTTAGGAGCAATTTTCCTCCTACCTGTCATGACCTCAAAAAATGCAATACAGCCCTCATAGGCTCCAGTTAAATCACCATCTATTGATTTCTTTCATTTCAGAATCTTCCTCATGGCCTTCTGCCGAATCTGCATAGCCTCAAACCATTCCCACGGTTCACTAAGTCTAGAGGAAGGAAGGATCCCATCCGTAGCCAATTGATCTTTACCATATTCCATGATGACTTTGGATTTCTACAGTACAAGGTCGATGTCCTCCTTATCTTGAGATAGCACATATTCCAGCAATTCCTTGGCTCTGATTGCATCCTTTCCAACTGAAAGGATTTCCTTGATGGCATCGTCTCCTTTTGCTTGCACACCCTTCAACCAATCTGTTGCAGTTTGAGTAGAGGCCTTCATCTTTTCAATTTCAGAAATGGTTTCTTTAGGCAAGAAACCAGGAGTGGTAGAAGAAGATGGGTGAAGGGATTGCAGGGGTTTCATCACATCTTCCAAGCATTTCCTAAGTCTCTCATTTTCCTTTCTCAGGTCATGCTTGGTCTGAGTCTCTTTCCTTAACCTGCCAATTATCACAGCACTGGACCCTTCATACTCCTCTATATCTTGTTCCACAGATGCTGGTTCAAGGTTGAAAGTTTGTACATTGTAATCTGTACCAGTGACATCTTCTCTAGTCTTATTTGCAGCAGGGGTGGCAATGTGGATGACTCTGTTGTTTAATTCATCCCTCTCTATCTTTGAAACTACCTTAGCTGCCTTCTTCTTCCTGCCTTTACCGATCTTGGACAACATCTCATCCCAATCCAAAGGAGTGTCCTCAACAACAACTTGTTTCTTTCGTGTGATCTCCTTTTCAAGCCAATCCGGGACAACAGGTTCTACCCGGATTTCCTCTATTTTTGCTTCTTCCTGTTGTTCTGTTGTTTTATCCTCTTCCTTTTTAAGGAGTTGCTCACCCTGATCATCTTTCTCAATCTCTTCTTCCTGCACCGGTGATGGGGTTCTAACTGGGATATTCTCCTTCTCTGGTGATCTGTTTCCTCTGCTGCTTGCTGGAGAATCCTCATATTGCACTAAGGGAGAAGTATGCTCTTCCTCCTCAACTTTGAGCTTAGCTACTTCACCAAAAAGCTCTCCTTCCTTGAAAGGTTCTACCTCTCCACTAGTCTCATGTTCCTCAAGAGTCTCTTGCTCAGGTACGCTTGGTGGAGGAGAAGTAGCCTCAGATGGCTCCACAGACAGTAACTTTGGGGAAGAGTCCATCTTTTGCAAAACCTCCTTTGGAGAGGGAGTCCTAGATCTCCTCATATAAACTTTGGTCTTCTCTCCTGAACTCTCAACATCAACAATTGGAGGCTCATCCTTTGAGATATCCTGACTCTTCTTCTTTGAAACCCTGGTTGTTCTTGTCTTCTTTGGCGGTGGAGGAGCGTCCTCTTCTTCTAGCTTTTCAACTCCTTCCTCATCGGAGGACCTGCCTATTTTCAACGTTCTACTTCTTTTCTTCCCTTTTGGCTTTCTTTTTGGTTTGGGCTCACTTTCTTTAGGGCCTCTAATTTTTATTTTGAAAGGTGAGCTCTTTTTAGTCTTCCCTTTGGGGTCATCTTCCCCGGATTCCTCTGAAGTAGACATAGGATTAAGGTTTCCCATCAAATTAAAGGTACAAGGCACCTTCTCACTCTCCAGCTCCCAAACCTTATGTTTCAGCCATGAAGTAGTAAATTTCATAACAGGGGCCATTAGATCTTCCAACTCTGTGACCTCATCATCATTCCAGTTTATTTCCCCAATTGACTTGTCCTTCACGAACTCATAGGCATGATCTTGCACCAGATTTCCATCATCTTCTAGCTGGTCAGGGATTAACTTAACATTATATTGTCTGATCGCATCAACCGGGAGCCTAGAGTACCTTTTCTTCCTTGCCTCAAAATCATCTTTTATATTGGCCTAATAGTCCTCTAGGTCATCCTTATGACGGTACTCTTTGGTGGCCTTTTTCTGTGCTTCCTCTGTGATATCAAAATTTGTCCTTTTGGAGTGGAAGGAAAAACCATGAGCTACCAATTCATCCCCTGTTGTGTGTGCTGATTGAATGGAAGGGCACACCTCTGCTACACCAATTCCAAGAGGGAAATCCCCGCCAAAACCTATTTTATGCTTTTCCTTCTTGACAATTGCATCAAATTCACATATTTGTCTAACAATTTCCAATAACGCAATATGGTCGGTAGGGTACCTAGGTAACCTGTATGGAGTAGCCAGGCATCCATCAATTCTCATGTAAGAGAATGTGGGAAACTGAATGAACCAGGATCCGTATCTCTAAATCAGTTCTTTCACTCCATCTGAAAACCTGACATGTTCGGCATTTTGAAGCATCCGAGTGATATGCATAGTGGATGCATCATTAGCCCTTCTGTAATCCTGGTGTCCTAGGTGCAATTCAGGGTAAATCTCATAGACTATGTCCTGTCCAAATGTCCCTCATGGATTCAAACCCCTGTATGAGTAGAATCTTGCCAACACATACATGACATAAGAGGACATGGTGAATCTCTTAGTTTCCAGGAGTCCCTCAGCTGCTTGTCAATTATGGTGCTGATAAGTCCTGCCTAGTGATAGTTGGTTCCTTGTTCAATTTTGGTGATCACATGGACCAACAACTCTCCAACACTCTGGCACTCTTCAATCCTGCCACCCTACTCAGAAATGTAACTGCATCATAAATATCCAATCTGAACTTAATCCTGTGCAACTGCTTGGGTAGTTTAGAGTAATGTGATTTTGGCTTTTCCAACCAAGAATTGATCATCTGTTGAGCTTTGGTTGGCTCATTCTCATAATATGTCCTGGCCATGTCCATGTTCAGAGCACATACCGAAGGAAAATCTGGCATGTCAAAGGCTTGGGCAATAGAAACAGGACTAAAATTTGCCAAGACTCTTCCTTCAGTGCTGACAACCCTTTGTGTATCAAAGTCATACTGCCGGGCACACTCAAGTATCAGCTCATAGCATTGGATCGCCGGAGGAAACCCTGCCACATGAACAAGTCCAGACTTCATCATTCCCTATCTCAGGACCGATAGATCCTTCTGAGCTGTCCTCTATTTAAACTCTTCGTATCTCCAGGCCCCAACATTGGTGTCAAATACTTCGGCCCACACAGAAGATATCTTGCTTTTAGGGAGTTGACTCTTAGTGTCCAATCTTAATCTTTCTGCCTCTGAGATGGAGGAGCCCTTCGTGTCACCTTTGGACTTTCCTGCAGTGGCCTTGCTTGATTCAGCCTGCACTCACAAAAGATCGTCATAAGTATCCAGTCATCATGCATATTCCAGTCCAAAGGTTAGCATGAAATCATATAAAGCAGTTAAGAACTATCACAAATTGCCAATATTTGAAAATCTGGAAAAATAGAACAATCCGGGAAAACAAGGTAAGCCGGGAAAATCCAGTCGGGGCAGAATTTCAGAGAAATCCGATCCAAACAGATTCTTGTTGCCAAAACATCATTAGTCAAATAAATCGCTAGTACAGACAAAAGATCATAAGATAATCATGAAATTCATTTATTGGCAACAAGAAATTAGCATTTAACCTTTACTCCATGAATCCTATCTTTAGAAAATCGAAAGAAATAAAATCAGACAGGAAAACTGGAAAAGTCCGTACAGGAAGGATTTCCACAGATAGTTCAAATATTCCGGAATTCGCTATACCCCGCAGAATTGGCCGAAACCGGGAAAATCCGAGTGCGCAAAAATTCTGCGGACACCACGGGAACTCGACGAAAGACAACACGTGAACCAGCGACTGAATGTTCATGCAAAACCTTACTAATTGGGATTCGAATGATTTCAAAATCGACGTCAACCAATCAAGATTCAAAATGCAAGTGAATTCAAGTTCTCAAGGCTTTCAAATGATGAGTCCTCATGGAAAAACAACGATGCCCTAATTTTGACTAATAAACCTCCCGCCATGAAAACCAGGGTTAAGCTCGGGGTTTGAAATACCATCCACGAAAATCAATCTAAAGCACTCTGAGGCTTCCCAAAGGAGGGGTTGTTTTAATCATTGACAGAGGATATGTAAATCACCACAATTTCATCGACCCCAACAAGATTTGGGCAAAGTATCGAAAACCCTAACCTCACAGGATACAACAAATTACGCACTTAGGACAAAAATTTGACCCATAACACCATTCGAATGAATGCACCCATCATCTAATGAATAAATACAAGCACACACGGCATGGGTGATGAGGTTTTCATGAAGAGACGGGTCCAACCCTAATTTGATAAGAAGAAAATCGTGACTAAACATAGGCAGACCCGAAATGACCATCAATCAACTCAGAAAACTCAATCATTGCGTAAACAAATGGAAGGGCCATCGACAACTTACCATGGATTGACCCATACGAAACTCAAGCTTGAAGAAGCGACCACAAATCAAACACGCCCTAGCAATGGAAAATCTGACACTAGTGCCCAAACAATCCACACACAAGCAGTTCAAGATCAATCCTCAAAGCTCGAATGAAAACTCACAATCGCCAGAGCAGCAAGCAAATGAATAATGAAATCGAAATGATGCCCAAAAGACTTTAAATCCACCCATATACGCGTTTGAGCAAAGGTACCTCGAGCATTAATGAGCGACAAGACGTGTCTGAAAATCTGAAAACCCGAGCCTAGGACAGAATTTCGGAAAATCCCAAGATACGTGGAAAATCCGGATGAACACAGATTTCATGGATATGGCAGAAACCGGGATTTTAATGAAGTTCGAGATTTTGGCGCAGTCCGGGAAAATCCACCATACCCGAAAAATCTCGGAGTTAGGCAGAAACCCGAATTTGGAAAATTCAGCGATGACCAGACAATGAACCAGAACCCGAAAAATCTGCCGGAGCTGGAAAATCCCGGATTTAGGTCAAAACCTGGATTTTAACTAAAAGCCAATTTTAACCAATTCAAGCGTCAAGGCAGGACAGAAACCAGTAAGACCAATACCTCAAGACCTTAAAAAGACAAATCCAATAAAACTAAAGGCCAAAAGACATCATCAAAAGAGGGTCCCTACTCCAAGTGGGGTGTGTGTGCAAAACTGCACAACAGTAAGCTCGAAGTCTGTAAAATTATTTCTCTTTCCTTTGATTGTGAAAATAGAAATCATTTGTGAAAGAAACTTGTTTCATTGCAATAGGAAGGAAGCAAAATACTTTTATTTCTATTAGTTTTCTCTCTATCTTTTGGGTTTTAATTCATTGTAGGTCATGGCTATACTTAAATTTTCTAATGTATTTATTCTATCTTTCACTTGTTGATGCCTTTGCTTACAAAAATCATTGTTCTCTATATTTTATTCTATCAAGAGAATAAATGAAGCTCATTTTCCTCCTCTATTCTCATGGGCATCTTTCACATTTTTCTTTAACCTCCTTATGGTGCAGCTTCTATTGTAATTATGCTATAGAAAAGTGACAGTGGGAGTACATAAAATCTATCAGCTTACTTTCATTCGAGGCTTAGTCATTCTATTTAGCCTAATTTATATCAATCTTTGGGTATTTGATTTTCTTTAGAGAAAGAAACTTAAGCATTATTTGGCTGCAACCCTCTTGTTTTCTAGGTTTGCATATTTTATACAAGCTCCATCCTCCTCACTTTGTATATGATACAAAATGTTATGTTATTCATTTCTCTAAAACAAAAAGAAACCTATCCTCCTTAAAGGTTGCGACCATGCATTTGTGCTTCTGGGTTTCTCAATGCTTTGCAAATGGGTTTCTTCTATTGAACAAAATGAAGGCCTTCTTCTCTTGATTTTGCTATGTAAATTATGTTGTCCTTTGCATTTTATAAACACAAAAGGACTGCTCTCATTTTCTATTCCATTGTATTGTTGTATATCTAATGGATGTGAACCTTAGGCTTTAATGAAGCTTCATTAATAACACATGACTATTTGATTCTATTCTTGGAGGACTTGAAGGAATTTTGTTGTTGTCCCTGATAATTTTATTTGTACCTTTAAATGTTATTCCATTTGATGTTCCTTAATGTTGTCTCAAATCTTTTGCATTGTATCCACTATCAATGCATATGGTTGTCTTATTTTAACATGTGCACCTTGGATTTGATTACCATAAATGATCAATGCTTAAGGCTCATATAGATACTTTGAGTTGTTCCTTCAAATGATGAGCAATAAGATGCTTTGCTCAAACTATTTTCACAATGTTGAAATAAGGTTGTTGTAGAATTTCTTCTTTGTTACAACAGCTTCTCTTAATGATTGTTATGAAAATTTATAACTTTCATGTGTAAATAAGAGAGTGTCCTCGTGATATGCTGGGCTCAACCCTTGTTGGAGCCCATTTTGCTCCACATATCTAATGAAAATTGATAATGAACATAATGACCCTGTTCCTGCAAATTTAAAAAACCAAGTTAGCAAAATAATTGAAGCTGAAAGCTTGCATTGAACTTTTCTCTTTGATCATCCACTTTTTGATGACTTAATCATCTGATGAATGACTAATAGGATGCATATTACATTTTTGTTGGAGATATAGGGATAAGGTAGAATGTGATTTTTCATTGCTCTAATGCCACCTTTCAACAACTTTGCAAGTAACGCTTGGAGCAGGAGCTGAACCAAGAACTGGAGTTGAACCAAGATGATCACAACTATAACAATGATTCATCATTCCAGGCAATGACGAATCACCTTCTCTCCATATTATTACATTATCTTTAGTTGTGTGATCTATATTTCTTTCTTGTATTCAATATTTGATCAAGTAATCAAATTAAGCTATTCCCACGACTTGTGTGAGACTTTGGTTTTTATAATATGAATAAAACAACATTTCTTATGCAAATTTATGAGTTTTTCTGTTACAAATATTTGCATAATAATACTGGAAATTAAAAAGTAATAAGATTTGTACAACAATGAATACTTAGCAGAAAACTTTTAAATTACTTGTGTACCTTTTAATGATGAATGCAATTCAGCTCTACCTGTTTTGAGTTGTAGCTAAAAATAGGTAACAATTTGGCGACCTCTGCGGAGTGTTTACCTGCTAAGCACCATAGACCAATTATGTAGCTCATCCATTGGGAATGGAGTCCATTTTGTCCTTTTTCGTGACTTAGAGAATTTTGTAACTCAGCAGCAAACAAATCTAAAAGAAACTATCGTAACTCTATTTAAGACAGAGTCAGAAAACCAAGCAGAATTTGCACTTATTGAAAACACAGTTGAACCTAAACTATTATGCAATGAGCACTTATTAGCTTGAAAACTACCCTACCCTACACTAACCAATGAAACATGATGGCTAAAAAAATCCATTAACTGGTATTGCTAAATAACTCCCCCTCCTAACTAAGGGTGAATGACTTGCATGTTCATCGACTGCTGATATGGGAGAACCAACAAGCACACATCCAATAAGATAATGCAAAACTCCTTGAAGAACGAAAAAAAACACATTTACCCTTTGGATCTAATCATGTACTCTGTTGATTTGGGGTAAATGAGTAAGTTGGACAAGTTGTCCTTCACTTGGGCTCTCTTCTGTTGGAGCAGGGATAACACTTGTTATCTCATTTTGGTCTTTTATGGCCAAATCTCTGATTGGACATCCTTTTGAAATGATGAACTTTCTGATGCTACTCCTGGTTTCTTGACTGATATCTGTTGTTACATCCTCTATCACATTTTTAATCTGATTTGAAGGAGATTTTGATTTATCGTCAAGTAATGAAGAAATGACTACTTCTTTCACTTGAAAAGGCTGATCATATACTGTTGGTTCACATGGCATCAAACTATCATTAATGTTAGAGAAAAAATATTCTATGATTTTTAAGAAAATGTTCTCATCTAATTCATAATCCTGAATTGGATTTATATGAGTCTCATCACCCTGCTGCTCAAAGGTAGGCACTAATGTTAGTAAGCATGTCGTGTCTTCATTCTCATCAACAAATTTAGGTAATTCTTGAAACAAAATAGCTAATTCCTAAGATTCAACCTCTATTTCCTTGTCCAAAACATGTTCAACTCAATGTTGTCTACCATCTAAGTTTAAAACAAAGGACTCAAGATCATTCCAAAACAAGGCTTCTTCACAATCATCATTTGCATTACCTTCTGGAATTAGATGAGCAACTTCCAACTTGTCACATTTTTTGACCCCAACCAACAACCCATCACATTGTTTGACATCTTCCTACTCAATAAAGGAAGGAAATTCATTGAATAAGAACATGAAATCATTGCTTTTGATACCCTTTTCAACATCCTCAACCTGTTGTCTTGACTGGTGATGTTCGTTCACCTCCTACTGCAAGTCTACTTTGCCATCATGATTATTTGGTGTAAGCATATCAATATGAAAAACTTTTAGTTGCTTCTCTTTAAAAACCTTTTCCTTTCCTGCATTATTTACCTTCAACTGATTTTTCTCATCAAACCAATTATTTTGATAAACAATTGGTTCTCCTTTGAACAAGGAAATGGTATTAGGACATGCATGTGTATGTTGACTCTCTTCAGATGGTTGTTCATGAGGATTCATATCTTGATTTGTTACGTGCACTTGAATTTGCAATAGAAGAGGATCTCTAAAACTTGGTACGGGAAAATTTGCTCCGGTTTTTTGCTTGTACTCTGAAACTTTAGCTTCTCCCTGATTTTGGATTGTTGTTTTATCAAGAGCCTCTTGAACTAGATTTGGAATTTTAAAGTCAGGATGTTTGGTCCAAGAAGGTTTCCATGACTGTTCAGTACTCAACCTTCTAATTTTTTCTTCCTTAGCAGCAAGGTCTTCTTCATATTGTCTCCTCTGCATCAACAAGTCTTGCTCATAGAGATAGGCCTTATAGGCCATCTCTTCTTGTTGCTGATTGTACTCTTGCTGCCTCTTGATCTCTTCTATCTATTTTTTGAATTCTAACAATATGTCCTTCATGTCATTCATGTTATTCTTCATATCATCAACCTCTTGGAGCTGATTTTGGACATATGAACATTGATCTGAAGGTTGAGTAGGGGTGGGTGGGAGTTAAGCATGTTGAGCATGTTGATATGTTGTTGTTGCATGGTTGTTTCGGATAAAACCAGCAACATGATTGACATGATATAGTTGATAGGGTGATTGGTTGACAGTATTTTCATAGTAAGGGGGTGGGTAAACATGATATCCATGAAAATATGTCATATCTACTCATATAAATATTAGAAATCAGAATATTAAGCTTGTATTTGGAACATACCAGCACTGAACTTATTGAAACCAATAGATGTGTTCGGAGTCGCCAAGTATACAATATAACCTCTGAAAGGAAAAAAATGCTACTGTATATACCAGAACAACAACTTGAAACTCTTGAATTGTTTCTTTGAAGTGTTCTTCAGAGTCCCATTAGGCATGCCAAAAGTTGTCACCAGGATTGCACCCGTAATATAAAACCTTGTAAAGTTCTGCAATCTGGTGAAACATTGGAATAGTTTCAAGTTGTGGGTACCCTATGATGAAACTAAACCTCCAGATTCTATGTTGGTTCCTATATGATGATCAATTAGGTACTTGAATGATTCATTTTAAGAAAAGGGTTAGAAGGATTGAACTGAATGCATGAACTAAAATTAAAACCTCTGTGATGCACCTAAATGATGGTAAACTTGCAGAATGATTCACAACTTATACCTTCAGGAAAATTTGTTTAACACAGTCCAATTTGAGCACTTCGAACACATGAATAATTCATTAAAAGGTTGTATGTATTCTTTTCTTATTAAGGAAAACTGAGTTTTCACAAATTAGAGGAAAAAGAAAACAACTTTTGAGCACAATTAATGACCTGTGACAAACTGTGACAAACTGCAATTGTATATATGCATGCATAAACAAGAAAAAAAATTGAAGGTTTTGGAAATGAAACTCATGAAAATTGCATCAATTTATTTAAACAATACAAAACACCTAAAATTTGAAAGGTGAACTATATTTCAATTAATATCATGAAGGAAAAAATCTGCATAAATGATAACTTATGTAACCTGTAAAGTTGTAAAACTGTATTAAATCTAAATTGTTGAGTTACAAGATAGTCTTCTTTGCAGAACGAAAAGGCAAAAAACAAGAACTAAGGAAAAACATATTTTTTTTCCAATATATACAATGAAAGATAACTCCAAATGCATGGAGGTGGCACTGAAAGTGAACTGAAGTTAAAAAATATCCCCGAAGTGTCTTCTCACGAGTAAAAGCAAAAAGCCTCGATAAATAGGCCTGCAACTGATGTAAATTGAACTCTGTGTGTTTTAAACTCGTTCTCTCGATATGTATGACCAAAAGCTCTCCAAAACTGAAGTAGAACTGAGGATATGTCCTAAGAAACTGCATGAACAATAACCTCAATCGATATGATCACCACAAAATTGAAAAATGACTCAAAGTAAAAAAACACCACACTTTGGATGACTCCCACTTATTTTGCATGTTCAGTTAATTGAAAAGAGACTCAAGTCTCCACGTTCATGATTTGCATGATCTGATCTCCAATTCACTTCACTTGTCTTTTTCTTGCATGATTCTGGAAAAGGTAATTGAATGATTAAATATTAAAAATAATCGATATGATTATTTTAATATTCAATATGTGATTGTTTCTCCTTTATCACGTTTACATGTTAAATATTAAAGTAATTTTTCTTTAATATTTAAATATAGAGGTTTTTTTGCTCAAAATCATGCAATAAATATACAAGTGACACTCCTCTATTTGAAAAACAAAAGATAAATCTGAAACCTAACTCCCAAATTTACCCTCAAGATTACAGGATTCTCTTAAAATGAAAAGGTCTTTTGATTTGAAGTCATAGACTATAGGGTAATAATTTTAAATGATTTTCCTTTAAAAGATAGTAAAAAATGACACCATCACTCGAATTAAGGTTGACTTGTAAAATCTCAAACCCTAAATGATTTCTCATTCTACTCTTTGAGTTTCCTGGAAAAGACTGAGTGCCACCATGATGTTGGGTAGATGTTTTGAAAGCTTGAGCTCTTTATTTCTTTGTTGCTTATGGGCGATGCACCAAAAAATTCATATTTCTCTGATGTCTTTTCATTATGTATCATCTTCTATTGATTCCCCATTTTGAGGTTGCGATGGTTGAGTTGTCTGGAGCTTGAGACTGAGAAAGGTAAGCTCGAAGTCTATAAAATTATTGCTCTTTCCTTTGTTTGTGAAAACAGAAATCATTTGTCAAAGAAACTTGTTTCATTGCAATAGGAAAGAAGCAAAATGCTGTTATTTTTGTTAGTTTCCTCTTTATCTTCTGGGTTTTTACTTATTGCAAGCCATGGCTATACTTAAATTTTATGATGTCTTTCTCCTATCTTTCACTTGTCGATGCCTTTCCTTGCAAAAATCATTGTTCTCTATAATTTATTCTATCAAGAGAACAAATGAAGCTCATTTCCCTCCTCTATTCTCATGGGCATCTTTCATATGTTTCTTTAACCACCTTATGGTGTGGCTTTTATTGTAACTATATTGTAGAAAAGTGATTGTGGGAGAACATAAAATCTATTCGCTTACTTTCATTCGAAGCTTAGTCATTCTATTTAGCTTAATTTATATCGATCTTTGGGTACTTGGTTTTCTTTAGAGAAAGAAACTTAAGCATTATTTGGCTGTGACCCTCCTGTTTTCTAGGTTTACATATTTTATAAAATCTCTAGCCTCCTCACTTTGTATATGATACAAAATTTTATGTTATTCATTTCTCTAAAACAAAAAGAAACCTATCCTCCTTAAAGGTTACAACCATGCATTTGTGCTTCTGGGTTTCTCAATGCTTTGCGAATGGGTTTCTTCTATTGAACAAAATAAAGGCCTTCTTCTCTTGATTTTGTTATGTAAATTATGTTGTCCTTTGCATTTTATAGACACAGAAGAACTGCTCTCATCTTCTATGCCATTGTATTGTTGTATATCTAATGGATGTGAACCTTAGGCTTTAATGAAGCTTCATTAATAACACATGACTGTTCAATTTTGTTCTTGGAGGACTTGAAGGACTTTTTCTGTTGTCCCTAATAGTTGTATTTGTACCCTCAAATTTTATTCCATTTGATGTTGCTTAATGCTATCTCAAATCATTTGCATTGTATCCACTATCAATGCATATGGTTGCCTTCTTTTAAAATGTGCACCTTGGATTTGATTGCCATACATGATCAATGCTTAAGGATCATATAGATAGTTTAAGTTGTTCCTTCAAATGATGAGCGATAAGATGCTTTTCTCAAACTGTTTTCACAATGTTGAAATAAGGTTGCTTTATGAATTTCTTCTTGGTTACAACAACTTCTCTTAATGACTGTTATGAAAATTTATAACTTTCATTATTAAATAAAAGAGTGTCCTCATGATATGTTGGGCTCAACCCTTGTGGGAGCCCATTTTTCTCCACATATCTGATGAAAATTGATCATGAACATAATGAACATGTTCCTGAACATTTAAAAAAACAAGTTAGCAAAATAATTGAAGCTGAAAGCTTGCATTGAACTTTGCTCTTTGATCATCTGCTTTTTGACGACTTAATCATCTGATGAATGACTGATAGGATGCAGATTACATTTTTGTTGGTAATATAGGGATAAGGTAGAATGTGATTTTTCATTTATCTAACACCACCTTTCAACAATTTTGTAGGTAGAATGTGATCTATATTTCTTTCTTGTATTCAATATTTGATCAAGTAATCAAATTAAGCTATTCCCACAACTTGTGTGGGACTTTGGTTTTTACAACATGAATAAAACAACATTTATTATGCAAATTTATGAGTTTTTCTATTACAAATATTTGCATAATAATACTGGAAATTCAAAAGTAATCAGATTTGTACAACAATGAATACTTAGCAGAAAACTTTGAAATTACTTGTGTACCTTTTAATGATGAATGCAATTCAACTCTACCTATTTTGAGTTGTAGCTAAAAATAGGTAACAATATCAATTAGGTCCAATAAAAATTCAAAAAAAAATTAAAAAAAACTATCCTCATCAATCTTTGTGTTCTTACATATCTTTCTCCAAAAGGAATTAGAAAAATAGTTTCATTTAGGCCTAAAAGTGGTGTCTATATATGTGAATGGTATGGTAAAAAAGTGACTTTTAAAAGGTAGTTTTTATACAATGCCTTTTAAAATTTAATTTGTATCATCTGGGTATTAGAATAAATTACATATTACTAACTTTTTTTAAGATTCATTATATAAGTGCTTCAAATTTTCAGTCCAAGTGCATGAAAAATTCTAAAAAACAACAAAAACACTTCCACTTTTTGAGATTTTTGTGGACCCAACTTCTTGCATCAGCCCACAAATTTTATTGGATCCTAATTTATTCTACATAGCATTGCTGATATATGATCTTGACTTGATTTTCTATGTGAATTCAAGAAACTAGATGAATTTTTATAAGTGTGTGCTCATCTAGCATATCAAATATTATTCATTTATCTACTCTTACATGAGTCAACATTGAGTAGGATCTAAGGTTTTAATCCATGTATGCCTAGTATTATTAGAGCAACCCATTTTATAAATCACAAAGAGGTAGCTAACTTATGGTAGATATTTATGAGTGGATGTCTCCTTGGCTAGTTGTAAATATTCAAAAAGATTTTTAAGTGAATAAAAGTGAGAGTTTCTTCCTATATTAGGGTTTTCTCTCACCATATTCTCTAGTGTGAATGTAATAAGAAATTCATAACTGTCACAACACTTTAATGTATTACAAATTATCATTTGTAATGGTCTTTTTTATTGTATATGAATCTCTAAAATTTTGGAGAGAGATTATTAATCATGTCTAATTACTTTAAATATCATATCTCTTTTTTTAATTTCTAGGTGTTGTCTTTTATGGTCTAGTGTGACTCTATAACCCATTATAAGACACCAATCCATAAAGTGTTTGAACCTCCACGCACTTTAAAACAAAAAAACCATTCACTAGTAGTGTAGAATTAGGAACTAGGTTCATATACATTATATGATTCAATGTTATATCCAATAAAATATCTTTAGCGAGCCTTAGTAGTTTTTATCTTTGTGAATCATATCCTACATATCCATATCAACTTAATAGAGGTTATAGTCATAGGTTATTTTTTGATCTAGTGCCAAAATTTTGGGTCAAAGTGTACATATAGATACTAATACATTTTCTTTATCATGTAATATATTTAGTTATGATTAAATATTGTTATATATTTGTAGACACGTAAAATGTACTGATTGACATTGGACATCTCATCCTCACCACCAACATCGTTTCATCCTAAATCATCCTTCGGTCTAACCATTTAATCAAATACATTTATCTGATTAAAATCATCAATATTCCTCTCTTAATTAAATAAATCGGTTATCTAATTAAGTCACCTTTTTCTCAATAATTAAATTAACCATTTTGATCTAATTATCCTATTTAATTAAATAATTGATTTTATTTGATTAAATCTCCTAAGTCTATCTATTAAATTAAATAAATTAAAACCTTATTTAGTTTAATCTAACATCATCTCTTTTAATTAAATAAATCAAAATCTTTATTTAATTAATCCCTTATCACATTCTTCTCATATTTGATTTAAATAAATCCACAAATTTAAGTCAAATAGGTCACATCATTTAATCCCTTCATTAAATTAATCAACTTCGATTAATTTAATCTCTCCTCATGTCCCATCCTCCATCTTTTACCACTTGCACATGAAAATAGACTTATTTGATTTATTAAATTTCTATTTTCCTTCAACAAGGCATCTTTTAAGGAATATTCCCCAAGTTTGAATTCAAAATCCAAGTGGGATAAGTCCTTCCAACAAGGCATTTACTCTCTCTTACATTTCCTTTGCCTTGAGCCAAGTGGCATTCAATGCATTCTTCATTCCCTCTTGCATGTCATTTCAACAATTTCAAAATTCAAATATATACATTTATTGGCACAATCCTCAAAACTTGCACATCCTCCATCCACTCATAAGTGGAGAAGTGGCACTTTGCCATTGGCTATTTCTCAGTCCCACATTGCTCTACTTTGAACATTCATCCATCTTAGCATTCTATAAATAAGAGGCTAATCTCCTCATTTGATCATCCACAATTTGAGTAAACTTACTATGCTCAAATCATTAGCAAATTCCATCCATTATCATTGAGTTCATAGCTAGTTTATGCAGATTTTTCTATTGGAGCACTCATCAAGCATCAACAAAGTGGATCATTCTTCATCACACATCAATCTTGCATCATAGGAGTTGGGAAAAGGGCCAATTTTCACATCAAATTTGCACCAATTCCCCCATGGGATCAAGAGTTTGCTTGTTTTGATAGGATTTTAACCTATTTCATTGTGGTCTTCATTCTTCTTTCCTATTTTTAAACTATGCTAATGGATTTCATGGGGAATCCTTGTTCTTTCTTGCATTTCATCTTCTAATGTGTTTGTTCATGTTGTTTTGCAGGTATTAGGATTGGGGTTCACACATTTGGTGCTAGAAGGAGGGAAATCTCACCTTTCAATCACATTTTTTTAATCAAAATTACATGTTTTTTTTGTTTATAGGCTCAGCATCGCTATATAGGACCGCTGAAAAATCAAACTGCACCGTTGAAGTCTTTTTGCCCAAAGATTTAAATTCTAAACTGCGCCGCTGGACCTATTTAACCTGCGAGAATTTTCAAAAAAAATCAAACTGCACCACTAGGAAAAAGGGTGATGCATTCATGCTCACTGGCTTGACTGTAGAGCGACGCTGACTGGAAAGCGACGCTATATAGCACCGCTACAGAAATCAAACTCTGACGCCTTCATGGATTGCACCGTTGGAGGGGACTATGAAGTGAAATTTAATTTACAGCACGTGCTTTTTTTCAAATTCTGCTTCTTTTGTCTGTTTTCTATCTTTTTGACCTTTGTTTTACAGAATATAAGTAATTTTTTCTTGTAGGTTGAATCGATTAAAGACAAAGAGGAAGAGAAGCATGATGATGTCATTTCACAAAAACAAGTGTTTTTAAACACTTTAGTGTTTGTTTAACACTCTTTGAGGATTCATTACTCCTCTTAAGGAAAATTTGTCATCTTTTATGCTTAGGATCTACTAATCTCGTTTGGGCTTTAAAAAGAACATTTCAATTTTTGCTATAAAAAGCTTAAAATGAATATTAGGACTCAAATCTACTAAAGTTTTTTTTGGGATTAAAAATTGAACAAGGCAATTCGTCACACTTACTTTGGTGTTTTTAAAATGAACTCAGCTTTGAAAGGTTAAAATGAACATGTGCAACTTTGTTTTTGCGATTGCTTACTTAAACTAACATCATCGAAAAGGACATATGCGCTTCTCTCGTGCTTTATAGAGATCTTGAGAATCAAAAGGCCTTTTTATGATCTTAGGTTGAGATAAAGTAGTCACCTCCACACTTCATTTTGGGAAATAAAATTGAACAAAGCTTGTGAGTGTGAGTTGGGTATATCGCGTGAGTTCTCCCTTTGTTTCTAAACCAAGGTCAATCGAACTATGAATGTGCTTGCTCGCTATTGTTTACCTTTAGAGGGGCCTACCTAAGAGACACATCCGCAAGGAGAACTCGAAGGCGACTCCAACCAGTTTTTCATTCAGGCAGGTCTATAAATGGATAAGACTAAACTGTCAAGTCCTCATGGTATGTAGGCCTTAGCCATACAGTGTCTTTTAGAACGGGGTACTATCGTAAAAAGTATAAGATCCCCTAGTAGGATTGATTAAAGCCTTTAGTGGCTTGTTGGACGCTCACAAGGTGCCATGTCCTTGATGTCTCATCATTAAGAACCTTGTTTGTAGTGGCCAACTAGTCCATCCAACAAGTTTATCAAAGTGGTGCATTGAAACTTAGATTCCAAGAAGTTACTTGCCATGTCCAATCTTGGTTAAAGTATAGAGGTTAATACTTCATTCTTAACATACCTTTATACTCTTTCCTTGGTTGCATGTAAAATCATCTCTTCTACTACGAAGGGCATGAGGCAAGCCCACCAAGAAAAACACACCAATTGAGCTAGTATGTTATATTGCTTGTGAGTCAAGACACTTTGCTTGTTTGAAAACATTGGGAAACAAACAATTAACATCATCATTCAAATTTCAAACCCTTTAGGAGGTAAATACAATTCACCAAGCTCATATGTTATTGCTTGCCTTTGGGATTCACATCCTTAGAGGTTTCTAAACACTTGAACTTACATCTCAATTTACCTACTAAAGATCAACAATAGGTAACCCTTGCCTTGAATTCATCAAATTTCCACATAAGATACTTTGTGGGATTCGAATAAATTAAGACATTGGACATCTAGTTTGGAAAACTTAATCAAAAGAAGTGTTTGTGGTAAAATGAAGTCACTAAGCAAAGATAACAAAATTAACTCTCATATGTGTTGAAACCTTATGATTTCCAAGAAAGTCAAAATCCCAAAACAAAAATCCTTGATTCAAAGTTCAAAATTTAGGAGTCA
The DNA here is from genome assembly GCA_007258455.2 of Sequoia sempervirens. Classification (NCBI taxonomy): domain Eukaryota; kingdom Viridiplantae; phylum Streptophyta; class Pinopsida; order Cupressales; family Cupressaceae; genus Sequoia; species Sequoia sempervirens. Next base: position 509,012,438 of record VDFB02105785.1, read on the forward strand.
CACTTGAAAGATCATCAAGAGATACAATAGAAAATGCAATCGAAAGAAACATATCAAGATAAGAAAAAAGTTCAAAAAAGGTTCTATAGACTCATCCCTTTGAACAATCCGGAAATGTATATTCAATTTGAACCACTTCTTAGTTATAGAGGTCCTTAGAAGCATTGCATGTTTTTCAATACTGAGGTCTAGGTAAACAAAGATTCTTTCTAGGTACATCTTAGGATCAAAATCAAAATCTTTTCCATCCATCCTTCAAACATCAAACCGAAAATCATCTCACCATCATCTTTTGAGAAATCTTGAAATTATCCTTCTCTTGCATCATCATATCACCTTTTGATCCTTAAGATATCCTAAATACTTCTCTTTTGTGCTTAAAATAAGATCAACCCAAGGAACTAGAGATTCATCTCCCATACTCTTGAAAATTGATCCTTGTTTTATGGTTCAAACTAGATCTCAATACAAGAAGAACATGGAAGCCGACAAAGAAACACCCACTTCAAGTGACCTAAGCCAAACGAACACAAAAATAAATCTCGTCGAATCAAACAATACTTTCACAAACTTTCTCTCATCATCACAAAACCAACAAGAGGAAAATCAAGAAACAGATCTTACCTTTGGGATGTCACATGAAGAAATCACTGAAATGATCCAAAATCCAGAGAACCATAAGATCATCAATATCATGATGAGGCTTAACCCTTCACTATACATGCTCGAACTAGCAAAACAAGGGGCCAAATTACCTTCCAATTTCGACGTAAGCTCTAGAGTGGAACCATCTTTGGAGGTCATGCCTCTAATTTCATCCACACTCCCTATCTCATCTACACCCCCATCAAAAAGCATCACTCAAAACATTCCACAAATCACAACATATTTTGCTCCAACCCAGCCCAATGTTAATAAGGGAAATGCATTTCTTAATGCTATTCAAACACACCCCCTTGTCAACAATCAAGACTTGGATGCAAACACCATTTTGGAACAAAACATACCCCAAAATCCATTACATAAGTATTCCCCTCTCACTTTCCATGATCCTAATGATCCATCATCATCATCCTTCCATGCAACACCCCAAACTTCTCTCCCCACAACTTTGCAAGGAGAAGGTGACATGTTTGGACCTGGGGGAATTTTTGACATCACATCATTTTCTTAAGAGATCACACCCCTTACATTTTCACCTCTTCCACCATTACCACCATTATCCACACCTCTACTTGGCTTGGGGCTTCCACCTTTACCAAATATCAATCAAACCAACACCAATCAAAGCATCACACCAAACTCTCAAAACTTGTCATCGATATCACAACAACATATGGCAACTACACAAGCAATCATGACATCAAATTAAAGATATCAAGTTTCCACAATCCATTATTGTTTATCAATTTTATTTCTGGCTTTGATTGTGTTGGAGATTTTTCCATCAACATTTCGGATCACACTCCGTGATCCATCATCAGGATGAAAGAGAGCATAAGAGAGTGAAATGAATTGTTGCAGACCCACACTATCTAAAAAGGAGAAGAGAGAGTAAGAGTTGCACAAGGTTTGAGGAAAAGAAGAAATAAAGGAAAAAATAAAGAAAAGAGAGAAAATAGATAGAAAGGATAGAACATAATAAGAAAATCACAGGTGAGGAAGAGACAAATAAAATTAGGAAGAAAAAGGCTAGTAAGTCCAAAGGAAATAAGGAGGACAACCAAAGAAGACCCAAGAAACCAAGATGACTAATCACAGAAAACAATGCACCATAAAGATTAAAAAGGAAAGAAATCATGACATCATCGACCACCTCCCTAACATCTCAAAGCATGGGCTCTCAAGGACCAACCACATCGATCGCACCATCCACCACTCAAACCACTAACACGACATCACCGCTCACCACCACCAAACTCCAATTTATCAAACCAATACAACATGGCATTGCAAGCCGCTCAGCAAGCTGCTTATCAAAAGGCATTACTATAAGTGCAAAAGAAAAAATCTGCACAAATAGCTTCTCAACAAGCCATGTAACTAGTTGTCCAACAAGCTGCACAAGCAACGCAAGATGCTTAAACCACCCAAATTGTGCAACAAGTGCAACAAGCCGCACAAGCCCAAGCCCTATTGCAACAACAACAACAAGCCGCTCAAGCAGCCCAAGCCACATTAGAAGCACAAAAGGCTTCTCAAGCCCAAATTTTATTACAACAACAAGCGGCCCAAGCACAAGCAGTGCAAGCACAAGCAGTGCAAGCACAAGCTCAAGCTCAGGCACACATCCAATATCAAGCACAACAAGCACAAGCACAAGCATAGTTTCTTGCACAAAAACAAGTAGCACAACTACAAGCATATCAACAAGCAATAAAATAATATCAAGAGCAGCAAGAAGCAACCCAATTGGCAGCCCAACAACAAGCGTTGTTGGAACAATGACAAGCACAACAGTAGGCTCAGCAACAGGCAATCTTAGCACAGCAACAACAAGAACAACAACAAGTGTTGTTTATACAGCAACAAGTGCAAGCATACCTGGCTCGAAAAAATGTGCAAATACTATCAAACAACACACCAAACAACCCACCCATCCAACCCACAATCGAAACACCCCAGAACACTTTCATCCAACCCCCTAATCCACAAAATGATGTAACGACACAAATCAGATTGCTCTCGCAACAAGTGCTCGATCTTCAATCAGGGTGAACCATAAAAACACCAAGCAACTTGTGTCCCTATCCATTTTATAGGAGCCTTGTGATGAAACCATTCTCAAAGGGATTTGAGATCCTCAAGTTTGAAAAATATCATGGGACGGGAAACCCTGAAGATCACATCAGGGAATTCCATGTTCATTGCCTGGAAGTTGCATATGATGATACCTATCTAATGTGGCTATTTCCTAGGAGTTTGGTTGGCCACGCAATGGAATGGTTCTCTTGCCTACCTACAGGCATCAAAACATTCAAAAAAATTATAGACTCATTCATTAAAAACTACGCATGCAACATTTCCATGGATGTCAATCTAGAAGAACTCCCAGCTCTGAAACAAGGTAAGAATGAATCATTTGCTTCATTCCTACAATGATGGTGATCCAAGGCCAATTGGAGAAAATGGACCATGCCTAAGGAACAACAAGTTTTCACCATCATATGATGGCCTCTTGGAATTTCATCTAAAGGTATAAGGGATTACCACATATGACCAGTTGATCTCCAAGGCGCTCAGCATCGAACGAGCCCTAATGACACAACCCGCAGGATCAACTTCATACCCCAAACAACAAAACAACCGCCCACCCACCAATTACAATGAAAAAACTCACACATGGGAAAGAAAAAAAATGTTACCAATGATGGTGTCATAGATGCCAAAGTGGTCATCAGTGCCCCTCACCAAAATACACCCGCACCACAAACCCAAATCCAACACCAAAACAATCATCAAGCAACACAACAACCAAACAATAATCAAGCAATTCACAATGTCAATGACCAGAGGGGACCACCCCAATGGAAAAATAATTACCCCAAGTGAAAGTACACCGCTCTAGGGGAACAACTTGAAGTCATCATGAAGAAGCTGATAAACGAAAAACTCATCAAAGCTCCCACCTATGAGAATTACCAAGAACCGGATGTGAAACTTCCTTGGTATAATGAGAATCAACTCTGTGATTTCCATAAAATCAAAGGGCATACCATGAATAGTTGTATGAGGTTAAAAAACATAGTTCAAGATCTCATCGATCAAAGAATTATAAACGTGGAACAACCAAAAGGAAACCAAAACCTTAAGATATACGCGAATTTGATGCCCAACCATGGCAATAAAAGGAATAATAACATAGATAAGGGAAAAGAAACCCTCGAGAATGTAAATCATGTGTATGACCATGTCGCTGCATCCCTAGATGACTACTGCACTACCATCACCATCAAAGGAGCCCATGCCAATTGTGGAGTCACCATAAGAGGCGGAAAAGCTACCATCGCAGGATCATCCCAACCAAGCAGAGTCCCTGCACCTAGATCTATCCCCAATGGATATAACATCCTTGATCAGCTCAAAAGAATGCTAGCGCAAATCTCCATCATGGAGCTACTAAAAATCTCATCTGCCCATAAGAAAATCCTCGAGGAAGCATTGGCTTCATCCACTATCCCCACAAATCTTGATGCAGAACAATTCCAAGCTATGGTAGGAAATATCATTATGCCAAATCTCCTCACATTCTCTGACCAAGATTTTCCTACCCAACCATCTCATAACCATGCACTCCACTTAGAAGTCCTAGTACAGAAAAGAAAAGTCAAAAGGGTCTTGGTGGATGGAGGTGTGGGCTTGAATATTTGTTCTCTCAAGCTCATCAAACAATTAAAAATCTCAGAGGATTCTATTGAAAAAGGAAAGGGTATCACAATAAGAGCATATGATGATCAAGAAAGAGTGTGTCAGGGCACAATCAGAATCCCTATTTAAGTAGGGCCATCCATCATGGAAACCACTTGTCAGGTCTTGGACCTTGACTTGTCGTATAACATCCTCCTAGGACATGCATGGATTCATGCAATGCAAGTGGTAGCATCAAATTTCCTTCAATGTGTCAAATTCACACATGAAGGATAAGAAGTCACCATCCATGGAGATCCCAAACCATTCTCCTACTGCAAAAGCCTTGAGGCAAAGTACTATAAAGTACCACAAGTACCTAAAAATGATGAGGGCACATCTACACCATACATTGATCCCCCCACTCTTGCTTCCACTTCTGCGACAGAGACACCCGCCATTCCTACCATCTTTGACATTAAGGTCATCATCCAAGATAATGGTTGTGGAAACTACATGATCCCTAAAAACATTTTTGTGGTAGAAGAGTTACCACAATCTCCTAGATCATGGGGACGTCTGCAAGTAAACGGAGCCTCCACATCTCAAACATCTCCTGAAGACTATCCCAACTTTAAAAGTTGGGGAGATCTCGGTCAAGAGGTTATTGAGGCAGATCCATCTCATACACTATACCGAGACGAGAGACCAGTAGCTGATTTACCAATGGATGACAGAAGCAAGGGTCTGCAAATGATGCTCGCAATGGGCTATGACAAAAATCAAAGACTTGGGAAAAATGACAATAGGCTTATAATACCTATCATTCTGGAGACGCGAATGAGAAATATTGGTCTTGGATGTACCCCTTCGAGTATAACCATACGTGGTCAAAGTCCTCCAGTCAGAAACGTCAATAATCCTCCTCAGCAATTCATAGTTGAACTGCGCTTACCAGTATCTACAAGTCGTTTCTTAGATAACTTCACATTTGACATAACCGATGTCTGTAGTAGTAGCGATGACAAGGATCCCATAACCAACCTACCTAGGTTGTTTGAGGATACCACTCTTTTCATGATTAGCACCTTATCCTTTGAATCAGACCACCAAAATCATGAAATCCGCCTAGTATACCCCCAACTCATCGACTATGACCAACAAGGAGCACCAATTCTTGATACATTCGAAAATGATGAGGTGCTCTCATAATTCATGGGACTGTGAGATAAAATTTCGTATGGGGATCACAAAGCAGGGTTCATAATTGAGCTAGATACACATTCCTATTATGGGGAAATGATTGAATCCCTCAGTCGCAAAATTGAAAAGTTGAGAATAATATCTAAGTCCTTGAGTGAAAACCACACTATGGCACTCTCTGACCAGAAAAAAGTAAAAAGAAAGGACACATCCAATGGTGAAAACCTCTTTGAGGTGCCTGAGGATGGGGGATTCAATCTTCCTTTCAGAGCTCTTCATCAAGAAAAATCAGCAGTCCTGGCAGAAAAATGCAATCCGATCAACCTAGGAATAGAGGAAACCCCGCATATCACATTCTATGTTGAATCATTACTATTAGAAAAACAAGAGCTCCTAGTAGCCTTCCTAAGAGAGAGACAGATAAAATTCGCATGGAGCTATGCTGACATGCCAGGACTTGATCCAAAAATCATGGTTCACCACTTAGCAGTATACCCAGAAGCAAAGCCTATTAAACAAAAGCTCAAGAAAATGCACCCTCAGATCGCCCTACTAGTAAAAATGGAACTAAAGAAGCTATTAGATGCAGGATTCATTCGACCGATAGATTATCTAGAATGGGTTTCAAACCTGGTGCCTATCTCAAATCTCGATGGGGGCATCAAAATCTGCACAGACTTCAGAGACTTGAACAAAGCATGTCTGAAAGATGATTTCTCGTTGCCTAATATTGACATGATCGTAGACATGACAGCGGGACATGAAATGCTTTCCTTGATGGATGGTTTCTTAGGTTATAACCAGATAATGATTGCTAAAGAAGACCAACACAAAATGAGCTTCACTTGTCCATGGGGGACTTACTGCTAGAATATGATGCCATTCAGCTTAAAGAATGTAGGAGCAACATATCAAAGTGCCATGACCTTAATCTTCCATGACATGATCCATAAGACTATCAAAGATTATGTTGATGACATTCTAGCCAAATCCAAAAGGAGAAAGGATCACATAGCAACCCTAAGTGCCATTTTTGACAGGCTAGAGGAGTACAAGGTTAGATTAAACCCACAGAAGTGCATCTTCGGCGTACAATCAGGAAATTTGCTAGGATACATAGTTTCAATGAGAGGTATTGAGGTAGATCCAACAAAAGTAAAAGCAATCCTTGAGATGGAGGCACCCAAAAAATTAAAGCAATTGAGAGGTCTCCAAGGTAGGCTTCAATCCAGTCAAAGGTAGCACAACTCACAGACAAACAGAACCCATACTCTCACCTACTTCACAAGGGAGTAGCATACAAATGGGATAATAGGTGTGAAGAAGCCTTCAATAAGATCAAAGAATATCTACTTACACCACTAGTCCTAATGTCACCAATCCCATGAAAACCATTAATTCTCTGTGTCAGCAACAACAACAACCCTTGCAGCTCTCCTAGCTTAGCATGACGAAAATGGAACAGAAAGGGCCATCTATTACATCAGCAGAACAATGGTTGGGCATGAGCTAAACTACTCATTCATAGAGAAAGCATGCCTAGCAGTGGTGTTTGCATCATAGAAATTCAGACATTACATGTTGGCACACAAAATAAAACTCATCACTAAAATTGAACCTCTCAAGTACTTACTGTCAAAAGCAATGCTCACTGGAAGAATGGCCAAATGGGTGATGATATTATTAGAATACAACATTGAATATGTCAAGCAGAAAGAAATCAAAGGCTAGGTCATTGCAGATCAACTTGTAGAAGCACCAATCTATTCAGAAAATCCTCTCATATAAGAGTTTCCAGACGAATCTATTTTTAATCTCAACATAGCTGACCACTGGAAAGTTTACTTTGATGGCCCATACACACAACATGGATCAGGAGCCGGTGTCTTCTTTATCACCCCACAAGGGGACTATATACCAAGGTCCTATAAACAAGTGTTTCCCTGCACCAATAACATTGCAGAATAGGAGGCTTTAACCATAGGTCTCAGAATAGCAGTGCAGTGGAACATTATAGCTCTCAGAGTATACAGAGACTCTCAATTGATAATCAACATAGTGAATGATGAGTACCAATCTAAAGACGACAAGCTCACTCCATACAAGAAATTGGTGGAGACTCTCAAAGAATCCTTCATCAAGATTACATTTGAGCAAATACCCAGAGCCAACAATAGAGCAACAGACACCATGGCAATAATGGGATCCTTACTGGACATCCCCCACAATGTCCCAAAATATGAATTCTTGATGGAGCAGCTTCTCGTGCCAGAATTCGAGGTACCAGAATAAAAAAATTTGTGCGAAATCATTAGTCCCAGTGATCCTTGGTACCATGACATTTATACATACCTTTGAATAGGAGTCATACCTGTTGACTTACCCTCAACCCTAAATGAACCTTTGTAAAAAAGGAATCCTGATTCGTCATCCTAGGAGATACCCTATATCATAGGAGCATAGAAGGAACCTTACTGCGCTACTTAAACACTAAGGAGGCATTAACCACTCTAACTAAAGTACATAATGATATATGTGGTTCACACTCGAGTGGAATGACCATAGCCAAGAAACTACTGAAGATGGGGTATTATTGGCCTACAATGGAAAGAGAGGCACATGAATATGTCCAAAGGTGTCTACAATGTCAGCAACATGGGGACCTCATCCATGCTCCAGCTCAAGGAATTCATCCCATCATCATACCATGGCCCTTTTCGCAATGGGGACTCGATCTCATTGGAAAAATCATGCCCACTTCATCTAATGACCACATGTTCATTATAACTGGCACAAAGTACTTTCCTAAGTGGGTGGAAGCCATACCCATGACGTATATAACTAGGAAGCAGATATCAAAGTTCATCCTGAACTATCTCATTTGTCACTACGGTATCCCACAAGCCATTATCTCAATTAATGGGACACCATTCAAGAATCAGGATCTCCGCAACTTATGTGAAAAATTTAAAATCCAACATCGCTTCTCCACCCCATACTATCCCCAAGGCAATGGCCAAGTAGAAGCCACTAATAAAACCATTTTGAAAATCCTCAAGAAAATAGTCAATGACGCAGGTCGTGAATGGCATCTGCAGTATAATCCCACCCTCTGGGCCTACCAAACCAGCATCTGCACACCCACTGGCACCACCCCCTTCTCCTTGGTCTACGGATCAAAAGCAGTACTCCCCATTGAGATTGAGCTCCCATCACTCAGGATATCATTGCAAAAACTCATCACGGATGAAGAGTACCGAGTATCAAGACTAAATGAGTTGGAGCTACTGGATGAGTGGTGTATAGATGCTTTAAATCATTTGCAAGTCTACTAGAATAGACTCAAGAGGAGCTATAACAAGAAAATCAAAAGCAGGACTTTCCAAGTCGGAGAACTGGTACTAAAGGAGAATCAAAAGAATGTCCCAAACCCAAGTAGTAAAGGAAAATTTGAACCCAATTGGTTGGGACCATTTGTTATCACAAAAATTTATAAGTTAGGGGCATATCAGTTATCAACACCCGAAGGGGAACCTTTGCAAGAGCCCATGAATAACTCTCATCTCAAAAAAATGTTATGCCTAATCTTTCAAGGTATAGAAGCAAAAATCCAAAAAATCAGAAAATGTCCTGAAGAAATGGTTACCTTGGCTTAAACTTGGCAAATAGGTGTCTTGGTGACAACAACAAAAAAAAATCAAAAAAGGAAAAAATCTAAAAAAAATAGAAAAAGGATTAAAAATAGTAAAGAGAAAAATTGTCCTCTAGTGAAAACCACTTCGGTGGCACTTTGGACAAGTACCTTGGTGAAAACCTGGCAAATAGGCACCTTGTGTAAATATGCACTTTCCATCCACCAGGACCTTTAGGGCTTGTTCCACATCATCCATCCATTGCATGGTCATCATCCATCACATTCAAATCTCCATCCTTCACTCATCCACCTGCATCAGCATCATAGCTTGGTCCTGTGTTTGTATCATGATCCCTCCTAGTACTACTCGACCCATCCTCAAGGTCAGTTTGTCCTGCCTTTATTGGAGTAGTCTATTGCATCATGTTGGGGGCATGTTATCATCGAATCAAATTCGTGTATATTCTTGAAGTCTTAAAATTAGAAAATCCAAAAACATTCAAAACATATCAAAAAATCCAAAAACAGGTCAAAAGTAAGTCAAAAAGTCAAAAAAAAAGTTGTCTTGTCGAACTACAGGTCTCTAAGCCTTGAACATAGGCAAGGTTGATCTTTGATCATCCCCCGAGACACTTAGGTTAGTCCTTTAGGAGTTTGTCATGATAAACTAGCATTGCATCATGTATATCTTCATCTGTAAATTGGTCAAGTTGTCAGTCGAACTACGTGGTCTCTACGTGTATAACATAGGCAAGGCTTATCTATTGATCAGCCCCCTAGGCCCCTAGGATAGGTCCTTAGGTTAGTCTCTTGGTCAAAATCTCAGAAAACCCCAAAAACATTCAAAAATTTGGAAAATATAAACATTTGCAAAATTTCAAAAAAAAACCAAAAACAGCCTCAAAACATTGCAAAACTCCAAAAAAAACATCCAAATATTTGAAAAAAAAATCCATCTATCTCATCTCGCTTGCACCCACAATAACATCACTCATAATAAGTAATTGTCATCCTCAACCTTTGGTGAAACAATCAGAAACAAGTCTAGCAGGTGAAAAGTGAAAACTCAAAATGTCAAGTCTCAGGTCTAAGTCAGTACATAAGAAAGTTGGTCAACTCTTTGTGTCAATAACCTATCATCCAATTGGTCCCATATCAATCATTTGAAAGAACACTTTGGATAAACGAAATAACGTGCCACCATCCACTAACATGTCCTAGGATGTATCCTTCCTACAATGGGCATTATCTTTTGGCAATAGTTTCGGTTCTTATCCTTAAAAACACATTTCCTTTTGGTTAGTGGTATTGAAGAACATCAACTTGTTTGTTTACTTTATCTTTATCTTTTTAATTGTGCTCATTTCAAGGACTTCTCGATGATATCCGAACAGAGGATTTAGAGAAATAGGAATGGGGCAAGGATCATTATCTTTTGTCTGATGTGCTTGTTAGACGTCCTTATAATAGAACTTGGTGAATACTTGCTTTGATAGGTATGTATGGAGGGTGTTTTGGGCAACTTGTTGACTATTGCATTGATAGGTTATACCTTTCCGTGTTTTGGTCTAAGGTGTTTGAAACTTCTAAAGTGCATCCTACCAAGGTTTTCGTATGTCAGGTGTGAACAAGAATACTCCTATTTGATTGTCAAGTCAAAGTCCATCACATTAGGTACCACGCCATCCTGGTTATCTATACCTTGATGCATCGTAGCACATGTGTTATCAAACATAAGAAAATTGGTCCTTTGAAAATCCCAACTCCTCGACAAGTAGTCATCATCATTTGCATATTCATCATCTTGTGTCTTGTTGAAATGACTTCTTCTCTTTCATTCCTTCTTGCTCATCACGCTAACAAGTTACTATGACAGTTGATCACCATCATTATCATAATCATCATCGATCCTGCATCCACAAATCATTAGCATATTGCATAAACATATCATATAGAAAACATATGCATTGCATTTCCATCATCATATAAACATGTCATTATAAGAATTTTCCATAAATAAACACATCCCTTTCTCATTACATTACATCCACTTTTTTCCATCACATTCATCACATAAATTATTGCATAATAAATCATTGCATAAACATTTCATAATCATTTCACATTGCCACCTACTGCATAATCATACATAATAGGTACAAGAGCATTATAGATAATCCATTGCATATTCACATCACATAAACATCATAAAGTCATCTCCCACATTACACTCATTTTGCATAAAACATCACCATACCACTTTGCATTAACATATCATTTCATATATTACATCACATCACAGTAAATACATCACATACATTTAACATGTTTAGGATAATATATTTGTTATTCTACGCATCTTAAAACCATCTCATTTGCACCATCAATACATACCATATGGAACACGACCATTGCATTTACACCGCATTATATCATCCATATCAATATATAGAACACTTCATAAATAGCATCGCAATCATTTTTTAAATTTCATTGCATAAATCATTCCACATCATTATAAGCATAAATAGGAACATAAAAAATCCATTACGTGCAAAGCATACATCCATCCATAATCATTTTATATAAGCAGGGTTCACATATCATTTCACATATACACCATAGATCATCGCCATATCATTTTGCATATTACATTTCATATCACATATCATTTACATCAACATAAATAGATCATCATATAGACCTACATCATCATCCATTCACATCACATATCATATAAATCCATCTGCAAATAGCATAATATAAGATCTATTCATAATGCATACATCATCAGAAAGAAATGCATCCATATACACATCCTCACATCATAACATCATTGCATAGCATATAGAAATAGAACCATCCATAAATGCATAAATCAATGATACACATCACATCACAGTATATCAAAATCATCATCTCATATATATCATCATCGGGTAACTATCATAGTACAAAATAATCGAATCACTGTACATGTGTGTCAATAAGTACAAAAAGGCCCATTGGGCTATCAAAAAGGAGCCCATAAGGCATGAAAAGTATCATCTCAATCAAAACAATGTCTACCTATCCTATCTACTGCCCTCACCCCTGTCACCATGACCCTTTGTTGGTCTATCACTGGTCTACTATAAGTAATCTGGGGCCCACTCTGCTCCAGGCATGGTCTGATGATAGTGCATGCAGTAATAATCTGCCTCCTGAATGGCATCCCTGTAAGATCGAAGGGACACTGTGCTCTAAGAGGAGGAGGCTGCCATGCTCTCCAACTGTTGTTGTTGGCCCATCTCTGTGACCGCCTATAGCTCTGCAACCTACCTCTAAAAAATGGCCGAGTATCTCTTGGCCCTAGCCTAGTCTCTCTTGGTCCTGGCCTGATCCCTCTCCCCTATCAAGGTCTGAACCTGACCCTGCAGTTGTGCTATCAGTACGTCTCTAGGATCTGACTGCCCTACTGACTATGCTCATGTGAGATGCACGTGAGGCTGATCCTCACCCTCAACTCCTAGTGGTACACTTGCCTACTCCTGCTGCCTAGCTGGCACCTACTATTGGTCCTGCATCTGAACATCAACCTGACCTGGCTGAGGTGGAATCCTGATCGGCTGGTCCTTCCGTACATCATCTCTTTGTCCTCCTCCTCCCCCTCTGCCCCTCATCCTCCGCCGAGTGGGGACTACTCTTGGAATTGTAAATTGTAGGGGAGGCCGGAAGTAGTCTATGTATGCCTGTGTGACACCTGGATCCACAAGCCCCTGATCGTAAACCCATGGTTGGGCCACCAACTATCTAAAGTTGTCAATGACCTCTGAAGTAGAAATACATCGACCCCATGAAGCTTGTGACATAGTGCGGGAAAATACGGCCACATAATCATCATCTGGTCGGTACTGTGGCTCACCGAATTGGCGATGAATGTGCCCGGGCAAGTATCTCTCCACCATGGTATGCTCCCACCCTTGCATAAACCAGTCCTGACGGGAAAAGAAAATCTACTCTACATCGTCGACCCATCCAAGCCGACCAAGGTATGGGCACCATGTAAAAGCCTACATCTCATCTAGGACTCTCCTCTAGTAGGGAATCCTGTGCTCACCCGTTTGTGTGGACACACCACCTCTATAACGCCATACAAGGGGATCATCAGGCCCCATCAGTACTGCAACAACTCACAGCCAAAGAACAACGATGTGCTCCCACACCCATACATGGAGAAGTGTGACACCTGCCTCGAGTGCTCTGCCATCAAGGTAGACGTACTCATGTAAATCTTTGTAAAGTGAAGCAAGAAGAACAAGCCCCCAAGCAAAACAAGTAGGATTGTCATGCATCACCATGCACTCCCAGTAGAGTCCCCAACTAGGATTGAAGTACCGGCCTCGCCGATCTAGGGCAACAAGACCTAAAATGATGGCCACAACAACCAAGTGGAAGGGAGGGGCCAGAGACTTGTGACACTCCAACTCAATCTGACCCTTGTAAAAGATAACATCCTCTGTAGCGAGGACTGTGTGGAAAGCGTCCCGCCTAGCATCCATATCAAAAATAACACGTCAACCATGAATCAGAAATCTTAGGATGTGCCACACATCCTCCAAGGTGACGATAGCCTTGTCAGTAGGAAGGTGGAAGGAAGAGGTCTCATTGTACCATCTCTCGGCAAGCGCTGACATCATCCCAAGGTGAGTACGTACAGGCGCTACGTAGGCAATGTGCCACAACCCCATGTCCCGTAATCGATCCTGCTCTCTGTCACTGAGGTCTCGCAAGTAACCAAGGATCTCCCGCAACCTGTGCTCTTAGGAATATAGCTCCCTCGTCGCATCTTGCATCAAGGAAGGTCGCCATGTTAAAATCTTTGAAAAAAATTCATGTCGAGTGTCCAAGAAATCACTCCAGCATTGCTATCCATGAAGGCATCGCAGTTTGATTTTTTATCAAACTACGACGCTGGGGCACAAAATGCTGAAAGTGCACTGCCGCGGTGCACTTTTCTATTGAGCGACGCAGTTTGAAAAGATTCTTGTTTGATGAAGCCCCCTCGCGTCGCACTTTGAAATGACCCCGCTGGTGGGGGTGTGAGCGTCGGAGTTTGAATTTTTTTTTCGAACTCCAAACTCCACTACCGCGGCGCAATTTGACACTGAGCGGCGCAGTTTGATTTTTGAGCGGCGCTATATAGCGTTGATGCAGAATAGCTAACTTTAAACACATTAAATGAATGCAAAAAATGAGAAATAAAGCTCAAGTAAGGATCACTCACCGGTGCCCCAATGTCAGGTGGTCGTTGGTATGTCCAGACTCAGTCAAAAATGTTCATCGGGAGCTGTCATTGCGCCATATTGTCAGGACGTCATAGCTCAAATCTCAAAGCTGCTAGAGGGATATGTGTGAAAATGAATTGAAAGTGACCCCTCAGAGCCTTTTTAAGCTTGAAAATTAGGGTTTTTTTCACCCTAATTGGCTATCCTGCTAGGGTTTTGGACCCTTGAACCTGTTTTTGTCCAATTGAGGCCTATTTTACATCGTTTTATTGCGTTTAGACACGTTTTTGGCCTCTTGGAGCCTTTTTGGACCTGCCGAGCACCTTGTCCTCTTTTTTTCGCGAGATTACCCAAAAATCAAAATTTTCGTCCAATCTCTCTAGGGGGCAATATATTGTCATGTTTTCTCTCACCGGGCAGCAGTGGGGCAAGATTTTCAAAATGATTTTTTTTTCGCTTTGATTGAGATCGTTCATTCTTTGAACCAACGCAACGAGTGCATTGCTTCAAAGAGGGGCAAAATGTAGACACGTAAAATGTACAGATTGACATTGGACATCTGATCCTCACCACCAACATCATTTCATCCTGAATCATCCTTCGGTCTAACCATTTTATCAAATACCTGTATCTAATTAAAATCATCAATATTCCTCTCTTAATTAAATAAATCAGTTATCTAATTAAGTCACCTTTTCTTGATAATTAAATTAAATAATTAATTTTATTTAATTAAATCTCTTAAGTCTATCTAATAAATTAAATAAATTAAAACCTTATTTAGTTTAATCTAACATCATCTCTTTTAATTAAATAAATCAAAATTTTTATTTAATTAATCCCTTATCACATTCTTCTCATATTTGATTTAAATAAATCCACAAATTTAAGTCAAATAGGTCACATCATTTAATCCCTTCATTAAATTAATCAACTTCGATTAATTTAATCTCTCCTCATGTCCCATCCTCCATCTTTTACCACTTCCACATGAAAATAGACTTATTTGATTTATTAAATTTCTATTTTCCTTCAACAAGGCATCTTTTAAGGAATATTCCCCAAGTTTGAATTCAAAATCCAAGTGGGATAAGTCCTTCCAACAAGGCATTTACTCTCTCTTACATGTCCTTTGCCTTGATCCAAGTGGCATTCAATGCATTCTTCCTTCCCTCTTGCATGTCATTTCAACAATTTCAAAATTCAAATATATGCATTTATTGGCACAATCCTCAAAACTTGCACATCCTCCATCCACTCATAAGTGGACAAGTGGCACTTTTCCATTGGCTAATTCTTAGTCCCACGTTACTCTATTATTAACATTCATCCATATTAGCATTCTATAAATAAGAGGCTAATCTCCTCATTTGATCATCCACAATTTGAGTAAACTTACTATACTCAAATCATTAGCAAATTTCATCCATTATCATTGAGTTCATAGTTAGGTTATGCAGATTTTTCTATTGGAGCACTCATCAAGCATCAACAAAGTGGATCACTCTTCATCACACATCAATCTTGCATCATAGGAGTTGGGAAATGGCCAATTTTCACATCAAATTGGCACCAATTCCCCCATGGGATCAAGAGTTTGCTTGTTTTGATAGGATTTTAATCTATTTCATTGTGTTCTTCATTCTTCTTTCCTATTTTTAAACTATGCTAATGGATTTCTTGGGGAATCCTTGTTCTTGCTTTCATTTCATCTTCTAATGTGTTTGTTCATGTTGTTTTGCAGGTATTAGGATTTGGGTTCACACAATATTACCTCTAGAAACACCCTCCTAGGTTTAGCTAAGCCCAAAGTGAAGAATATTTTTTCCCCTCTTAGCAATTGACATGTCATCACTCATGAATTGATGAGTTGATCTATCCACCTTCATGAATGACATATCCCTTACATTGCAGTACATTAATCCCTCTAGAAGTGTGAGCAGTGATTTTGGGACCCAACGATCCTATCCTTACCAAGATCAAAAGGAGGGGAAGGGTATGGATATGTATTGGATATGTATATAGATGGGAGATAGACACATATATATTGGATAGGTAGATAGTACAAAATAAAATTTTCCTAAAGTGGGGGGTGGTATGGACTTGTGACAAGGATTCTTAAGGAAAAGTCATCTAAGGATTGTGGGATTCCATCTTGGTCCATAACTCTCATTATCATCATAGGGTTGAATGCATTTTTTCCTAATGGTAGGAAATATCACCATGATTTATGCAAATGACATAAGCACCAATCCATAGGGCCTCAAATTTACCATGATATCCCTTATCCTGAATTCTAGCATTCCACATTAAAACCAAGTCCCTTGTAGAAAACTTCTTTTTTGTGTCTCTTTTGTCAAATAAGTATTTGACCTACAATTGATTCTTCAAGTTGTTATTTTGTGCTACTCTTCTTGACTCATCCAACTCTATTAGTTGGTTAATTCTTCTATTCATGTTGTCAACAATACCATCTCCATATTCCTGGATAAATTTGTAAACTGGAAACATGTTATTTATTGGTATCCTAGCATCCAATCCATACACCAATTCATAAGGATATTTTTCTATAGCTTTCTTGATAGTTGTTTTATCATCCCATAATTGTCAATTTTAACTTTGAGTCCTAAGCCTTCTTGTTCTTTTCCATCACTCTTTTCATGATGTTGATGAGACTCTTATTACTGGACTCAACCTAACCATTTCCTTGTGGGTGGTAAGGGGAAGAGTATGATATGGTGATACCATAACCATTGCAAAAATCTGCAAACTCTTCTGACCTAAAACACATTGCATTATCCATAATCAATCTTGCAGGAGTACCAAATCTAATCAAGATGTTATCCATAATAAAATTGATGGCAGCCTTGCTAGTTGCCTTGTAGGAATTACCTCCACCCACTTGGTGAAGTAGTCTATGGCTACCAATATCCAACTATGGCCACCACTAGATTTTTCACTAAACTCACCAATGAAATCAATGCCCTATTACTGAAAAGGAGCCTCTACAATTTGTAGCCTAAGGGGTAAAGCACCAAAAACTTTCAAATTACTAGAAATTTTTTGGAAATCAACACACTTCTTTACCATTTCGTGTGTCAGAGAAAAGGGAAGGCCACCAATATCTAGATCTTAAGATTGTGTGAGCAGTTATTTTTTTTCCATTTAGTGGCCTCCACAAACACCACTGTGTATTTCCTAAAGGATTCCCCCTACTTGTTCCTCATTTACACACCTCAACATCACACCAACCCTATCCCTTTAATATAGGCAATCCTCTATCATGACATACTTTATGGCTAGCAATTTTAGTGTCCTTTTCTAATTATCAATCATGTGATTAGGGCAAGACATATTCTTTAGATAATATAGAATATCATTATACCAAGGGCGGCCATGAACAACACAACCTTTTACAAGAACATCATCATCTATCTAATTTATCTAATTGGAATCAAGATTTGATTTAGCCATCAACTTGGCTAAACATTTCCCTCTAACAAGTGTAGTTATTTGAATATCAATATTAAATTCTTGAATCTTGTTGATCTATCTACACCTTCTTCTAGTAACCTCATGTTGAGTAAATGTGTCTTTGACTATAGCATTGGGTGTATAAGCCACTATCTTGGCACCCACCAGGTAGGGTCTAAAGTTCTTCACAAATTTTACTAGAGCATAAACCTATTTTTCCATTATGTCATATTTCAATTATGTTGCTTGAAGTGACTTGTTGAATAAAGCAATGGGTTATTCATAACCCTCATAATTTTTTGTAACAAGACAATAGCTATAGTGTGAAATGATGAAAAATAAAATAACTGAAAGGGCTTAATAAAATTTGGTGACTTGAGGACTGGTGCCTCTTTGATGGCTTTCTTGATATCTTGAATGTCCTAATAGGCTCATCTCCCCATGCAACTGCTTCTTATTTTCTCAACATCTTGGAGATGGTCTAGCCAAAAAATGATTAAATCCCCTTTATTTTTTTAGGAATTAGAATCCTATCAATTGTTGCAACCCTTTATGGATAAATTTTCATCCCTTCTTTTAAGACTATGTGACCCAAAAAACTTCCCTCAGTGACCCCAAAGGTACATTGTTTAGGGTTTAGTGAAATTCCATATTCCAAAGGTCTTGCAAATATCTTTTCTAAATGCATACAATACTCTTCTTCCTTCTTGGAATAAGTTATGAGGTCATCTTGATACACCACCATAAATATATCTATAAAATCTAAAAAAGAAACATCCATGGCTCTTTGGAATGTAGCTATTGCATTAGTCAAACCAAATGGCATTCTGATATAACATATGTCCCCCATTGTGTGGTGAAGACATTTTTGTATTACTCTAACTCTTTCACTTTTACTTGATTATAACGAAAAAACCCATCCACCATGGACAAGAGCTCACACCCAATAACTCTATGCAATATTACCTCCAGATTTGGTAATGGGTAATTATCCTTTAATGAGGACATGTTTTGATTTCTAAAGTCTACACATAATCTGATATCCCCATTCTTCTTTCTAAAAATTATCAAATTTGAAACCTAGGTGGAATATCTGATATGATTTATAATCCCACCTTCTCTAAGCTTCATGAGTTCTTGTTACATTTTGACTACTAATGTAGCATTTATTGGCCTTTGTTTCTATCTAAAAGGCTTAGTATCTAGCCTTAAAGGGATTTCATGTTGGAACAAATCTTCTCTGTAAGCCTTTAGGTCATCATATGACCATGCAAAAATATGTTTGTACTTTTTTAGTAGAGATATCAACATTTTCCTAATTTTTGGGTTGAGCTTCTTACCAATATACACCTTCTTGGGTGCATAATCAGTTCCCAAGTTGACCTCCTCCATATTTTGTTCATGTGTAGAGTTTTTTTTGATATTGCATTTATCATAATTGTCAAGTACTCTTTCTAGGGCCACCAACCCTTTTGAGATCTTATTTTTCTTGAGTTGAATTACCTCATTTCCAAAAATGGTGTCCTTTCCATCAATTTTTTCAATAAAGTTCTGGAAGTCAATTTCTTGGTTGTGATACTCATCCACACAATGTAGAAACTTCAATAAATTAGTATCATTATTAAATATCTACCCATTTTGAATGTTGTCAGGTACTAAGGGTCTCACTTGGAATTCATCCTTTGATACTCCAAAAAAATTTATATCATCATGTCTCAAGGAAATGTTGGTAAGGATATCTACCATGGTTTTTTTTTACCTTTCTATCCAATCAATGGAAAAAGCATCAAACATCTCAATTGTGTCAAAAAAAACATTTATGTATTATTTTAGTCTCTTTTTTTTTACACATACCTAGCTCTAATTTGGGATACCACTAACTCAGAGTCACCAAAAACCCCAAGTTCCCTAATTTTATGTTTTCTTTCCATATTTAGTCCTAGTAGCAAGGCTTCATACTCAACAATATTATTTGTACTTTCAAACTTTAATGGGTAAGAATACTTGTAGGATTTACCTTCTGGTGATATGAGAATCACCCCTGCACCTGATCCTTCTTTCAAACAAGCCCCATCAAAATATATGGCCCATAAGCCATCTTCTTGAGTATGTTGCTTCACTCCATTTTTTTTTGCATTCTCATCCTTTGTTGGTTCTACATCTTCAACCTTTAATTTTTCCATGTCTATATCAATGAAATATAGATTATCATTTGGGTAAACATCCTCAATGAGGTTAACAACTCTTTTTTCTCTAATCAATTTGACTTCCCTACCATTCATAGGTATAGTAGCATAAGAGAGATCTAACTTCATGCTTCCTTGTACTGTTGTTGCCCATCCTCTTGACATGAGCATTCCATACTGTAACAACGAAAATAGGATGTCCGACCTTTGAGGAGATAGGGTTCCTACTTCACTATTGTTACACTCAAGGAAACCTTAGAGACCTCAATCTAAAGGTAGAAAGGGGGAAAGAGATCTTGCAATAAGGTGTCCTAGGGTTTGATTAAGGACTAAAAGTGGGTTCACCACCAAGCTAGGGCTTGGAAAGACAAGTAAATAAATGATATGCAAGACTTGAATAAATGACCTAGAAATAAATGCAAAACATAATACTAAACTAGAAAAGTACAGAGGTGTGCACCTGAAAAATTGCAGAAGATTGAATGGAGACCTAAAATGTTGAAAATACTAAATTTAATGCACACTGGGACTCATATGCCAGGTTGGGTGATTTAGTCCCAAATTAGGGTTTCTGGGCAGGAACACAAATCTGGCAGTGGCAGGTCAAACTCCTGAAATATGGAAATTTGACTGTACTAGGACTCATACGTCAAAAGTGGCATATCAATCCTACTTAGCTTTTCTAGAGGATCAAGATTTAAATCTTCTCTTCAATCTCTGCTTTATCTTCTTAACTTATTTTTTTCGGATCTGAAATGTTGAATTTTCCTCTGTAGTTGCCTTTTAGTGATCTTGTAAACAAGGTGGCGACTTTGCAAACTTGACAACTCTTCTCCAATTTTTGTCTTCAATGTGTCTTCAACCTAGGTCTACAAATAACACACTAAAGAGAGGGAAAGTTTTTGATTTTTTAGTAGAAATGGGTTTGCCTTGGTCAAACCCTGTTTTGGTAATCAAACCTTGAAATGAAATGAAATAGGAAGGAGGAATGATGAATGAACAAAATGCTATGTTGCAACTCACCAAACCCTAGGAGTAAAGTGTTGCAAACATGTATGAGATGGCTCCAAAGGATGTGGATCTTGAATTGAATGCTTTGCTTGAATCATGAAACCCTATATCACAAATGTTAGCTAAAAAATAAACATGATGCATGATGACTTTGAAATGATGCTTGATACTTGAATGATGCTCTAAAACATTTGATCAACTCTTGAAGGCTCTTGAATGCTTTTGTAGACTCTTGAATGCTCTTGTGAACTCAATTTTTCTATAAGGATGCTTACTCAACTTGCTAGGAGAAAAATGAAAGAAATAACCTTGTATTGCTACTTGTTTATGCCAAATTTCTTGAAATTACAACACTACAAGTCGACATCAGATCTAGGAGAATAAAATCCTACCAAGAATTTGAATTTAATTTAGGTTTAAGCCACATGAGACTCATAGGCCAGAAGTGGTCCCATTAGGCTAATCTTTGGAACACTTTTTCCAAGAAATGCTTAGATTGATGTGAAATCTAGATTGAGGCCTCAAAATTTAGGTGGGTCCCATAGGCCCAAGGTGGAATATGAGTCCTAGATCACTAAATTTGGGCCATACAATCCAAAAACACATGAATTATGATTGGATCTTGGTTTGTTTCAGGATTATCCTCGGAAAGATGCATTAATTAAGGCTTGTGGATGCAAAATAGGACCAAATAAGGCATAAAGAAGCCTAATTTATTAATGAAACCCTAGATTAGTGTGAAAGTGTAAAGGTATACTTTACAACACCCTAAATAAGGCACAATTAAGTTCATTTAGTTTACAAGGGGCCAAGACCTAATGTGAATGTGTTAAACACATTACAACACTAAATCAAGGCAACATTATGCTCAATTTAATAGGGAGGACCTAAACAAATGCGAAATGTAAGCGTATACATTTTTTGTCATTACACATACTGAGTTGGAATATCAACAAGTGTTACACTCATAGCATAATCCTTTTCAGGGAAAGTTTCCAACTTGAAAGGAACCTCTTTTACTATTCCAATTACAAGTACTTCCCTTGAGTCTATAGCAAAACATCTTTCATATGTTTGACTCACTTGTAACCCTAGATCTCTCATGATTGCTAAAGGCATGATTTTAGTGGAAGCTCTTGAATCTATCATGCAATTTTTGATCAATTTTTTACTTACTTGTAAGGTTACATAAAAAGGATCTACTTGATTAGGACAAGCAGTCAAGGTAGTACCTAAAAATACCTTAGGCAACTCATTGTGAGTTCCTTCAAACTCAATTTCATTCACCCCATCTTTCCCTTTGTCGGCAAGAACCACTTGTCTCCTCTTACTACAAATAGAGGTAGTACCATTAATGAGGTTCAATTCCTTTTCTTTATGCTCCTCTATCCTCATCATTTCCAATAAAGGAACTAAAATCTTAATTTGTGACAGGATTTGAGTCATATCTACAGTAGTGTACCTTGGGAGATCACAACTTGAAACAAACTTTTCACTTACCCTTTCCTACTTATTTTCAATTTTACTCTTCTGAGTAGGCTTAGATTCTATGCTTTCTTGATTACTATTTTCCTTTTGATACTTAGCCTTAACAAGGGGGAATACAACCTAATATTCAAACTTCTTAACATCCTTCCCCTTGATGTCCTTATTTTTTATAAGGGTTTTTCCTTTTGCATCATTATTTCCTTCTTTTATAAAAAGGCTACCAAGGTTTCCTTGATCATTGTTAATTGTTCTATTTCTCATACTATAGGTACTCTTTTCCTATGTAACAACAACAATAGTTAATGATCTGATGTCTTCATCTGGAGATCTTCTAAGTTTAACCTTTGTTTCTAATTTCAATTTGTTCACTCTAGCATGACCTTCATTTTCATCATCAAAGAAAACTTGATGATATGAATGTGTGTAAGGGGGAATCGATAAGTGCAATAAGATAATCAATGTTAAATGAATTAAACTAAATATAATTCAAAACAAAGACTAAGATTCATACCCATTACTCACGAAATGAAACTATGAAGAAATAAACTCAAATAATGCAATCACAGAAGAGAGCATAAAATAAAATCATAAACATAGTGTTACCATTGCATGTCCAAGTGTGTTCACAAAGATGTTGGATCACTGTTGTATCAATGTGAAGCCTCCATTTGTGCGTAGAAAAAGCTTCAAAGTGCAATGTTGTTGATCGAAGATGTATGTAAAGTTTGTTAAGAAATTGGTTTTGATTTTAGCATTACTTCGTTGTGTAAAATGTGTTGATTCTCTTATCATTTTTTAGGAAGAAGATGATTGTTATATATATTTTATGTTTTGAAATGAAGGATCAAGATCGTGTAATAGAATATCCTGATCAACGGTTTAAAACCATTGAGAGGATTTAGATGGGAATAATCAATGGATTTTAATTACATAATCGGTGCGATTGAAGAAATCAATTTGAGTGTTCAGTGGAATTGAGGAAATAGATTGAATAATCTATGGAATTGAAGAAAGCGTGTTGAGCCTTCACTGGGATTGAAGAATAGATGAATTAGTCAAGAATAGATGGATCAGTCAACCAATCAGAGTGAGCAATCTGGGGAACATAATTTTCTCTTGATCATAAAAGTGGATGAGGGTAATTAATTAATTAATATAATTAATTAAGCTTTTTTGAGTTGTAGGTGCAAATCATATTTGACTTTTGCAAACAAAGTTGTATTTTTTTTTGCTTTGACCTTTTTGGAAGATGTCTTGA
>VDFB02105785.1:509036405-509181286 GCA_007258455.2 Sequoia sempervirens
TGCTTCTTATTTTCTCAACATCTTGGAGATGGTCTAGCCAAAAAATGATTAAATCCCCTTTATTTTTTTAGGAATTAGAATCCTATCAATTGTTGCAACCCTTTATGGATAAATTTTCATCCCTTCTTTTAAGACTATGTGACCCAAAAAACTTCCCTCAGTGACCCCAAAGGTACATTGTTTAGGGTTTAGTGAAATTCCATATTCCAAAGGTCTTGCAAATATCTTTTCTAAATGCATACAATACTTTTCTTCCTTCTTGGAATAAGCGGTGAGGTCATCCTGATACACCACCATAAATATATCTATAAAATCTAAAAAAGAAACATCCATGGCTCTCTAGAATGTAGCTATTGCATTAGTCAAACCAAATGGCATTCTGATATAACATATGTCCCCCATTGTGCGGTGAAGACAGTTTTGTATTACTCTAACTCTTTCACTTCTACTTGATTATAACGAAAAAACCCATCCACCATGGACAAGAGCTCACACCCAATAACTCTATGCAATATTACTTCCAGATTTGGTAATGGGTAATTATCCTTTAATGAGGAAATGTTCAGATTTCTAAAGTCTACACATAATCTGATATCCCCATTCTTCTTTCTAAAAATTATCAAATTTGAAATCTAGGTGGAATATCTGATAGGATTTATAATCTCACCTTCTATGAGCTTCATGAGTTCTTGTTACATCTTGACTACTAATGTAGGATTTATTGGCCTTTGTTTCTATCTAAAAGGCTTAGTATCTAGCCTTAAAGGGATTTCATGTTGGAACAAATCTTCTCTGTAAGCCTTTAGGTCATCATATGACCATGCAAAAATATGTTTGTACTTTTTTAGTAGAGATATCAACATTTTCCTAATTTTTGGGTTGAGCTTCTTACCAATATACACCTTCTTGGGTGCATAATCAGTTCCCAAGTTGACCTCCTCCATATTTTGTTCATGTGTAGAGTTTTTTTTGATATTGCATTTATCATAATTGTCAAGTACTCTTTCTAGGGCCACCAACCCTTTTGAGATCTTATTTTTCTTGAGTTGAATTACCTCATTTCCAAAAATGGTGTCCTTTCCATCAATTTTTTCAATAAAGTTCTGGAAGTCAATTTCTTGGTTGTGATACTCATCCACACAATGTAGAAACTTCAATAAATTAGTATCATTATTAAATATCTACCCATTTTGAATGTTGTCAGGTACTAAGGGTCTCACTTGGAATTCATCCTTTGATACTCCAAAAAAATTTATATCATCATGTCTCAAGGAAATGTTGGTAAGGATATCTACCATGGTTTTTTTTTACCTTTCTATCCAATCAATGGAAAAAGCATCAAACATCTCAATTGTGTCAAAAAAAACATTTATGTATTATTTTAGTCTCTTTTTTTTTACACATACCTAGCTCTAATTTGGGATACCACTAACTCAGAGTCACCAAAAACCCCAAGTTCCCTAATTTTATGTTTTCTTTCCATATTTAGTCCTAGTAGCAAGGCTTCATACTCAACAATATTATTTGTACTTTCAAACTTTAATGGGTAAGAATACTTGTAGGATTTACCTTCTGGTGATATGAGAATCACCCCTGCACCTGATCCTTCTTTCAAACAAGCCCCATCAAAATATATGGCCCATAAGCCATCTTCTTGAGTATGTTGCTTCACTCCATTTTTTTTTGCATTCTCATCCTTTGTTGGTTCTACATCTTCAACCTTTAATTTTTCCATGTCTATATCAATGAAATATACATTATCAATTGGGTAAACATCCTCAATGAGGTTAACAACTCTTTTTTCTCTAATCAATTTGACTTCCCTACCATTCATAGGTATAGTAGCATAAGAGATCTAACTTCATGCTTCCTCGTACTGTTGTTGCCCATCCTCTTGACATGAACATTCCATACTGTAACAACGAAAATAGGATGTCCGACCTTTGAGGAGATAGGGTTCCTACTTCACTATTGTTACACTCACGGAAACCTTAGAGACCTCAATCTAAAGGTAGAAAGGGGGAAAGAGATCTTGAAATAAGGTGTCCTAGGGTGTGATTAAGGACTAAAAGGGGGTTCACCACCAAGCTAGGGCTTGGAAAGACAAGTAACATGCAAAACCTAATGATATGCAAGACTTGAATAAATGACCTAGAAATAAATGCAAAACATAATACTAAACTAGAAAAGTACAGAGGCGTGCACCTAAAAAATTGCAGAAGATTGAATGGAGACCTAAAATGTTGAAAATACTGAATTTAATGCACACTGGGACTCATATGCCAGGTTGGGTGATTTAGTCCCAAATTAAGGTTTCTGGGCAGGAACACAAATCTGGCAGTGGCAGGTCGAACTCCTGAAATATGGAAATTTGACTGTACTAGGACTCATACGTCAAAAGTGGCGTATCAATCCTACTTAGCTTTTCTGGAGGATCAAGATTTGAATCTTCTCTTCAATCTCTGCTTTATCTTCTTAACTTAATTTTTTCGGATCTGAAATGTTGAATTTTCCTCTATAGTTGCCTTTTAGTGATCTTGTAAACAAGGTGACGACTTTGCAAACTTGACAACTCTTCTCCAATTTTTCTCTTCAATGTGTCTTCAACCTAGGTCTACAAATAACACACTAAAGAGAGGGAAAGTTTTTGATTTTTTAGTAGAAATGGGTTTTCCTTGGTCAAACCCTGTTTTGGTAATCAAACCTTGAAATGAAATTAAATAGGAAGGAGGAATGATGAATGAACAAAATGCTATGTTGCAACTCACCAAACCCTAGGAGTAAAGTGTTGCAAACATGTATGAGATGGCTCCAAAGGATGTGGATCTTGACTCTTGCTTGAATGTTGTAGATCTTGAATTGAATGCTTTGCTTGAATCATGAAACCCTATATCACAAATGTTAGCTAAAAAATAAACATAATGCATGATGACTTTGAAATGATGCTCTAAAACATTTGATCAACTCTTGAAGGCTCTTGAATGCTTTTGTAGACTATTGAATGCTCTTGTGAACTCAAATTTTCTATAAGGATGCTTATTCAACTTGCTAGGAGAAAAATGAAAGAAATAACCTTGTATTTATACTTGTTTATGTCAAATTTCCCGAAATTACAACACTACAAGTCGACATCAGATCTAGGAGAATAAAATCCTACCAAGAATTTGAATTTAATTTAGGTTTAAGCCACATGAGACTCATAGGCCAAAAGTGGTCCCATTAGGCTAATCTTTGGAACACTTTTTCCAAGAAATGCTTAGATTGATGTGAAATCTGGATTGAGGCCTCAAAACTTAGGTGGGTCCCATAGGCCCAAGGTGGCATATGAGTCCTAGATCGCTAAATTTGGGCCATACAATCCAAAAACACATGAATTATGATTGGATCTTGGTTTATTTTAGGATTATCCTTGGAAAGATGCATTAATTAAGGCTCGTGGATGCAAAATAGGACCAAATAAGGCATAAAGAAGCCTAATTTATTAATGAAACCCTAGATTAGTGTGAAAGTGTAAAGGTATACTTTACAACACCCTAAATAAGGCACAATTAATTTCATTTAGTTTACAAGGGGCCAAGACCTAATGTGAATGTGTTAAACACATTACAACACTAAATCAAGGCAACATTATGCTCAATTTAATAGGGAGGACCTAAACAAATGCGAAATGTAAGCGTATACATTTTTCGTCATTACACATACTGAGTTGGAATATCAACAAGTGTTACACTCATAGCATAATCCTTTTCAGGGAAAGTTTCCAACTTGAAAGGAACCTCTTTTACTATTCCAATTACAAGTACTTCCCTTGAGTCTATAGCAAAACATCTTTCATATGTTTGACTCACTTGTAACCCTAGATCCCTCATGATTGCTAAAGGCATGATGTTAGTGGAAGCTCTTGAATCTATCATGCAATTTTTGATCAATTTTTTACTTACTTGTAAGGTTACATAAAAAGGATCTACTTGATTAGGACAAGCAGTCAAGGTAGTACCTAAAAATACCTTAGGCAACTCATTGTGAGTTCCTTCAAACTCAATTTCATTCACCCCATCTTTCCCTTTGTCAGCAAGAACCACTTGTCTCCTCTTATTACAAATAGAGGTAGTACCATTAATGAGGTTCAATTCCTTTTCTTTATGCTCCTCTATCCTCATCATTTCCAATAAAGGAACTAAAATCTTAATTTGTGACAGGATTTGAGTCATATCTACAGTAGTGTACCTTGGGAGATCACAACTTGAAACAAACTTTTCACTTACCCTTTCCTACTTATTTTCAGTTTTACTCTTCTGAGTAGGCTTAGATTCTATGCTTTCTTGATTACTATTTTCCTTTTGATACTTAGCCTTAACAAGGGGGAATACAACCTAATATTCAAACTTCTTAACATCCTTCCCCTTGATGTCCTTATTTTTTATAAGGGTTTTTCCTTTTGCATCATTATTTCCTTCTTTTATAAAAAGGCTACCAGGGTTTCCTTGATCATTGTTAACTGTTCTATTTCTCATACTATAGGTACTCTTTTCCTGTGTAACAACAACAATAGTTAATGATCTGATGTCTTCATCTGGATATCTTCTAAGTTTAACCTTTGTTTCTAATTTCAATTTGTTCAATCTAGCATGACCTTCATTTTCATCATCAGAGAAAACTTGTTGATGATATGAATGTGTGTAAGGGGGAATCGATAAGTGCAATAAGATAATCAATGTTAAATGAATTAAACTAAATATAATTCAAAAAAAAGACTAAGATTCATACCCATTACTCATGAAATGAAACTATGAAGAAATAAACTCAAATAATGCAATCAAAGAAGAGAGCATAAAATAAATTCATAAACACAGTGTTACCATTGCATGTCGAAGTGTGTTCACAAAGATGCTGGATCACTGTTGTATCAATGTGAAGCCTCCATTTGTGCGTAGAAAAAGCTTCAAAGTGCAATGTTGTTGATCGAAGATGTATGTAAAGTTTGTTAAGAAATTGGTTTTGATTTTAGCATTACTTCGTTGTGTAAAATGTGTTGACTCTCTTATCATTTTTTAGGAAGAAGATAATTGTTATATAGATTTTATGTTTTGAAATGAAGGATCAAGATCGTGTAGTAGAATATCCTAATCAACGGTTTAAAACCATTGAGAGGATTTAGATGGGAATAATCAATGGATTTTAATTACATAATCGATGCGATTGAAGAAATCAATTTGAGTGTTCAGTGGAATTGAGGAAATAGATTGAATAATCTATGGAATTGAAGAAAGCGTGTTGAGCCTTTAGTGGGATTGAAGAATAGATGAATTAGTCAAGAATAGATGGATCAGTCAACCAATCAGAGTGAGCAATCGAGGGATCATAATTTTCTCTTGATCATAAAAGTGGATGAGGGTAATTAATTAATTAATATAATTAATTAAGCTTTTTTGAGTTGTAGGTGCAAATCATATTTGACTTTTGCAAACAAAGTTGTATTTTTTTTTGCTTTCACCTTTTTGGAAGATGTCTTGAATAATTTATTTAATTATTCAAGTTTAGGGGAAAATGATTTAATTAAACTATTAAGTATTAATAATTTAATCCATTTATAAGAATAGTATATATTAGCGACTAGAGGACACAATCTCCCCTCTGAAATATGCTTTATGTTAAAGTTCCATGACAAACCCTGCTTTATGATCTCCTAATGGTACATCAATTTGAAGCCCCATAAACTTTGCAATAGCTTCATCATTTTGGAATTGATCCAAAACAGGCGTATGGTGTTGTTGGTCCCAATCTATTAGTTGTGGGTAGCAAAGGGGTAGGTTGTCATCATTATCTGTAAAGCTTACGAAAGTTGTGGAAATGGTCAATATGGCTCTGGCATCATTCTCCCCTTGGGTATCTAGGTCATCATCACTAGAGGTGACAAAGGAAGGAGAATCCCATTCATACTCGTTCAAGTATGTTTCATAAGTACAGTCTTTGAATATAGGTTTGCTAAGTCATCTAGGGAATATACTTATGCTAAAGCTTTCAAATAAGTCCTCAATGGGAAAATAGTTGTCCATAAGATGGTAGATATCTGATATCTTAACGTTAGTAGAAGGAGCTATTTTCTTACAAGAGGTATGTCTAGTGTTTGGAGTCACCACGCCTATCGAATCATAGCCTAGTCCCATGTTCTTCTTCCTTTGTTCCACTATAATAGGTTCCCATCTTCCTTGTTTGTGTCGCCCAAAGCCACCTTTTCCAGTGTATCCCATTTGTTTAGCCATTTGGTGCCCTTTACTATTAGGATCAATGAGAAGGGGTTGTATTTTTTCTGGTTCTTTTTGTTCTTCCTTATAGATCATTCCTCTTTGAATATTTCCTCATCCTTCATATCTCCCCACTTCACAAAGATCGTGGATTTGGCTACCATTTTTATTGCTTGAACATGTTTGATCTTTTTAGGCCCTCCATAAACCTTTGGTGTTGGGGGAAGCATTCCAATGCAAAAGTCTTGATTGAAATGATAGTTCCTGTTACCTTTGTCAAGTACTTGAATCTTGGACTCAGATTTTGTTTTCACACTTGATATGGGTTTAACTGAGGTTGACGGTAGTACTGATGGGTCAACATATGAGGAGTGAAATGATATATCATTACTAAGTATACGTTGGATTTTGTTGTATTTCTCGTTCAATTTTGCACAGTAGTGGAAGGGTTCAAGATCAACATATAATGTAACCTCCTTTCCTTCGTGGGGAAATTTTAGACACTGGTGGAATGTTAAAGGAACTACTTGTAGTGCATGAATCCATGGGTTTCCTAGAAGAAGGTTATATGGTAACTCAAGGTCCAGTATGTAACATTTTTTGTTGTTGTCGGTCCTATTTGTACAAGTAGCTTGATTGTCCCTTCTGAATTTATTTCTAGGTCATCATAAGCCCTTATAGTGATGCTCTTTCCTTTGTCAATTACATCATCAGAATACCCTAGTTATCTAACAAATTTCAAGGTACAAATGTTTAAACCTGCACTATCAATACTCTTTTGACCATATGTTTGTGGACACCAACCTTTATATAGAGGGCTTGGTTATGGAACAACTTATGCAAAAGGTCTTTCTCAGGAAATACTAAATGATGATTGTCCATGATTTTTCCAACCATGGCTTGAAACTGATCAGGATTGAGGCCATTAGGGACCAATTCTTCCAAACCTTTCTCTATTATTTCTCTATGCGCGAGCGATAATTTCAACAACTCTAGTATGGAGATCAAAGTGGGAATCTTCATCAATTGTTCCATAATACAATAGTCATTGGATGACTTAGTTTTAGGTTTAGGTGGGGATCCTTGTATTGTGACTTTCCCTTGATAGGTAGTTACATTACATTAAGGGTCACTTCCTCATATTGTTAACACATTAACCCTAGTGTCATCTGCTTGTGAGAGGGTACCTAGGATAGTGTCACCGTAGGTGTAGTTGGCATTGCGATAGTCTTGTTCTTTCCCTTTGTCATTTTTCTTAACATGGTTAGGAATTGGATTCATGTATATTTGGAGGTCTTTGTTTCTAGGATGGTGTTCGATGTCAACTTCTCCCTTGTCGATTAAGTCACGTATTATATGTTTAAGTCTCATGCAGTTATTTGTCATATGTCCCTTGATCTTTTCAAACTTAAATAAGTCTTTTTCAATTTACCATGGTGTTTTGAAACTCGGCTCTTCATAGTTTGGGCGGTTGTTGACTTTGATGAGGTTTTGTTGAATTAATTTGTGCATGATCATCTCAAGTGGTCCTCCTAATGTAGTAAATTTCCTCCTTCGTTGGTCATATTTTCTTTGTTTCCCTCCTTTATTTGTCTGTTGGTTATTTGATTGATTATTTTTGGGATGGGTGAGTTGATTGTTTTGTACGTTGTTGGGAGCATAGCTTGTTTGTGACACTTGGGGTTTGTTTTGTGGTCCATTGGGATTTTTCACATTCCATACAACTCTAGCATCAACAACTCCATCGTTTGTAATATTTT
Organism: Sequoia sempervirens; assembly: GCA_007258455.2. NCBI lineage: Eukaryota > Viridiplantae > Streptophyta > Pinopsida > Cupressales > Cupressaceae > Sequoia > Sequoia sempervirens. The sequence continues at coordinate 509,044,411 of VDFB02105785.1, forward strand.
TTTTCTTGGCCCAAATCTTGGGTTTCTCATTTGAACCAGAAGAGTTGTCTTTTGGGTTGTTTAGCTTAATCACTTCCCTTGCTATTAGATCTCTTTTAATGCGTAGTCCCTTTTCAATAGTCTCTTCAAAGTTAGCAGGGTACAACATGGTGAGTTGATAATTGATTTCTGCTTGGACATTGGAAACATAGATATCCATCAGTTCTCTATCAGGAATAGGCCACTTGCACCTACTAGCTTTATGTCTCCATCTTTGTAGGTAGGATGTAAAGGATTCTCCTTGACTATGTTTAATCTTGTAGAGGTCAGTGATGGTGATATCCTATTCTATGTTGAATGAGAAGTGGTTCACAAAATTTTTAGTCAACTCATCAAAACTCCTAATGCTTGATGGTAGATGGGAGAACCATTCCATAGTGTGACCAATAATAATGCATGGAAAAAGTCTCATTAGGTAGGAATCATTGTTTTGCACTTCCATGCAAGCTACCGAGAAATCTCGCACATGTTCTACTAGATCTCCTTTTCCCTTGTACTTGTCAAACTTTGGTATTTCAAAATTTTTAGGGAAAGGAAGCATCATAATAAAGTGATCAAAAGGGAATGGACATATATCCTATAGAGTGTAGGTCTTCTTGGGTTTTCCAATCTAGATATCCAATATCTTTTGATTTAGGGCTTGTAGTTCCATGCCTACTTATGTGTTTGGTATATTTATTTGTGGACCTTGTGTGTAGTAGTCTTGTTGTCCCAAAATGTTTGTTTGGTCATAAGTTGGGTATTGTTGAGGTATAGGACCTTGGTAACCATGTTGAGTGGAAGGAGAGTTAAGTTCTTGTACGAAAGGAGGGTTAGGTCCTTGTTGATTGTAAGGAGGGTTAAGTACTTTTTGAAAGGAAGGAGGGTTAGGTCCTTGTTGATTGTAAGGAAGGTTAAGTCCTCGTTGTATGGAAGGAGGGTTAGGTCCTTCTTGAATGTAAGGAGGATTAAGTCCTTGTTGATTTTTTTGAAGAGGGGTACCGTGATAGTGTGTTGGTGGTACACCTTGCTGTTGGGATGAATTTTTTTGAAGGTTACCTTGGTAGTGCATTGGTGGTACACTTTGTTGTTGGGATGAATTGTTTTTAAGGTTACCCTAGTAGTGTGTTGGTGGTACACCTTGTTGTTGGGATGAACTGTATTGAAGGTTACCCTAATAGTGTGTTAATGGTACACCTTGTTGTTGGTATTGTTGATTGGAAAGGGTGCCATGTGGCACACCTTATTGACTGAAAAGGATACCCTGTGGCACATCTTGTTGATGTTGATTGGGAAGGGTACCATGTGGCACACCTTGTTGATTGAAAAGGGTACCCTGTGGCACAACTTGTTGATGTTGATTGAGAAGGATACCATGTGGCACACCTTGTTGATTGAAAAGGGTACCCTATGGAACACCTTGTTGATGTCGATTGGGAAGGATACCCTATGGCACACCTTGTTGATTGAAAAGGGTACCCTATGGCACACCTTATTGATGTTGATTGGGAAGGGTACCATGTGGCACACCTTGTTGATGTTGATTGGGAAGGGTGCCATGTGGCACACCTTCTTGATGGAAAAGGGTATCTTGTGGCACACCTTTTTGTGAATTTTGTTGTGGAAATTTCCCTTGTTGATTTTGTATATTTTGGGAAGGGTTAGTATAAGAAGTGTTTTGGGGTATGTATTGAGATGGACCTCCTTGATATTGTTGGGCCACTGTTGCTTTTTTGATTTGGGATTTTTTCCTAAACAAAGGGTTGTCCATTGATTGATCATTTCCTTGTGAGAAGATTTGTGGCATGTTTGGAATCTCCAATGGTTTGGGTATTTCCCTCAAAACTGATTTATCCCCTAACGGAATGAGGTGAGGATCCTTAAGACCTTCCATGTTAAAGTATATAGGAAACTTAGCTCCACTTTGTGCTAATTTGAAGAAGTAGGTGTTTGGATCCTTTCATAAGATTTTTTCCATTAGTTTAAGTACCTTGGGAATGTTGGAGTGTTGAAAGAATTATTCATCTAATTATTCCTCACTATCCACTTCTTCTATGACCATGTCCTTAGGATTTTGGTTTGGCTTATCCATCATTTCTTGTTGTCTATGGATTACCTCCTCACTTGGTGGTTGGTTTGATGTTGCTTTGAATGTTGGTTCCTTTCGAGGAGTTATAAGGTCACTTGGTCTATAATCCCATGGGTCACTTCCGTCATTTGTGGTGTTGGCTGGGGGCATACTAGCACTACTTTTTTTTGCTTCCATATTTTTTCTATGTTGTGATCATGTGGTTGTCATAAACAAGCATCAAGATTTTGTGGAAGTTTGGTGATTTCTAACTATGGAATAAAAGAATGCTTTGTTTTTGGGATTTTCTATTTTTTGAGTGTTTTGGGATTTTATGTTTTAAAGGATGCTGTCTATTGCTATGTAGGAAGTGGTAATACAATCCTTCTAACCACAAGATCCATTTTCCTTTCCTCTTTATCTAGGATGTTAGTTGTGTTTCTCCATTGAGTTGGTGTTTTGTTTCTCTCAAATATGAAACTTCTCAAACTATTGATGATGTTTGTTTGTTCACCCTCAATTCGTGTGAGACTTGGTTGTATGATAGGTGCCATAAGATTTGGTTGTTGAACCGGAGCAATTGGACACAAAATGGTCATAAAGTGAATGGTGTTTTGATATGGTTTTCGTGATACTCAAGACCCTAAAGTTTGAGTGATGTTTTGGGAATGACGCTATTTTTGGGACTCAAAATGTTCAAAGACTTGGATCGATATTTCACTTCTTTTTCTAGAGGATATGTTGCGGGAAATTTACTTGAACTAGCTTTGAGGTTCAAGCAAATGTTGATATCTTAGAAGTTTGAGTGAAGGAATGATCCAAGTTGTTTTTTTTTTATTTTGAATTATAAAAGTAGGATGAGGTGTTGGATTTTGCAAATGGATGATGGACTGATGTAAATTATGACATGTTTTTGGGAGTCTAACTATTTTCATTCTCACACACTTGTAACCATTTTTAGATCAGTTTCTGACTTTCACCAGACAATAGAGAAAAAGCGACAGTCTTAGAGCAATAGCGACAATTTTTCTATCAAAAGCAGCCAACTTTATGTCAATAGCGTTTAAGTTCTGAAAGCAAATGTGGTAAGGTTTTTCAAGAGCGGCTTCTGTTTCAAGTTTTCTATCTAGTAAATAGTGCAAGAAAAAGTGATCTTCTTGGTCAAAAGCGACCAGTTTTTGGTCAACTGTGGGCAACAAAATGGATCAAGTGTAGTAAAATTATGATCAATTGTGATAGGTTTTATGTCAAGTGTGTTCAAATTTTCAAAAGCAATAAAGTTTTAATAGTCACTATCAAAAACCAAAGAGCAAAAGCAAGCTATTTTAGGTTGATTGCAGCTAGTTTTAGATCAATTGCAACATAAACAACAACAATAGTGGTATTTTGTGTAGATTTGTTTTTTAGTTTCTATTTTGGAAACAACTTTGGATAAATTTGTAGATTTGATGTCTTTGTTGATTAGATTTGAGATTTTGGCAAGTGATATCATGCAACACAACAATCAAAACTATTTGACCCTAAATGTCTATAACTTTAAGCGTGTTTCTTTCCACAAAAGGTCAAAGTTCGTCGAAGTCAAAATGCTAAAGTCATAGTTTCCAATGTTTACTTTTTCCTTAGTGTGACTTGAAATCTAAGCCTAAATATTCAGAAACCTTAAAGATATTTGTTTAAGATATATCTTTTTAGGAGTGAAAATATAGGGCTCTTTTCAAAGTATTCTCACTAAGTCAAAAGGGTTTGATGTTTGATAACTATGTTAAATACTTGTTTTGATGTGTTCATTTTAATTCAATAAAATGTTTGATGTTTCCAAGTAACCGAAAGATTTGGAAATTTAGTGAAGACAATTTACATCCTAGGGATAGACACATTCTTTTAGGCAGGCTTACCTCATGCCTCGAAGGGATGATTTTACATACAACTAATGGAGAGTGTATTAAGCTCAACCATAAGTCAGACTTGGTAAGTAGCTTCTTGGAATCAAAGTTTTGATACACCACTTCAAAGAATTTTTTTGGCTAAAAAGGTGGCTTCTACAACATTGGGTCTTAGTAATGCTCAGGGAATCCAATGCTTGGCTAGCATCCAACAAGCCACTTAAGGCTTTAACCAACTTACTTGGGGCTCAATATACACAAGATACATCACCTTTCGTGAATGGCACTAACGGCCAATTAATCATTGATGCAAGTCATTTGGCATTTAGCCTTGACCATTTATATAGAGGCTTGAGCGAAATACCGCTTTGAGTCACCTTTGAGTTCTCCAACGTGGGATGTGTCTTAAAAGGAATGCCCTCTAAAGGTAATGCTTTGAAATGAAAACAATATGTGAAACTCAAGATGCTTTTCATCACCCAAGATCACCAAAAGGTGTGAGGGGAGAGGATAGACACCTAGTTTCCAAACGCGGAAGACACAGTATACACTTCATTACAATGTTCTTTTTAAGCCCCTTGAACAATGCTATCCAAAAAAAGGGAAATAAAGTGTGTACAAGATAGCAATTTGTTTTACGTGCACAAAAATGAAGCATTATGGATTTCAAGTGATTAGATATCAGTGTGCAAATCAAAAAATATTTGTCCAATTTTAAGCCCAAAACTGAGTGTTTCTAACAATCCTCGTCTTAAACTGGTCAAGAAAAGTAAATCGTTTGTTTCATCAACATATCGAAAGCATTGGTCAAAAGACAACATTCCATTATAGAGCACCAAAAATGAAGTGTTATTCTAATCTAGAAAACCTTTGAAAATTCTTTTTAGAACACCAAAATGAAAGCGTGTAAGTTTGTGGGGTTCATTTTTATAGCACCAATTTCCAAGTGTGTTCCTAAACTAGAAAACTTCTTGAAATTTTCTTTTTAAAGCCCCAAATTCAAATCTTGTTCTAAACTAAAAAGATTTTTGAATATTCTTTTTAGAGCACCAAATCAAAGGCATGCAAGTTGTGGGGTCCATTTAAAGCACCAAATTCAATTTTTTCCTAAACTATGAAAGCTTCTGAAAATTTCTTTTTAAAGCACCAATTGAAAATAATTCTAATCGAGAAATATTTTTGAATGTTCTTTTTAGAGCATCAAATCAAAGGCGAGTGAGTTGTGGGGTTCATTTTATAGCACCAATTTCAAAGTTTTCTAATCTAGAAATATTTTTGAACGTTATTTTTAGAGGACCAAATGAAAGGCGAGTGAGTTGTGGGGTTCATTTTATAGCACCAATTTCAAAGTTTTCTAATCTAGAAAGCTTTTAATCATTTGGGGCTTGGACCGTTCGCCTTCTCTGCAATGAAAGTGTTAATTGTTTTTGATGTAAAGTGTACCATATCTTGCAAGAGTTGCACAAATGAAGTTAGCAAACACAAAAACATCCAAACAAGTACCTATTAGTATAAAAAATTGAAAAACTTTTTAAATCTCGAATTAAAAAAATGACGGAGCAAAAGCAAAACTTTTAAGCAAAAATGACCCTTGTTATTTTTTGACAACTGTGGTTAGGAAAATAAAAAGTGGCTCTATAATGGGTGACTGCATTCATATTTTTGAAAAGCAATTTTATTTTTGAGGCAGAAGCGGGTAGAAAAAGTAGAAGCGACCGAAAAAAAAGCGAGCGCGGTAAAAATGACAAAGCAACCGAGAAAACTTCCTATAGCTTTTGCATGAAGATTTTTCAAATACGTTTCTGAAACCTGCAACTAAAAAACACACTCAAGGAAATGTTAATGCTAAGGACCATGGGTCCCACCGGGCGTGCCAGAATGTGTAAGGGGGGAATCGATAAGTGCAATAAGATAATCAATGTTAAACGAATTAAACTAAATATAATTCAAAACAAAGACTAAGATTCATACCCATTACTCACGAAATGAAACTATGAATGAACTCAAATAATGCAATCAAAGAAGAGAGCATAAAATAAATTCATAAACACATAGCGTTACCATCCTATGTCGAAGTGTGTTTGTAAAGATGTTGGATCGTTGTTGTATCAATGAGAAGCCTCCATTTGTGTGTAGCAAAAGCTTCAAAGTGCAATGTTGTTGATCAAAGATGTATGCAAACTTTGTCAAAAAATTGGTTGTGATTTTAGCATTACTTCATTGTGTAAAAGATGTTGATTCTCCGATCATTTTTTAGGAAGAAGATGATTGTTATATAGATTTTATGTTTCGAAATGAACGATCGAGATCGTGTAGTAGAATATCCTAATCAACGGTTCAAAACCGTTGAAAGAATTTAGATGGGAAGAATCAGTGGATTTTGATTATGTAATCAGTGTGATTGAAGAAATCAATTTCAGTGTTTAGTGGAATTGAGGAATAGATTGAATAATCTGTGGAATTGAAGAAATCATGTTGAATCTTCAGTGGGATTGAAGAACTAATGAATCAGTCAGGAATAGATGGATCAGTCAACCAATTAGAGTGAGCAATCAGGGGATCGTAATTTTCTCAATTATAAAAGTGGGTGAGGTTAATTAATTAATTAAGCCTTTTTGAGTTGAATGTGCAAATCATATTTGACTTTTGCACAAAGTTGTACTTTTTTTGTTTTAACCTTTTTGGAAGATGTTTTGAATAATTTATTTAATTATTCAAGTTTAGGGGATAGTGATTTTATTAAACTATTAAGTATTAATAATTTAATTGATTTAGAGGAATATGATATATTAGTGACATAATTAAATAATTGATATTTATTTAATGAATCAAGAGGAATAAAGAATTAAAGATATAAATAAATAAATATGATTTATTTAATTAATCAAGAAGATTGATTGAAATGAACTAATTGAATAACATAAAGTCATTTAATCAATAGTGGAAATATGATTTTAGAATATAATTAAATAATTAGACATTATTTAATCATTAGGAAAAGACGAATATTAATAGTGTTAACATGCTAGTTCACAGGCTAGGACAATTTTAGGTGTCTACAAAATGATTTTGATGTCTTCTATCCTAGACATCAACCTCTGAGCATACTTCCTCTAAAGAATAGTGACCAATAGTTGGGCCCATTCCAAACATCATTTTTATTCCTTGTTCCTCCATATGTGAATTATCACGATCATTATACGACTCATGGCCTCAATAAAATTTTCATTATTTCTCTTTAGAGGGTTGGGGGTTTCCTTGTTTTGCACATTTCTCTAAGTATTCTGGATAAGCTTGCCATTATGAGAATTGGTATTTTGTGGTTGATTTGAAATCTTTGGAATTTATCTTGCCTCTGATAGTTTGGTTTATCATGAGGTAAACCCTTGTCATTTCTTGTAACCTTGTAACTGAGATCCTTTAGGGAACTCATTATTTTGTCATGTTTGTCTTCAGGGGGCACCACTTTGTTTTGGTGTCCTCGAGGATTCTACAAAATTTTGACATCTCTCTTGTTGACCTTTCCTTAAGCTTTCATGTTGCTTTCAATATGGATTGCAATTATAAATGCATACCTTAGGTGTTGAGGTTTTTTATCTCTCAACTCATCTTCCATTTTGGGGTCATAAGAATTGCAATATAGGACCAAACACATAGACTCAAGGGGCTTCGTATCATTTGGAACCTTGTTGTAAATCCTATTGAATCTCACATTGAACTCTAAAACAGACTCATTGAACCCCTTGTTGATACTTGTAAACTCATTAATTAAAAACCTAGGGTCAATAATATTTTCATATTGTTCTTTGAACACCGTCTTGAAATCCTCCCAAGATGCAATACCACCATCAAGAAAATTTATATACTAGTCTCTAGCCTCACTAGTCAAAGACTACATTAACAACTTCATGACAACATATTCTTTTTCAACCTCAAAGTCATCCAGTAAATTCAAAAAGGTACTTAGATGCTCTTCACTACTCACTGTATCACTACTTGAAAATTTAGAAAGCTATTTCATTACTTCATAAGGAACTTGATTATGGTATCCAGGGATTCCCCCAAAATCAAGTTGTTTGTATCTATCCATATGAAGGGGTTTTCTTCCAGGAGAGTTTCCTTCTCCAAAATTTTGCTGACCACCCTGGTTTAGAGGGGGATTTTTCTACACATGTGGTTGTGGTGTGGGGATATTTTGACCTCCCACATATGGTGGAACAATATTTTTCACTTGAGGCCCAGTTTGATATTGTCCTTGGGTATTTGGTATATACTTTCTAGCTCCTAGATTTTTTCCCACATATTGTGCCTAAGACATACTTCCCACACTAATACTCTATTGTGACTACTGAATCTAAGTAGGGTTAATTTGAGGGCTTTCTGAAACACCAAAGTTCAATGGTATGTAACTCATACCAAGATTACTTTGTGGATTATATGGACCTACACCTCCTCATGGGGTATTTTCCCACATAGGCTGCATTAGTCACATTTTGTGTGGTGATGTTTGGTTGAGGATTACTCCATGAACTCACATGGGAGGTACTCAAAGGAAGACTTATTTGATGATTGGTTTTAGTTTGATTTTGAGGAGTGGATATGGAGGTACTAGCAACATTTTTTGTAGCTCTCATACTATCAAGCATTTTTCTCATTTCACCTCTTTTACTTATTTCTTCTCTAATTCTTTCTTCTTCTAACCTATTCATCTCTAATTGCATATCATTCATTTCCTTATTCAACTACTCCTCAGTCAAGGGTGTACTAATAGTAGTAGGGGCTTGTGGAGTAGCTAGGAGGGCTTTAGTAATATTAGAGGTTACATTCCAGTGGTGAATTGGGGATTAACAGGATTTTCAAATGAAAAATTATAAGGCTTTGAAGTTGTAGAATAACCATACTTCAAGTTGGCACTATATCTTTCACAGGTCTAGCTTTTCTTTGTTGGCCTACCCCTCCCAACAATGGTGTATCCTCAAAACCTTCATCACCAAAGAGATTGTATCTATCTTGAGAATTATCAAAACTATCTTGACTATGCAAGATATAATCAATATTTTTATCAAAGGTAGGATCAGACTTACTTGCGTCTTGGTATCTCACTTCTTTATTCCTTAAATATTTGTTTCTCCAAGTTCTCTTGCTCCTTGGGAGTTCCTTTTTAAGTCTCCTTGTAGGTTCAACATTGCGGATTGATATTCTACCATGCATGATGGCAGTTCTCAGATTCTTCTTTGTTTCAATTGGTCCTTCAAATGTAGCAGAGTATAGAGTCACCACCCAAATTATTAGGAATAATATCCTCCCTTAATGCACCCCTGATAGAAACCTCAAGCTCATCAACTTCTCAAAATATTCCTCACATATGGCTTTAAATAAAACTCGACTCAATCCACTAGGACATAGACAACTAGGTAGAAAGTGCCTTTTGTACCTAGTAGAGTTGCCAATCTGTTGGTGTTCCCAACTGATTTTCTGAGTTTTCCTAAAATTAGCTAGTTTTATCCTCAAAAACCCTAGGTCAATGGCCAACAAACAAGAGACAAATTTTACAAGCTCTCCTCTACACTTTAGGCTCCACAAAACCAAGGTGGGTTCCCCTATAACATCATGCAACAATAATAACCTACAATGATGCCTTTGCTAACAGATTCTTCACACTAATTTGCAAGAGGTGTATTTAATGGGCTAAATCATCTTAAGAATCTTTTATATGAACTATTATGATTTTTAACTTGTGGGCTTGATCATAACATAATGAAAAATATAATAAAGTAAATATTTTTTGGATTTTATATTTGATTCCATCTCAAATTTAAACTTTGAGAGTTAGGTTGATCTCCACATAGAGTCTAGAAATGAAGAAAACACCTACAACAAACCAACCTTTGGCTTCTAATAACCTTGTTTCCTTACAACAAGAAACCAACAAATGAACAATATTATCAAACTACGTAAGGATCCATATTATAACAACACAACCCCAGATAAATGAACTGAAAGAAAACTTACTCCATTCCCTGAATAAAAGAAAAAAATTCATGCATCCATAACATAAACTATGAAATGAGAACCATAAGATAATCCTTGATTATATTGACTGAAAGGTAGTTTGTAAAATAGTGGAGAGAATGGGAAATTGATATTAAAACTTGGTGCAATACAATGGGAATTTAGGTTATCTATTGTTATTACAAAGCAAAATTATAACATTTCCTCTCTTGGTTCCAAAGGAATTACCTAGATTCAACCTAAAAACTATACAAAGATTTACAAAAACTAAGAAGTATAAGCCTTTGAATGAGGCCCAATTTTTCCTCTTATAGACACAAGGGAAGCAACAAGAAAAAGGAATCACTCAACCACCTAGTCACAAGAGGAAAAAATCTAGGTGGTGCAATATTTACAAAGGATAAAATTTGGTTCAAAAAATTGATGGCCACCCAAAAAGTAGTTGGAGATATTTTGTAACATTAAAGTTAGTGTATGGAAGAAGATCTCCTCAAAATTTCTCCTTGCAGCAGATAGGACACCTCTGACATTCTTTGTTTGACAAGCTCGTGTAGCAGTTATACCTGGTGGTTGGAGACTAATTCAAACGTAACTCAAATTGCACTATCATATTCCTCCATGTGCTCTACCTACCTTACTGAGGTGTCAGTCCTTGGTGGAAAAAGTTGTTGACCCTTTCCAGATGTGTCTTACAGTCCTCACCAATCAAAATTTGCACTAGGTTTGGGAAACCTCTTAAACTATACTCTAGCTTAGTCAGTGAATCAATACTGGAATTAAGTTTATCAACATCAATTTACCCTTCTTTATTGATCTTATTGTACATATGAGTGAGCAGGTCCACAAACTTGGATTTCCACTCCACAAAAGCTATAACCTCCCCATTCTTAGTCAAAATTGGAGGCATGCAGAATTCCTCAAAACCATCAAAAGTGTTGAGCTCCTTCCTCAACATATCCTTGTATCTAACATGATGACTAATTATGACACACCAAGCTACCATCAAAATCTGAATTACTAATTAGCAATCTCAGCACCTCAATAACTTGGGACCATTTGATTTGCATGCACTTCAACATCATCCACATCTAATTGTGGGTAGAGAAGGAATCCTTAAACTTTGAATAAATGTCCCATACTTTGTTTACATGGGAGAGGATCTTGGACAACCTATAACCCAAAATATTATTTGCCAAATCAAAAATCTTCTTCACAGATGTTTCTTTTGCTGCCCTAGATTCTGTTGTGATTTATTTTAATTTCTCCTCAGTTCCTTTATCTCCACCTCCAATTTATTCTTGTCATATGAGGCTTGAGCCTCACCTATTTGTTGTGGAGGGGGAAATAACCTTGAACTATATTGAACCTTTTCTCAAGCCTCTGATTTAAGGCATTTTCCTTATCTAGATCTGCCTACAACTTCGTAACAGTTGCTTCTGTAAAAAGAATTCCATTAACTATCAAGGAGGATGCTTGAGTGACACTGGTATCTCCAACCCTTCTAACAACAAGGTGGTCAATTATCTCATCAGGGTTTCTAATTACTTGTGGATTATTTTTCTCAAGAAAAATTGACCAAATAGCTTGGGTTTCATGTCTGGGGTGGAATCTCGACCCAAAATATAAGTCCTCAGCATGTTCCTCCGATCCCAAAATTGGATTCCCACCTTGATGCCTCCTGTTGGAATCAAATGCAATGGCTGAGGAGATGTCCCAACTAGGTAGCAACAAACATCCTACCCTTTTCACCAATTCTCTCCCCTTTTTTGGGGTCATGTACTCCATCTCCTCCTTCACCTTTTGCTAAAATTTCTCTATGGTGGCATTCTTCTCCTTCTCAGAGAAGTTGCTTGCACCAACATAGTAAGAGTTAATCTTAACTCAATATCTCCTTTATTTTTAAGGACTAAGTCCTTTAATTCTTGTGTGCTGATGAATTGTTCATCTCTTAAAAACTCTTTATAGGCCTTAGCCCAGATGTCATCAACCACCTACCCACCTAATTCAAAATTGATGACCAATCTGTCATTTTTAGGTCTCTCAATTAGCATCCTAGGAGGGGGGAGCATTTGTCGAACTATTTAAGAGCATCCCCATCCATCTCATCAGGACTAATTGGGTAATCCACTAGAGTTCAAACAGTTGAATCAATTACTTGCAATGTGGTCACTGGTTAAGGACTTTGTGGCACTTCTACTCTGGATGAAGAAGCACTTGGTGTGTTTGGAGGCACCTATGGGATGTTAGCCAAAAATTGGTTGGCATTGTCTAGCATAATCATCATTCTGACTATGTGGTTTCCTATATACAAAAATGACCCTCTGAAGGATGGGTCAACTTTCTTCCTCTTATTTTCTACAATTTGAATTATGACCCATAATTCCCTTCTCTTGGAAGCTTGGTTTTCTGAAGAGAAATTTTTGATTAGGTCCTCCATGTTGTCAGGCTGATGATGATATGCTAACAAATTATATATCCATCTCTCCCTATTGATAAATCCCTCAAGGTCAAAACCTCTGACTTTATCAACTCTCATCTTGTAAGGGAGCAACTTTTCACTAACCAATTCCATGCCTTCCCTTGACAAGGCAATGAAATCAGAAAATGCCACAGAACTAGGAAGGAAGTTCAATGTTTCTTGTTATTCTTGAAATGATTCTTGTCAGACTCATTTAATTGCCACATGATATTGAAAAAAATTCTATTAGGGACATCTTTGGGGAGCACATGAGGTGCTACTGGGGTCCCATAAATCTTGATTATTGTTCCATCGAAGTAGAAAAACAACATACCCGAATTGTGATCAATCTTCTTTTCAGGGGTGAGGTCTAGCAGCCTCAAGAACCTCCTTGTTTCCTCAGATAATCCCCAATCTATGGGGAAGCCTAACCCCTTTCATAGTGGCTTCACAAAGAATTCTTCAAAGGTAGAGTAGTTTGATTGCCTGCAATCCTTGTCCCATAAGTATGTCCATTGTTGGACTACCAATACCAAGTTGTTTTCTCCCACATCTCTAATTTGAAGCTATGGTGGCCATACTTGTGCCTCATCATACAAAATCATGTGCAGTAGAAGAGAGTATTGCCTGAAGTGCATGGAACCAAATAGATCCATCTTAATTGCATAAAGGGACTTATGTAATTGATCAGATACATACCCTGCAAAGTCATACAACCTATTCACATCCTTGCTTTGGATATCTACTACGAAAACTATCAAGATGACAGGGATTTGAATCTTGCTATCCCTAGGACTTGCAACAATGAGAAGTAGGTTTTCTCGAAATAGGGCTCAAAAATATCATAGGCAAAGGGCTCCATATCACCCTTGCCAAACCTTTGCAGTTCTCTTCTCAGCCCTCTTGGCCTAAAGCATGACAACCACCTAAATTTGTAGTTGTCTCTGTAGTTTGGGTAGAAATTTAGGGAAAATGCATAAACAAATTATAATGAAACCCTAACAAGCACAATGAAGGACAAGATAACATGAAAATCAAAATAATAAATTCAAATGCAAACTGATCTCCATGGTAAACTTGATTGATCTCCATTGCTCTTCTCAACCTCACATGAGAATGTAAGATTTTGAAGGATTGTTGATGGAGGAATGTTGATTGCTCACTGTTGCAGCATCATAACATTAAGATGAAGATGATAGATGCAAATAGATAAATGAAAGATGATGGATGAAAGATAGTAGAGATAATTCGACAGAGTAAGGGCACTTGAAAGCTCATCCATGCAAATGGCTTGGCTGTGGGTTAATTTATAGGTGAAGATGGGAGGATGAAGGGATACAACTTTCCTTTTTGTGAGCAGTAGTGGAATTAGAAAGTTGATTGTGCAACTTGGGAGAAGAAATGGAAGGTGGATCAAGTTAACTTAAGAGATGATTTGGAAAGTGATGAAGTCATCTTGAGAGATGATTTAGAAAGTGAATCAAATCATTTAGGGAAATAATTTAAATAATTTAGAATTATTTAAATTATAAGAGATGTGAGAGGATAATGATTAATTTAAATAAATATTTAATTTATTTAAATTACTTGGGGAATGTGGATTAATTAAATAAATAAAATTTATTTAATTAATTGGTTAAAGGATAAATGGATTAATTAAATAAATATAATTTAATTAATTAATTGGCTAGAGATTAAATAATAGGGATGATGAAAGGGGTTATGTGAGGTTTAGAATAAAATGTGTTGGAAGATGCCAAAAATGATGTCAAAAGTGAATGTCACAAGATATGGTCAATTTTAGGTGACTACAGTCTCTATTCATCTCATATTCTTTGTTTAATGCCCCCAAGTCAACTAGCAAATGTGCATTGGGATCCAACTAAAAAAACCTACAGACTTGATCTTTGTCTAATGGAAACAAGTTTCGACCATCAGTTGTAAACAAGGACCTACTGTCAGGATTATAGGCCCTAGCTAGTTGCCTAATCAATTCCACATTAACAAAAACATTGGGCACCACTAACTTGACCAAGCCCAAGTTTCATATGTTGCAAATTGGCCTTTCTGCATAGGCCTTTCTGTATGTGTGCTTGAACAAAGCATACCTTGTTCAAGAATAATGGGGTCTATGCACCCACCCTTTTTATCAACAAGCTTGTTTGTAAAGCCACTAGACCCTGGACCAACCTTTGGTCTCTTTCCTGACCTTGGAAGTAACACAATTATCTCCTCATCCAATGGTCTTCTCTTTCTAGTTAATGTTCCAACCATTTCAAATGTAGGTTTTACATAAACTAGGGTTTAAAATGTTGTTGCCTAGGGTTTTAGGAAATTATTTCCAAACAAGAAATCTGAGAAAAATTTGGTAGCATATACCTCCTACAACTCACTGTTCTTTCCCTTCAAAACTAATGACAACCCTCCTTTTCTTTGAATTTTTCTTTAAATTTGCAGTAGAAGGTTAAATTACTTGTTTGATTCTTCGTCGAAGCAACCCTAATTTTGCACTAGAAAAACCTCGTTCACTCTAAAAAATTGTAGTGCTTCACTCAATCTCTTTAGCATTTGTGACTAAAATGAATTTGAATGAGCAATTTATCCTAGCCATCATAAAATTGGCAGATAACAATCACATCTGCCATTACTTCCTTCACATGCTTGAACGTGCGACCAGGAGACGTTGGCCAAGTTTGAATGTAGACCGTCGATCTCCAGATCAACGACCATCACATGAGTTTGAATTTTCCTGTGCGAAGTGGTAGCCTCCTTTTTTTGTTATGTGGACAGGTGTCATTGTTTCGCAAACTCGCAAAGGGAGAATACAACAAAACTATGCCCCCTGTGATAGAAGAGTTCACTATAAAGCGTTGCGATGCTGACACTTGTCATCATCTCGCAACTTCACAGGAACAAAAAATTGGTCCCACCATGCCTTCGGCAAGGCTTAAGCCTTCATGATGGGAAGCACATGTTATAATACTTGTCGACATTTCACCATTTTGCGGGGGGGAGTTTCAGAATGTTAGAGCCCTGTGAAGATAAGAGCCTCCTCGAAATGCACATGTTTAATTCAATAACTTAGAGTGACTAGGGAATAGGGGACCTGACTATGCACAAGACAATAAGGCTCAATGGTATGAAGTTAAAACATTTGATAAATAACATTAGCCTTTAGAAATATTTGGACACGTGTCATCATTTCGGGGTATCATAGGGCTAGGAAACAACAAAACCAAGCCCTCTACAAACCATAAAGACAATGTGATATCATGACATGTGTCCAGGACGCCCATGAAGCATAAGACTTAGGAAAGCAAATAATCTTAGCTCATTAAAGTTATAAAGGGCCACTTCCTAGCAAAAGGGGACACAAGAACACACGACGCTGATACCCTAAGTCATAACTTAAAGACCAAGTAAAAAGTGAACGATGCCAACGACAAAACAAAAGGACGCTAGGGTTTTAGGATAATAGGGTTTTAGAAAGTCCTAGGTTGTAGACCTAACAACCCTAATTTAAACGATTGAAGAATTTCAAAATTTTCTTGAACACTAAACAACACAAAAACCATAAAATTTTGCAAGCTCCACCAAGATACATTCTTGCATTTCATTAGTCATGTCTATATATATATATATTAAAATTAGAAAAAAATGATAATTAATAGTAATAAATGTAAAAATCGTTCTAAATTCATATTAAAATAATTATATTATATTTTGAAAAGATTCTTAAATTAATATATATTTTTATAAGAAATACATAAATCATATATATTAATATAAAACAATGATAAGTATTAGTAATATTAGTAAAATCTTAAATTTACTCTTACAATAAGTTTCTAAATTCATAAGAATATAATATTATTAAAATATTCTAAAACATGCTAAATTAATTTGTATATTATAAATTAAAATATTATATATTATATTTACCTATAATAATTTGGATTAATCAAATTCCAGACCTGCTCCCAATGCATGAAATCACCCTTTATAATGCCTCTCTGCCCGAAATTCTGGAAAAAAACCAAAAATGTCTTGAACAACGATCGATATAAAGCCTGAGATGGTAAAAACGAAAGGATTTTGCCATCTTATATCCATATGAAGATCAACAATAGCCCGAGAAAGTTGCTCTCGTTGCCATTGATTTTTTTGCTCTCCTGAGGAGTAGCACATTTGTTTGCTTTTCCTCTCTCCTGAGGAGTAGCACATTGTTTGCTTTTCCTTCAAACTGTGGATTTGATCTCTCCTTTTGCAATGATCAAAATAAGTAGAAGATCTCATAAAGAATCATATTAAGAGCCTGATGCCCTAGGTACAAGTCATCATTGAGCACTTGGATGCTAAAGATAAGGAATCAGCCCAAAGCAGCAACTTTGACGCACCAGGTTCTCTTCCTAAGGGAACTATTGCATGCAATTTCCGTTTGTTTACTTTCCTTTTATGAACATTCTGTGGTAATTATTATGTAATCAGTTGCCCTTATGGGAGGGGAGTGTTGACATCATCATAACTGCTGTTTTTAAATTTTGATATTCTTTGTGATCATATGCCCTCTGTAAACTTTCTTCATCCATCTAAAATATTGATCTGATTTTATTAGGCTCTGCAAGGATTTGATTAACTCTATTGCCACCTTGTTTCATTTTGTAACTTCTTTAACATATCTGAATCTGAATTTTGTCAAATAAAAAATAAATAAACAAAAGCAAATGATACAAATCTTAAAAGCGAATTCATATTCAAGTTTCTTTCAGTGGTCAAATTTGAAGAAGAATTACTTGTCAATACCAAATTTTTTATTTTGTCACTATACATAGTCCATGATGCAACTGCACCAAAGAGTACCAATAAATAAATCCAATTTAATTTCACACAGAAAATTTGGAGTGCAATTCTTACAGACCACATGATCAATATTTTTCGGCTAACTGAAGAGCCTAAAGAACAATATTCACTATTCAATACCAAATGTCTACTTCTATTCAAATGCTCCGGAAGTTTATTATGAGATCCTTGTGCAAAGATTTCTTTATCAAATTAGGCCATGGATTCCCCAATATGGGTAGCTGTATGGACGCCACCTAATTTGGTGTATTGAGAACTTGTCATCCCAAATTTTGAGGACAAAATATAATTCCCAATGTATGGTGTATCATCTTCCAATATCATTGACAAGAAGTTTTATTCCATATACCCACCACATCCGTTGCAGGAGCCCGATGCTTATATAGCAATGTATCATCCAAGAATACCCTTGATGGTTCCTAAGTTCTAACCGCCCCAAATTTTATCTGTGTGATGCCTCAATTTCCTCTAGAGTTCTTCCCTTAGTTTCAGGCACAAACAGTACCACAAAGATTAAGGTAAAAGCACTGAACAGGGCATACAGCATGAATGTTCCTGCAAAGAACAGAGCTCAATTTTAGTTTGCAATTCTATACCAATGATCCCAGAAACAATAAAAATGAAATTCATCCTTGGTTCCCAAACTGGAGTTTATGATATGGTCATAGAACTTACCTGTTTTGCTCCATTCTAAGAGTAAGTTTATTGTCATTGTCACTGCCCAGGAAAGAGACCAATTGGCCACCGTTGCCACACTGCCAGCAATGCCCTTGACATTGATAGGAAGTATCTGCAGTAAGAGTAGAATTAGAGTAGGTACTTTATAGTTGAGCGCATATAAGACTGCAAATGAGAACAAGATGAATGGAATCTTTCATAGATAGGATGTCTAGTATTTAGGGAAATTGGATCTAGGAGATCAACATTGTAATAAGGTCAAAGTCTCAGAACAGTATAGAGGCCCAATTTCTAGATTACCAGGTATACCCACAAGCTTTTATATTGATAAGTTTTGAATCAAGTGCAATTCCATGAGAAATAAAAGTCATGATAACTTCACCACTGGACCATGTCCACTTCCTCAAAATTTGAGGATTTGTTTATTTCATGCCAAATATTTTACTGGGTAAACCTCAATTTTCTGAATTGAAAAATATGCCTAAAATTTGTGTCTTTTCCAAGAATATTTCTCAAGTGTAAGTTGGAGAAGACACATTACCTCAGACATAATGATCCATGGGATAGCCCCCATACCAATAGAGTAGGAGATAACGCAAGCCTGTTGTGAAAGAACACCAATCAGTCAAATTGATCACTACTACTAGGCATCAACTATAATGAAGTGTGATGATTTGCGGTGAAATCAGAAAGCCTGATAGGTAACTTTGACTCCCACGCCTTACCAATAAACCAATTAAAGCCAAAATACCGGAAAAATAAGAAGCTGCTAGCACATTGCTCTGCAAGATTCAATGAAGCATGAGATCAAACTTCAAAGTGAGGACTTATTCAAGTTTTTTTTTTTAGATCATCAAACATGCATAGATAGTTGCTTAACAATAGGAATACGTTTTTTCCTGTTTGTCCAAAGAAATTCACAAATTAATGCCTGCACACATCATTTATCTGCTACAAAAGAAATGATATGGTAGTTGAAAGAATACCTTTAAGTAGAATGCAATCCCTATGAGGAAAAGGCTGGCTGCCATTCCTGCAGATGAGATCTGGCAAAGTGAAGAAAATATTGTGTAATTCTCTTAGAATGCTTGAGTTTAATCTGTGGTGATCTTCCGATGTTGTAACAGAGCATTAATAGATGTAGATTATTTACTTACAATGAGGAGAAGACATCTACCAGCCTTGTCCATTAGCCATGCAATGAATAGAATCATTGGAATCTATATAACATCATTATACAAGATCAACGCTATAAGTTCTGTGTTGAAAAAAGCAATAAAGGCTTTATTCCAAATCTTGTACCAAGCAATTAGCTGAACTACTTCTAGCTTAGGACTTCACAATCACCTGCACTGCAGCCAGTCCAAGGGATGCAACCTCAGCATTTGAGATTCCTGTTGGATTTATTAGAAATTAGTTACCTTTTTCTTTCTGGATTATACATTTATTTCCCAAGTAGATTTCACATCTCTCACAAAACAGATAACTTCGACTTAAAAATCTCACATATGGAACTGCCCTTCGTTTTCCTTGTATTTTTGACCTAGTACTCCCCAATTATAATTTAATGTACTTTTGAATCCCATGGTCCTACTTTTTTCCATCTGTATAAAATAACATAATTTCTTTTTTTCTTTTCTGCCAAATATTTTGTGCTTTGTGAAATGTGCAATGCAGAGATTCTAACATGGTTGTGCATGGACCACTATTGGTTGGTAGAAAAATTAAATTTTAATAAAACAACTCACCAGCTGATTTGAAAATTGAAGTACTGTAGAACATAATACCACTTATTCCTGTCAACTGCTGCAATACAAGCAGCCCAATGCCAATCTGACAATAAACATTCTGAAACAATAAGATTCTTACATCATACGTTTCCATCAAGAAAATATTTAAAGTACAATGTTAGTACACATAAATCAACCAAGATCTAAAATTGGGACCATAAGGACACACAAATGAAGCAAGTCTTAAAGAAGAAAATCAGATGCAGGAATGCATGGATAAATTTGCAAATCTACTGTACTAAATGAAATTCTAATGAAGATTCAAGTCTAATAGAGATTACTAGCAAAGTGGGGAGTAGAATTTGCAATGACAATGTGAAGCATTTAGCCACAATTTAGCATAAGAGAACTTGAAGGCCGTCAAGTAAATGACTTCGGTGGTTCATGGATTTGCTGGTCTTTGGAACAAATGATATACTTTTGAAGCTAATGTGGCTAAGAAATCGAAAGGAACACATATGTGAGAGAATGTGAGCATGGACATATAATGAAAATACACTTCCATTGGAAGATATCTTTTATTTGATTCCTTGAAAAAGTTACATTGTGAAAACACTTTTCAATATTGCTATTCTAAAGACCTTAGTACTTATGAATTCAATCCATGCCCAAACAATCTACTCCTTTGTGACACACGTGATTGTACTTATCAACTTTTGATCAAAGCAAATCTTATGTGCACTACGAGAGTTCTAGAACTCGGATCAATTGTCAAGTGACTCAACATGATGGAAAGCATGGAGTGTTGACAAAAATATATCCAAGGAACGAATGAAAGTCATTCTTGCTATATAACTAAGGTCACTTTTTTCATCAAAACAAGGATAAGGCTTAATAATAAAATAAGAATCTCTTCATGCTAATCTAGTCTAGGAAATGCTTAAGATGCCTATCTTAATTGTTTTTCTGAAGTTTAAAAGATACAGAAGGAAAATGGGGTGTTTCAAATTCGGTGGACTATGGCCCCATTGAGTATCTACACAGAGGAGATGGGGATGGACAAACTTAAGATTCACAAGCTTGGGTGGTCTGATAAACTGTGTTGCCTACTAATTATAGTGAATTGTGGGTGCTATAATCTAAGAAGGTTATAAATTTACATGTACATTGGTTAGTGTTCAAGGTACTGGATGGAATATAAAATTACAATATGAACTGCAATAAACTTCTCGTGGAGAATACAACTTAGAAACTAGTTTGGAAGCAAGGTTTAGGAAAAAATACATAGAGATAACTAAAGGTATAGTTCCTCCGACTTCCATTTTGTTGACATCTGACAAAAGCATCAGTCACATTAGGCCATCCTAATTCCAACATGTTAACCAGAAGCATAGAGAGATTTCATATACGATTTCCTGCATAATTAGAGATGTGCAAAACATAAAGGTCACATTGTAGTTTTTGGCACTTAAATTGGAACATAAGAATACTTACAGTAAGAGGGAATGCATATCTCCTCTGGCATAACTCTGATAATTTGATATTTGGTTCTTGCCTGTTTAGCTCCATTGCACTCTAAAGCACAGTAAAATTTCACATTAATTGTAGCGAAGGCTCCTTCATGAAAACAACTGTCAATTCCCAATTGCAGGTTTTGCTCAAAGTAAATGAGTAGCTCACTTAAGGAGATTAATGGCTAAGACGGTATTTACAAAGATGGTCTGGTAAAGGAAAAATGATATAAGATGCTTCTTTCTATTTAGACCACTCAATGCAAAGCCAAAAAGAATGGAAAGAATTTTTTTGTTTAGTTTTTATTTTGATAGAACAGTAAGGACACGGTATAAAGAAAGTCAATGAAAGATCAAATTTTAGGAGAAATAATTACCCTAATTTCAGTTGCCTCAAGTGAAACATCAGAGTCAAACCCACGAAGGGTTTGTAAGGAAGCTTCAAAGTCTAAATATTTACCAATCTTAGCCTGTATGCCCATAAACACAGATTAAACAGGATAAGCTTTAGTAATGGTGAAAAGCATCAATCTCATCATAATTAAAATTTAGGCTTTGTAAGGAAGTTCCAAAATTTAAATGTTTACAAATCTTAGCCTGTATGCCCATAAACACAGATTAACCAGGATAAGTTTTAACAATGGAGAAAAGCATCGATTTCATCATAATTAAAACTTAACACCACATTAATATATAGAATCTAATTTTATTGAACCTTACCAGCCATCTTGGAGCTTCTGGGATTAAAAAAAGCCCAAGCATCAATAAACTACAGGGAACCGCACCTGTGTAGACACAAAATACTGGAATATGAGCATTCCTTAGCAACCATTCCATGAAATTTTAACAAATTGATTTTAATTATACCTTTTCCTTTCTTTCATATAATTGCCACCAATATACCTGCAATTGCAAGATGCCTCCAGGAGATGAACATTCCCAATAGATATACCATGAATATACCAATTGTTATGGAAATCTCTTTCACAAGTAGTTCCTTATTTTGTTACAACTCAGACTTTGCAAATGAATATCAATGACCATATTTTACCTTTAAGGACAGTATAAAGGTTGAATTCTCAGAAAATACTGATAATGGGCAAGTTCTTACCATGTTGACTGTACCAAGACCTCCACGCAAGTGCTTAGGAGCTATCTCAGCAATATACACAGGCACCTGAAAAGATCATATCATACAATGCAGAAAATTACATGAATGTCTAGGCCGTTTACTTCCTGATTTCTCCAAAGAGTAATTCCTGTTATAAGTCATGGAAGTTTTTGATTAGCTAATGTTCATATGAAGAGCAGCAGCGTAATAATAACCTGACCAATACAGACAAATGTCTGGCATTAAGAAATTTATATTGTTTCGAGTTCTTGACAAAAGGTAACTAATATTTTCATCTCAAATGTTGACAAGGAATTCAGTTTTGAATGCGTCTAGAAGGACCACCTCTCAATTTATGTATTCTATACAGGAAAGCTTTTTAAGTATATATCTGAATACTGCTGTGGCAAGTGATAATTTTCCATTTGTTGTCAAAAATCATTCAGTGGCCTTTTAATTAGAATGATTCTGACAAACATATGTCTCTGTGTGAATAATAAGAATTAAAACTGGAAATCATAAATTATAAATCTCACTATGAAGAGAAGGAACGCTTATAAGAGGAAACTTGAATTTATTGTAAAGCGTTGTGGTAAATCAATGAACTTACGGTGAATGATATGATTCCTACTCCCAAGCCTGTCAATGACCTACCTATATACAGAAATGAAGAATCCTGCACCCAGATAGTAATAATGAAATTAGAAATGTAAAGTATATTCTTTTCATGTGCAAGTTACAGAAGTTCTGATACTGAACTTAAAAACATGTATGTCATAATTCTAGGACCATTTTTTGTAGGCCATGCTTATATGATGCAGGATTCTTTAATGGAAGAACTACAACTTGCCTTTGTCAAACAAATGGCTATCCACCCTAGAATATTGGGTATTGAGGCTACTACCAGTGCCTGTGTATGTAAAGAGAAATCTCCAAAAAAGATGAGAACTCATACAAGGTACATCTTAGATCAATTACGATTGAAAGGAATAAATTAATTCATATACATCAACTTATATTTTCCTTCAATGACACAAAATCCTAAGAACATACCCCTTTTCTTCCAATATAATCAGCAAGTAGCCCACTGACCACGGCCCCAATCATTGCCCCAACATTGGACAGTGATCCAAATAAAGAAAACTGTGTAAAATTTAGCAGTCAATTCATCAAAAATGGTAAGCTTGACATCTGCAATTCTAGTTGAGAGAGGCACATACAATGCTCCAAGAGTAATGCAACATACCTCAGAAATGGTTAGGTTGAGATCATCCATTATACTACTCTCCGTCGGTGATGAATAGCCAGTCTGCAACAAGAAAATAATATCACTTTTCTTTGTTTTCCCCCTTCTAAGCCAATTCATTGGTATTATTCTTCTATTTATATTTTGAAATATTTGACACATCTAGAACTTCTAAACAAATTATCAAAAGTCCAGCTTGCGAGGAGAAAACAAACAAGAAGATTAGATTTACTTTACATGGAGAGAAAATAAATTGTTGCATAGTGATTTGCTCTTTTACACTTATTACTGAGTCCTATTATGAACAATTTAAAAACTAGTAATCTAAATATTCATTCTGTTTGGAGTAGTTCTAATATGATGGATTTAATATCCAGGAATTGAGGAACATAGTAAATAACAATAAGACATTTGTAAGGTTTGTGCCAACTGTTGCACATAAGTTTTACAACAATTACTGGAAATAATTTCAATTAATGACGGAAAACATAACAGATGAAGTACCATTTTTCACACACTTTATATGTTACAATTTATCATAGGAATAATTTTACCTATTTCTTTTAAATAGTTCATATTGTAGCATCATATGACAGTTTACATGAATTTTTTTGACTATACTCTATCCTAGTAATGCTTGGAACTTGTAAGCCAGATGTTATTCTCATTGTACACTTTGCTTGTTGCAGATTGAAAAATAGAGGTGCATTTCACCTTCATATGTCAAGCCTGTTTTGAGATGCAAAGGAAACAAGTAGCCTCTTTGAGAACGAGGAAGGTCCCTCGCATCCAGTTTTAGGTACGGGTACTAGAAATATGTAGCTATTTTTGTCAGAGAGATTTTCTTCAAAGATATCACTTGCTTATAGAGGACAAGGATAAGGTCGATGGCTTTTATCATATTACTCCTTAATACCATCTCGTGGCCTTAGTTTGGAAAAAGAAACAAATTGAATGTTCATTCATACATGGAGATCCATAAAGCCCCTTAGCCCCTTTCCGCTCTCTGACAAGAAATTTACAGGACTCGAAATGTGAATGAGCACCTCATCACCAATTCCTTCAGTGACAGAATACATATATAGATTAGTCTTAAATGATAAAAGAGATTTATTTGGTGTGAGCCAAAAGTGGAGCAAACTGAAATATTCTAATAGCAGTAGCACTTAGTAGTTAATACAGCTGAGACATAAAAGGACTTGATTAAAGCACAATATTGGATTATTGAAATCTAAATCTGCAGATGCAGTGTTCAGCAAGCGTAGGTTAAGCAACACTTCAAAATGAGAAGCCCAATTCAGCTTGTGTTCCAATAGATGTAATGTTCTCTATTCAAGGATAATGTGAAGAAATATATAACAGTTCTTAGTCTATCATCTGAATAAAGATGTTTTTGTTCTGTTTTGCTGCAAGGTAGCAGTCTTCAGGTGTCAACTACTGAAATGATCTCCTCGACCTACTGGATTGATTAATTCTTCCTTCACTGCCCTACAATGACCTCCTATACCTTCCGGCTCTATTTTGGCAAGCTGTCAAGTTCCCTGCATCCCCCACTGACATTGCTAGCAAAAAGGACTTGCCAGGCCTATTGTCAGTTTTGGGTGACAGGTGCTCCTCTCTATACTTGTTCCAAATCTCATGATTTTGCTGATATTGCCAATTTTTTATTTTTCCATTAAATATTTGACCTCTGATGGTAAGAGAATCGATAGTACTAGTAGCAGCAAAGATTCTGGTAGCTGAGGCCATTCCCTAGAGAACGTTATTACTCTTGGTGACCATACAAACATTGATAACTCTTTATTTTTCATATGCAATGTAACTAAAACGATCCTTTCTTTTGTTATCATTGTTATGACAGAACTCTGAAGTTGCATTCACCTATTCTGATCATTTGTGAACACTAATATTATTATTTTCTTTAAATCTCAAATCATCATCCTCCGTATGCACTACCTCTTCAGCACTCACAATAATGATTCTTCGATGGCATTGGCCGGTATTGAGCTTTAGATTTCCATCTCCAGAGAATAAATCTTTAATAAGTTCGGGGAAATCATATACCGAATGGAGATGATAATTGTAGATCTAATTGGTCCATAGGGATTTTACTAAATACTAAAACAATATCTACTTATTTTCTTACTACTTTTTAATTTAACAATTTTCATCGCTACTTCAGGACCCAGACTAGGCTAAAATCCCTTAGCTCCCTCTCTTACATTATATATACTTGCTAAATCTGCCCACTCTACAGATTGTCCTTCCTTCATTTAAGCATATGAATATCCTTTATTTACTGAAAATTTGGTACAACTATTTAAGATATTTTCTGTTTTTCTAGGATCGAAACTGAGGGACAAATCAAAAGATAATTGCCACCAAAACTGGAGAAGCAATAGGAAGAACTCTACCTACTGCTGCCACTTAAGACTTTAATTTTGTTCACTGCTCTTAGTTAGGAGCCAAGGGGAGAAGTAAAAGTTGAAATTAGCTTTACTACCATTAAAGTACTATACCTGAATCAATTAATAATTAATTGATCTACTCATGTACTCCTCTCTCATAAAGAGAAGAATATGCATCGAAGGATGATTAACTGAAAACTAATACTAAGCGGGTACTGCTCATGATTAGTGAGAAGGCGAAGCTATTAAAAGTGCCAATAGGAAAGTCTTCTAAATGGTCTTTAAGCAATCCAATGCCACACATGACAATTCAAGACTGGGTGATGTAAATTTTGAGAGAATAGGAATTCCTTGTACCTGGTGCAAGTACCAGAGGGATACCCCTAGTAGGCTCCTACTTAGCTTATAAGGATGCCCCTCATAGGCGCCTGATAGAATAAGTCCCTTATACAAGAAGAATGTGAGGAATTAAGCCTCTTGCAGGTGCCTCATATTCCATGCCTAGACAACGTTGAGTGCAAGTTGCAAACAAACTTTGGTAGAATGAAAAACCCTAGCACATGGCTTTGAATTGGTTTTTTCAGTAAATTCCCAATGCAAATGGAGTTTAAGCTTGATGGTGCATTCATGAGGTTGAGAACTGACCTATAAATAAAGATAAAATAAAATGCTATTTGGCCTCTAAATCCAATCCCAGAAAAGATGGTCTAACCATCATGGTCCATATCCCTGTGGGTGTTACAATTAACAACTTAAAGAAAATCAAGAAGAAGAAATTGAAAACAATGAATTAATATAATGAAATTCCAGAGTCTATGATAATAGTGTACTGAGATTTCTGAGATTTCTGGATTGAAACTCTGTGCAATTTTTTACATCAACCTTTCGGATCATACTCCATGATCCATGATCAGGACACCATGCAGTTAAAGAAGCTAACTTACTCTGAACCCATATTACAGAGAAGCAAACTTAATTATATCGTAAACAATTCATTCTCTTCAAAATGACTGGTTACATTCAACAGAAACAAACTTAATTGTATTGCAATTAATCCATTCTCTTCAAAATAACTGGTTACATTCAAGATAAATCAAACTTATTGTGAACCCAGTTGCAGATAAGCAAACTTAATCGTATCCAATTAATCCATTCTCCTCAAAATGACTGTATACATTCAAGAGAAGCAAACTTACTGTGAACCCATATTGCAGGGGACCCAAAGCCACAATAAGAGTGCAAAGTACAGCATTAATAGAACTTTCATTGGACGTAGCGTCTAGAACTCGCCTGCTGCTGCCACCTCTCTCAAGACTAATCCTGGAATTGCTATACCAACTATTCGTTTGATAAATCAATGGTGTCTTGGCATCTTCATCGTTCTCCAAATCCCCATTAAAACTCATTCTCTTCCCATCTTCATCGTTCTCCAAATCCCCATTAAAACTCATTCTCTTCACATCTTCAGCAAAGTCCAAATTCCCATTGAAACTCATTTTTAGCTCAAATTACAGCCCAAGCAAAACGCCAATTTAAATTCTAAATAGATCAACAAAATATATCAGCAAGGCAGCGTCTATTTCACGTACCGGAGGGGCAACGCCTATCCAAAGCCATAGACTACTTGTTTGACAAACTTGTCGGAAACTTACAGTCAATTAGTAGTTAATACATTTCAAACTTAATAAATTTGCCTTATAAGGATTTGAATGTGTGGAGCCCAGCAGCAAAGCTCACTGGAGGAAGACATGGGATGTCTACAGTATAACACATGCGTTTCAGAATTTACCTCAGAATCAAATAGATGCCTTGCAGCTAAAGCTATAAATTATAGAATACATTTGTCCTTATTATATTTGTAAAGATTTTATTAATGTTAATTAATTTTATCTAAATTAATTTGGTTACTACTAGCCCATTTGTTTTTTTCTCAGATAGAATAAATTTGATAACACGTGCATTCCAGAATTTACCTCTGAGATAGATGCCTTGCAGCATAAGTTACGTGAAAAAAAAAAAATTATTGTTATATTATATAAGTGTAATTTAAATAATATTAATTATAGAATATATTTGTAGTATTATATTTGTAAAGGTTTTATTATGTTTTAATTAATTTTATTTAAATTTAATAATAAATATAATTATTAAAGTAAGAATTAATTTAGATAATAAAGTTAAAGGTTAAGTGTTGTTATTACAAATTATAAGTAAATATAAATGGTGAAAGACATCGACTTACAGAGTTCATAATGATTAGTGTATGTGATTTTTGAATTCAATTGTGTAAGATTAATCTTGTATCACCGTCTCAGATCCTACTCTTGTGATTCATTCTTCTCCTAGAACTATGTAGTTATTCTAATGATGGATCATGAAGTGTGATCTAAAACGTTGATACAAAACAAATCTTATACAATTGAATCGTTAAATCACATACACTAAATATAAAAGGTATTTTAAACAAAATAAATGTATGGGCATTTGATTTTAATTTTAATATAGAAATATTTGTTTAGATGTTAGAAATTTATTCACTAATACTTTGAATTTATATGTTTTGTTTGTAACTTGTTAGCCTTGCCTCCCTAATATTTGAGTGTTCTAAGGTTTGATAATATTTATAAACCTTTAGGAATCAGTGAAGATTCAAAGATAGAAAGTAAGAATTAAGGTTATTCTTTAAATACATCACTCTAGCACAAATTTAGTATAATTTATATTTTAATTAGCTCATGACAAATACTTAAATGAGTAGGAAAAGTTTGAATCTATATAAAGTGAATTTTAAAACTTTTTTAAGTTAAATTCATGGTTGAAGACCTAATCTAAATCAGCATTCTAATATTTGATTTAGAGAGGAAAACTATCTATTTATGGAAAAAAGTAAAATCTAGAGGCTCTTTTAAAACTACTCAACTTGGCCTTCAAGTTTCTAGCTATCTGAAAGTATGCCTCATCAACCAACAAAGTCTCATCAACAAATTGTAAATGGGTCAAGGGATCTAGACCTAGGAGCAAAACTCATACCTCGGCATCATGTTGACCTCTAGCGTAAATCATATGTATACACAAAGTTTCAACCCATATAGTTAAATGATAAGGCAAGACTGGGTTACTTTGATGCAAGCCTTTTGACTCCTCTTAATAAAACATTAACCATAGCAAAAAAAAAAAAAAAAATCAAGAAGGAAATAATCTAATTATAGGGCTTTGTCTACATGTTGAAAATTATTGATCTAATCAAACTTCATCTAAGAAAGGTTTTAGAAAAATTTCATTATGTTCTTGACCTATGACTATTGAAATCAAATGCAAATATTCAACTTGTGTTATGGTCCCTAGCTTTTAACCATGATTTACTACATGGGGAGATGTTAATAATACTATTTGAGAGATGAGGTTGGAATGCTTATAATTTAAACTCTCAACATGGGAGATCACTATCAATTTTGAGGATGCATGGAGTATATAGATGTTACTAGTGCATGGTTGAAAGGTAGCCTTTTTATATGAACATGACTATGGTTGTAAAGGTGTGTCGTATACCATAGAATTAATGTCTTTATATTATGCAAGTGGGTAGTGTATATTATGAAAGTGGATTTGTATATTAATATGGTGGAATATAAGCTTTTGATAAAAAAACAAATATCATAGAAATAATGAACGGTATTTAATTTCATATTACATTTAATGTATTTTTTAATCTAATTAAAGAAGATTAGAGTGAAAGTATAATAGTGCATTTCACTTTTTAGTATTATTGGACTACAAAAAACAACATTTTTTCAAAATTCAATGCATTATATCAATTATATCAAATAAAGTGTCAAGAATCTAAAGATGGTGTAAACTAATAATTTCTGTCATTTTCTCTATAGATTCAATTTATTAATTTTTTTGGAATTTAGACAAAAATATCATTTTTTGTTAGTTTTCTATAATTTGAAATTGTGTATTTTTCTTAAATCAATTTATAGTGTGACATTTTACCTTAACACACAACTTTTAGTAGAAATAAAATATTCCTAAGAAATTAGATCATTAACTCAAAAATCTAGCACGCAAGATATTTTTTGTTAACTTTTATCAGATATTTTATTATTAATAATTGTTTAATTAGTACTAACAAAAGTTAAAACCCACATTTTATCATAGCTTGTTTCTCTTTGCCTATTTATCTGTAGGGCATAGTTAATGTTACTCTGGAGACTTTGGTTTGATTTCATATTTTTATAGTGTGATGTTTTAGACATGGATTATGTGAAGATTTTGGTACATGGATATTATCATTTTGGATTATAGGCATAAATGTTAAATCTATGTGTTTAGACATTTATTTGCTTATTGATGATATGATATGTGTATTTAATAAGATAGATTGATCATAAAGTGGTTTGGTTAAATGCATGATTTCCACAAGAATAAATGTCTTTAATTTTGTAATTTTGTGATGCTAGAAAAATTCAATGTTTGTATTTAATGTTTTGATTATTATTATTATTGTCTCTTAATTAGTTGCAGATATTTTTACAAAGTTGTTGGAACTACACCTCCTAGCATTAATCATATTTTGAATCAAACATAAGTAACTTAACATTAACCAACTTCGTTTATTCCTAATTCTTGTTAGTTTGTAGGTTAGATAATAGGTGTTCCTTGGGAGGGCATTACATAGGTATCAAAGCCCCAAGTTGCAATAATTTGGGAGATTTGGAAAATAAAAATAGTAATTATGAAAGTTTGTTTCTTGTGTGTAGTATGCCTCCTCGACATAGACCTCATTTTGTACCATCTGAATTTGAGCATGCTATGGGGCATGTAGATCATGGGCCCCAAATACTCCAGACCTTGCAATGTTTGGTGGATGTCATTCAAGACAGACTTCCCTTACCCAATGATCATGATCAACGTCATTTAGATGAGAATCAGTTTGTACCCCGGGAGCATAGTAGAAGCCCTAATAGGGAAAGAGCAAAACATCTAGAGGAGGAAATGGGTAAATCTGAAAAATATGTCCATGTTCCTCATAACACTCGAGCTGGGAATAATGCTTTTGTTGATATAGATAAAATTATTTGTGATTTCCTCCTACTTCAGCCTCAACACTTTTCTAGTTCTACTGATGCTTCAGAGGCAGAATTTGGTTGATTAGCATTGAAAAATGTTTTGCACTCAAAACTTATAGTAGTTGTTGGCCTTGTTGTTGCACCAAAATTCAACTTGTCAATGCCTGATACAAGTGTCAGTTAAGATCCACAGGAGGCAATTAGACCATGTCACAAGCCCAAGCATTGTGCTAGACAAGGAAGACCAAGGGACAGACCATCTTGCAACAATCCCCCCTACCACAAGCTAGGGGTTTGAACCTATGACCAGCTCTGATACCAATTCTTGGCCTTGTTGTTGCACCAAAAGGTCAACCTGTCAATGCCCGATACAAGTGTCAATTAAGATCCAGTAGAGGTGGTTAGACCATGTCACAAACCTAAGCGCTATGCTAGACAAGGAAGACCAAGGGACACACCATCTTGCAATAGTAGTAACCTCAAAGCTAGACTAGAAATTCATTTGCTCAAAGAAAATGTGGATACTTGGTGGCACCTAGAGGAGAGAAAGGGGCAATTGACTCCAGACAATGTTACTTGGGAAGTTTTCCTGGAACGATTTAAGAAAAGATATTTCTGATAAATTTTGGCAATGAAAAAATTGATGAGTTTCACAACCTTCAACAAAGGGGACTCACAGTAGCTCAATACGAGAATAAATTCTTTGAGTTGATGCAGTATGTTGACTATATTTAGGATGAAAAGTTGATGGTGAACCGCTTTATCAGAGGTTTGAACCATGGGATTGGGGTTCGTGTACAGTTATCAGAACCTACTACCCTGAGGTAGGCGGTGGAGAAAGCTCTTATTATTAAGGAAATCCAGCCAAGGAATCATGATCATCAGCAAAATCCACCTCATCAAAACGACAATTTTTTTTGCTCCTTTGCACCATCTAAGGGTGGAGGAGGGGCAAGCTCTTTTTCAGCTAAACTACGACCACAACAGTAACAACATGGTTAGAAAGCTAAGTCATTTCAAGGGTGTTCAGTTAGGTCATGGTCAGTACCACAACATAAAGGAGTTTAGAAATCTTAGACACTATTTGTTGGACCAACTCGCTCTTAGCAAGGTTCTCGAGGTAGTCAAGTTAGTTCCAGTAAACCAGGTTTTTGGACTCCGACACCACCTAAGGGTCCTTGTTATAATTGTGGAGGTATGGGAAATATTGCTTGAGAATGTTTTTAGAACAATGTTGCTTCAGGAGGTTAGCATGTGACAGCTTCAAAAATCACTGTTGGTGATGTGGGTAGGGCTCATCGAGTCTTTGCAGTTGATAATTGGTCGGCAGATCATCAAGCATTAGTCATAGAAGTTCCTAGAAAAATTGGTAAGGCTATTGTTTCTATCCTTTTTTATTCTGATGTTATGGATTCTTTTATTTCCCCATCGATTGTGGATAAGTGTGGGCTGGTGGTTGTTAACAAAAGGTTAATTGGGATGTTGAGCTAGCTTCTGGTGCTAAGATGACTATTAGTTCTTTGGTTAGAAATTGTAAATTAGAGCTTAGTCCTTTCTCTACTGAAACAGACTTCAAGGTGATACCATTAGGATCATATAATGTAATTTTGGGTATGGACTGGATGAATACTCATGAGGCAAAGCTTGATTGTCGTAACAAGTCAATTGAGTGTGTAGATGATATGGTAAAATAGGTGGTAGTCTCTAGAATTAAGAGACTAGTACCGCTTAGGATGATTTCTGCTATGCAACTTAAGCGTTGTATGAGAAAAGGAATCCAGTTCTTTGCTATCTCCATTAGCGATAGATTTGAGGATAAGCCAGATACTTATTTGGATGATCATCATGTTCTTCAAGAGTTTGTTGATTTTTTCCCTCTCAGCTTTCAAGTATGCCATTGCAAAGGGAGATTGATTTCTATATTGACTTGGGTCTAGGAGCACAACCTATTTCTAAGGCCCCTTATAAAATGACACAAGAACTCCAACAGCTTAAGTTACAGTTGGAGGAGCTCTTAAAGAAAGGTCATATTCGTCCTAGTGTTTCTGCTTAGGGCACACCTGTTATCTTCGTAAAGAAGAAGGATGGAACTCTTTGTCTGTGTATTGATTACAGGAAGTTAAATAAGCTCACCATTAAGAATCACTATCCTTTACCTAGAATAGATGATCTTTTTGACCAAATTCAAGTAGCAAAGATTTTCTCAAAGATAGATCTTAAATTAGGTTATCACCAGTTAAGGATTGCACAAGCTAACATACATAAGATAGTTTTTTGCATGTGTTATGGTCATTATGAGTTCACCGTGGTTCCTTTTGGTTTGATCAATGCTCCAACAGTCTTCATGAGCCTGATGAATGGTGTTTTACGTACTTTTTTAGATCGATTTGTAGTTATCTTCCTTGATGATATTCTAATCTATTCTCACACAATGGAGGAGCACATGGTGCATTTACAACAAGTGTTGTAGTTCTTGAGAGAGAATCAATTATATGCCAATCTCTCTAAGTGTGAATTCTTCCAAATAGAAATCAAGTATTTAGGGAACATTATTTCAGGGGATGGGATTTTAGTGGACCCTTCTAAGATACAAGCTATTTTGGAATGGCCTACACCCACTAATGTAGCTGAGGTAAGGAGTTTCATGGGTCTAGCTAGTTATTAAAAAACATTTGTGGAAGGCTTTTTCAGGATTTCTCATGTGATTGCTTCTCTTCAGAGGCAAGGGAAGAGGTTTGTTTGGTCATATTTCTCAAATTTTAAAAGAGAAACTTACCAGTGCACCTATCTTAGCAATTCCATATCCTATCGGTGACTTTGTTGTCTGCACTGATGCATTGATCAAGGCTATTGGAGTTGTTCTTATGCACGAGGGTCATGTGATAGCCTTCAAGTCTCACAAATTGAGGAATCATGAGCTCAATTATATGACACATGATTTGGAGTTGGCTACAGTGGTTCATGCCTTAACAAAATGGTGGTATTTCCTTCTTGGGCATAGATTTGAGTTGCATTTGGATCACCAAAGCTTGCAATATATCTTTTCTCAGCCTAATTTGAATGCTAGGCAATGCAGATGGATGGAGTTCCTTTGTGAGTATGATGTTGATATTCATTACATTAAGGGGAAGGAGAATGTTGTAGTTGACTCCCTTAGTAGGTGAAGACATGAATTGGTGGCTTTGATAGTTAAGATAGATCTTAGAGGATGTATTTTGGAGATACAGTGAAATTATTCAGTGTCATGGTTCCTTGAAGGACAATTTTGAGTGATATTTTGTAGATGTTGATGGGTTTCTTCGTCACTATGGGTGTATCTATGTTCCTTCTATTGGAAACCTTAGAGAATTGATTTTGGTCGAGGCTCACCAAGCACCTTATGCAATTCATCTTGGTGTTAAGAAAATGTATGCAGATCTCTGCAAGTTGTACTTCTGGGCAGGTATGTGTAAGGATATTGCAGATTTTGTTGCTTATTGTCTTGAGTGTCAAAGAGTAAAAGTAGATTACCAACATCCAGTTGGCTTACTATACCCTCATTCTATCCCAGAGTGGAAATGGGACATGATATCAATGGATTTCATTGTAGGATTACCTATGTTGGCACATCGTCACGATGCAATTATGGTGACTATGGACAAGTTAACCAAGGTGGCACATTTCTCTCCCATGAGTTCTTCCTATAATGTTGCCTCAGTAGCTAGAGTTTTTCTTCATAATATTGTGACTTCATGGAGTTTCAAAGAGGATTATTTTCGACATGGATCTTGTTTTCACTTCAACCTTTTGGACCGCTCTTCAACAAGCATTAGGCACTCAACTCAATTTCAGCACTACCTGTCATCCGAAGACGGGCGGTCAAACAGAACGAGTGAACCAGGTGTTGGAGGATATGCTCAGGATGTATGTTATGGATCAACAAACTCACTGGGAGGAGTACTTGTATTTATTAGAGTTTGATAATAATAACAGACGTCACAATTTGCTTGGTATGGCTCCTTATGTGGCTCTTTATGGTAGACCTTGTAGGACTCCTTTGAGTTGGGACTAGCTTGAGGATCGAGTCGCATTAGGACCTGAGCTTGTATGAGAAATGGAGCAATAGGTAACTCAGATCCGTGAGCACTTACAAATAGCCCAAGATCGGTCCAAAAGCAGTATGTAGATACTAGAAGGGTTGATCATGAGTTCCAAGTTGGGGAGATATTTTTCTTGTGTGTTCGACCCTATAAGAGCTCTATTTTTTATGAGAAGGGTTCTAAGTTGGCACCAAGATTTTTTGGCCCTTTTGAGATACTAGAGAGGATTGGTCCAGTTGCATACCACTTAGCATTACCACCCAACCTATCTCAGATACACAATGTTTTTCATGTATCTTTGTTTGAGAAATATGTTTCTGATGTATCTCATGTTCTGGAGTGGAATGCTCTATAGGTGGCATAGGATAGAAATTAATATTGGAGCTAGCTCGCAGATTGGATCGAGGAACCCTAGCCCTATAAGGATGACAGTTGGACTAGGTTAGGGTCTAGTGGGATCCTTACAATGAGTCTTCTGCTACATGGGAGGATACAACTAGGATGAGATCTCTATTTCCTTTTCTTTTTGCTACCTTCCAAGAGGAAGCTTGAGACTTGAGGGGGAGAATGTAGGGCATAGTTAGTGTTACTCTAGAGACTTTGGTTTAATTTCATATTTTTATAGCGTGATGTTTTGGACATGGATTATGTGGAGATTTTGGTACATGGATATGATCATTTTGGATTATAGACATAAATGTTTTTTTATTACTGATAAATAGGTTTTGAAGGGTGCCTAAAACCCTGTACAAAAAGGAATAGTGGCAACATAGATAAAGCAATGGGTTGCCCATGCAAGAAAACCAAAAACAAGTTGATTACATAAACATTAGTGGACCATCAGCATGAACCAACAACAAAAAGCACATAACAAAAGAGCACAACAAACGACCATTAGAGAAGTTCCTTGAGCACCCTAGTCGCTTCTAGGTCCTTGGACACCAACCTATCATGCATCTCCATGATGTCTTCCACATCTTGCCTAGGGACCATTTTGTATTTCTTAGTTTTGCTCTGAGTGCGCACACTCGGCCCAACACCCATGTCTGTGGTCTACATCTCCTTGTCAGCACTCTCCCCCATCTCCTTACTCGCCTGATCACTGAAAAGAGCTCTACATGTCCATTCTTTTTCCTTCTCATTGAGGAAAACCAAACCTTTCGCCGAGGCCTCCAATTTCTCCCTGCTAAGATTAATGATTGTGTCCATGTCCTCACGTGGCTTCCTGTATTTCTTTTCCAACAATGCCATTCTCGAACCATAGTATTTCTTCAAGTTAGCCAACTAGTCCACCACAAAGCCAACACTAGATTTCATCAACTTGGCCAAACCGAAAACCGAGTCCTTCTCCTTGAGACTACGAAGCATGGCTCGATATTGCATCGGGCGATAGTGTCATGCTTATTGTGGAGGTCTTGCACCTCTTGAACAAGCTACATTAGTAAATTAAATGAAATGTCTGCCCCTTCTTTAACCATACCCGAGGCTTACAAAAATTCCATGCCCCCCAAAACAAACCTCTGCCCTGATGTGAACCAACAGGAGGATCCTCATCCTGATAAACATCGAGATTAATCTTGGACTTGCTCTTGTCCTTGGAAGCTGACTCATGAGCAGAGTCATCCACATCAACAATGCTATTCACCTTACTAGCATGAGGGGTCCCACCCTCACCATCATAGACATAAATGTTAAATCTATGTGTTTAGACATTTATTTGCTTATTGATGATAGGATATGTGTATTTAATAAGATAGACTGATCATAAAGTGGTTTGGTTAAATGTATGATTTTTGCAAGAATAAATGTCTTTAATTAATATGATATATTTTGTAATTTTGTGATACTAGAAAACTTCAATGTTTGTATTTAATGTTTTGATTATTATTATTATTGTCTCTTAATAAGTTGTTGATATTTCTACAAAGTTTTTGGAACTACACTCCTAGCATTAATCATATTTAGAATCAAACGTAAGTAACTTAACATTAACCAACTTCCTTTATTCCTAATTCTTGTTAGTTTGTAGGTTAGATAATAGGTGTTCCTTGGGAGGGCATTACATTATCAAAAATATTTTTTTATCAATTAAAACAAGGACATTGATCTAGGATGCAATTTATTTTCTTTAAAAGTTTTAACTAGTTATTTTTCTAGTGTCTTGAATAGAGATATTTATAATTTTATAATGGACCTATATTGCTTATAAAACAAATAAAATTTAGTCTATTATACTTTTTTCAAAGTCAATTTTGAGAGCTATGTACACAAATTTTTATCTCTATATGATTTCATTAAACCTCTGCACACATGAGACAAAGTTCATTGACTAGGTTTGATCAAACCTAAGCAATTTTAGGCATGACTTTCTATTGCATTTTTCATGTGTTGCCTAAAAGTGGGACTCACTTATATTTTTTCACACTTCAACAACTCACAAACATATCTATTAGGGGAAACAAAAAAGAAATATTATTTCATCATGGTACAACCATTTGAAAAAAAATACTATCCAACATGGCTACTAGTAGCATATTTAAGAACCTAACACAATTTTCATCATCAAATTGACATTAAAATTAATGGTCCAAAGAAAATTTAAAGAAATGTGCCAAAGGAAACTAAAACATGTTCCCTAAATAATTTTTCATGCCTACTACATGCTAATATGGATAAAACGAAGTCATGCATCCTAGCTTGTTTCATGTAAGTTTATATTTAAAAATAGAAAAAATCATTAGAAGTCACAAAAACACAATTGATGTTAGTGGGGAACAATAAGATCCATCTCACATGTAAAATAAAGAAATTTTCACTATAGATCATGTAATTGAACATAATCAACTATCTTAAATAATTAATAATCTCTCAAAATCAGTTTATTACCAAGCATCTACTTTCACATTTTGAGAATAAATCACCTCTTATAAACTTTAGAAATTCATATAATTTGCACACAGTACACTATTAATAATTTATAGAGCTCTAAAAGTAAAACCAAAGAATGATCTAATTCAAATTATTTAATCCACTTAAATCCACCACCAAAATATGCTTACACAATGATAAAAATCATATTGATAAAAAATTAACCCACTTCATAGACATCTATTTTAAATCAATCCAAGACATATCCCATAAAAACTAGAGAGCATGTCTTGGTTAGCCATTAGCTCTTATTTTTATAAGTTTTCTATGGTTGTGGATGATACAAATATTTTAAATAACAAATAGTATAATTTCTAAATATTGTGAAGATGTTAAAAAATACTTCCACACTAGAAAAGACATCTTTGGTTTCTCAAAAGATGGTTTTTATTCAATTAATCATTTAAATAAAACTATCATTATGATTCATTATTTACTATTCATAGTATAATGCATCCATTATTGTTTTTGTTGTTGGCATTGGTTGTTATTGATGTCAACACTTGGTGAGTTGGTTGTCTTTGATGTCAACACTTGATGTGTGTATTGGCATTGGTTGTCAACGCTTGGTGAGGTTGTTGCATAATGTTTGTGAAGTTGTTGTTTGGAATTAGTTGTCATTGATGTATGGTGGTGTTGCTAAAGTTCATGGTTGGATGTCAAGCCTTGTTTGATGTCAAGTAAAGGTGTATTGAGTATGGTTGTTGTCAACAAAGATTTTTTCATGATGATTTATTAAGATGAGGATTAGAAGTAATGTTGACGATGGAGAGATGTTGATGGTCTATAGCATGTTGTATGCTCTCTCTTGTTGTTCCTGAAGAAGTATGTGTTGTTGCAACTTAGTTCTGGCCTCCGCAAGTTGGTAGAAAATTGTCTGATTCAAAAACGTTGTTGTGAAGAATGTTTGGGAGAATACTCTACATTCCTCCACTATTAGAGATATTATCTTGCAGTTTAAGATTCAATTTATGTTCTCTGTGGATGTTGCACTCCTATCTTTTCAAGTCACCAATGTTGTCGAGGACTTCTTTGCTAATTGGAGAAGGTTGGCAATGTTATTGGTTGTCTAGATTGCTCTAGGAAATGCTTCACATTTCTCTGCATTGGTGTCTACTCCTGCGGCTTGGTGAAAGTGCTCTTAATGTCTATCCAATGTCTTAGTTCAATTTTACATGTTTAATTGATCTGCAAGTTGTTCTATTAATGTTATATCTCATGATTATGCATTTTGTGCTCCCGGGTTGAAATACTTTATTTTTGGTTGGTTTGTGGTGGTTGTTGGTGGCATGACTATGTGAAAGAAGTGTTTGAAAGTGTTGTTGGATGTTCATGGAACATCTCTCTATGGTCTGCATGTCAATAATTGATCTCTTTGGTGCCACATATTGTGTTGAGTTGGTCTTCTAAGAAATTTGTGGATATATTATTGACAGGCCTTGTTATCTTTCTCGCGCCGTGTGCTTGGAGGTTTGCGCCAACATATGAAGTTGTGTTAAGATTCTTTTGGGTCCTAACCTATCTTGTTGAAAATCACATTGAGTTGATTCAGGTGTAAGAGTGTTTTTGGGCCGACTGGTAATGTGCTACATGTTTTATCTACACGCTCCATTATTGTCGACTTGAGTTGATGTGTGCTAGCGTGTGAGTTGTTTGGGATCACATTGGAAGATGCAATAAGGTTGTTTTTGGTCCTCTCTATCTCCTAGATAGAACCACACTATGTTTTTGTTGTTGACTTGCTAAGATTATTATTTATCTTCTTCCTAGTTGACCTAATTGATGTTTTGTGATCTTGCAATGGATATAAATGAAAGATCTTGCAATTGAAAGAAAAGGAATGTGGAATGTATTGAATATCTTATAGAAGTAGTGCAAAAGTGTGTGGAAGATAGATTATATGTGCTTTAACACCTCGATCAACAGAGTGTATTGTTTTAGATTAGAGGTAAAATACGGGTTTTGAAGGGGCTCGAAACCCTTTACATTAGAAAGCAGCTGAAACTTAAGAGAACAACATTACGCAAAAAATAACCCAACAACAACAAACCAACAGCAAAAAGTCAGCCAAAAAGGAGGACCCCAACAAGAAACACTACATGTTATTCATAATATCTACTGCCTCC
Source organism: Sequoia sempervirens (assembly GCA_007258455.2). NCBI lineage: Eukaryota > Viridiplantae > Streptophyta > Pinopsida > Cupressales > Cupressaceae > Sequoia > Sequoia sempervirens. The sequence continues at coordinate 509,084,599 of VDFB02105785.1, forward strand.
ATGTCGCTTGTTGCAACCTTCTGAGCATCATCCAAAACATCGGAAATTTCTTTACCAAAGGCCCCAACCTGAGCTTTAATCTTGTTCCTTGTCCTAGCACCAGGACCATCCGTATTTACCTCAACAATCAAAACAATATCTTTCTCCCCACCCTTCCTAGCAGTACCCTCCTCCCCCATTAGCTTACCAGCAGCACCGATCTCTTCAGCATGAGCACTATCTTTATGCTTCTTGGCACTAACCACAGGAGAGATCACACCAGTAGAATCCAATTTACCAATATATTTAGAAGCCTCCCCACCTCTCATCATAGTATCCCAAATTTTCTCCATTTTATCCACGAGGGTGAGGATTCTACGTTCATGATTCTATTTCATTTTAAAAGTTTCCTCCGCCATAGTATCTGCCACATTGTTTAAGGAATCAAACAATTCATCTATCTGGGTTTGGAAAGAGGTCTCCTCAGCCTTACTCACCACACCCCTTACTTTGACATTAGTTTTATTGAGTTCATGAAAAAGCCACTTAAACAGTTTAAAAAAAACAATGGAACTCTCATGAGCAGTTCCCAACACATTAGACATCTCTTCTCTATCAATATTAAAAAACCCCTTCCCCAAAGCATCTTCCACCTCAGAGGAACTACCCTTTTCCTTATCAATAGAGATTTTACCTTTTCCAGCAACAACCAGAGTCTTGATTTTTTGGATGGAGCTCGCAATCTCCTCCGCCACAGCCTTTCTCTTCTTTAGCCTTTCCAATTCCACATCTTGGGTTTCCACAACAACATCAGCCCCCAGACTTACCTTTTTGCTGCACATCTAGCTTAACACTTGGGATTAGCAAAGAGGCCACTAAAACAATGAGAGGAGAATCCCTCTCCAGTATTTGACTTGTCATCCTTAGAACCCTTTTCTTCCTGCTTCCCTCCTCTAGCTCCTTCTTCTGCTTGGTTACAGGGGATCGCAAGGAAGCCTCGCCATACAAATCAACCTTCTCCTTCACACCTCCACATGGAAAATTTGTAGCCTCCTCATCACTACAAGTCACATAACCTTCTCTAGCACATGGCTCCCCTTTTTTCACCTTTCTCGTAGAAGGGGATTGGGGACCCACCTCCATAGAAGCAAGTGAATCAGGAACAAAGTCTACATCCCCCTCTGAATCCAACTCTTTTTCCAAAATAAATTTCCTTTTCTTCGCTTTTTTGTTGGCCGGTTCCTCTTCAGAAGTAGTCTCATACTCCTTTGCAGGCTTAGGTTGTTTACCCTTTGGGGTAACAATTGGCTTAGCCACCTCAAAGGTCTTCACATAATTAGAGATAGGGAGGATTAACCCCACATGCAAAATGGGATTTTTAGGGTTTTTCTTATGATCCTTAAGCCCTGAATCCAAAGACATTAGGAGATAATACAGAAAGGAAATCCTCTTCTTATGTCAGAAGTGATTGAGCAAGATGAAGTGGTATGCATTAACTGCTGAAAAGCGGCCTTCCAAGGTTATAAAGGGCATTAACTCTTCAACAAAATCTCCCCACAAAGCCTTAAGAGAGCTTCTCTGGTAGCCTCCACTCCTCGTAGTCCTCAAATCCTTAGCTTCGTCTTCCTTGAAGAAGATTTGCATTGCGGTCTGCAACTCCTTTTTATCTCTAAAAACTTTCATACCATCCATAGCCAGACTAGTAATATTAGCTATAAATTCTTCATTGACAACAAACTCAGTACCATATAGCTTTAGCACCCTATCATTCCATCCTTTAGCAAATAGCACTGTAACTTGAGGATTATTGCCATGTAATTTTTACAAATAGGGAGTTAACCCTCATTTCTCGAAGACCTACCACACCTCCTTCTTCTTTGCAGCTTTGCACGAGAAAGGTTCAGTGTGATTTCTATCTCCACCCATATCGACACAATAAACAGAAGGTAACAGCTTGAGGGCTCTATACATAGTGCAAAGAAAACTCTGGAAGACAATGCTAAGGAAACCCAGAATCCGTGTGAGAATGAAAATGAAACAGAAGAGATTAATGAACATTGAGTTCCATTCCCTATGCCACCCAGCCCCTGTACCATTCACTTGATTCAAATATGGCTTACCATCCTTTCACATTATAATCGGCCACATGAAGAAAGACATGCACGCCGCCAACCATAATGAGAGCTTAAGCAAATTAAAATCAACCATCATAGTTAATAGTAGCAATAGCTTTTATAGGGAGAGGGTCATTCAAACCCCATTCCCTAACCTCTCTAACACCAATATTAGTGAAGATGCCCACAATACCATTCCCCTCTCTCAAAATGTGCGAGATGTAACATTCATCAAAAGATTTCAAAATATCAATGGAATCCCTTATCAAAGACTCAATAGTCCAAGAGGGGGGGACACAATTTTTAAATTATTAATGATATTCAAAGAATCCCCCTCCAACCAAACTTTCCTATATCCTTTGTTTTGAGCCAACTTAAGACCATGAACAAAGTGTATTGTTGACATATGTTCTAAATTCTAATTCATGTATTTTGCTCCGAGATAGTGAACCTCATTAGGTCCTTATATCTTTCCCTGGAGTTGTGTGCTTTAGTCTGCAAGTCCTTTATATCTTACCCTAAGGTTGTACACCTTATTTTGCAATTCTTTTGGTAGTGAGCCTTGTTGTAACATCTGTAAGTAGTGAGCTTCATATACTATGAGTTAACTCTCGCTGTGGTTTTTCCCTCATCAGGTTTTCCACATAAATCTAGTGTTATCTTGTGGATGTGTGTTCCTTGTTTAAGTTTTCATTGCTATTGAACTGGTTAAGGGTTTGTTAGCAAATGAATTGGCCTTTTGGAAAAGATTGATACTTTTGACTCTAATTTACCCTTAAAACACTGGAGCCGATTGCTAACAACTCTGGAAATGTCGCAATTGTGTTTGTGAATTTTATCTGAATTGAAGAGGTACAACTCCCTCATATGATCTATCTAATAAAGTGGTGGATTTTAACTAGAAAGTGATAATATGACAAACGCTAGTTCATAAAAATGGCACTAACGTGAAAAGAAAGCAGAAGCCATAAATAATCAACACAGAGATTGATAATACTTATGACCACATCACCGAGAGAAAATAAATCATACTGCAATAAATGGATGCCATAAAGTATGTTTCACACATAAAATATGCCTTTATTACATGCTCGACACACAAATTGATATGTTAAACACCACATTAAAATTCATAACTCAAAGATTACAAATCATTGCAATATAAAATCAACATGAATAAATGATGTTCCTTCTCGAAATACACCACAGTGTATCTGTGGAAATTAGACCTTGTATCCTTCTCCTTCATCCTAGATATAGCAACAAATTCCTCCAAAACGGTTACCGAAACGGTTTAAATTTAGCGATACTTCCTGTCTCTCAACCGCCTTCTTGAAAATGGCTAGAAGAATATGACCAGTCAGAATAATTAGACTGAAAAATGAAGACATTGGGAAACAAAACTGATCTTGTTTTCAACAACGGTCATCGAATGACCTATCCCACAGCCATGCAATTAATGAAGCTTTAAGAAAACACAATATGATCGCATGTGTATGTTGTCCAATTGGGAATGTAATTTAAAACTGTTTCAAATCAACCATTAATTCAAATCGAGTTGTTGTCTTATCAAATCTAAGAGAGATGGCCCAAATGTCTAACCAACCATCTATAAATTCAACCAGTGTCACCACACTTCGCCATCTAGAAGCATTCAATATGGCGAGTGCTCAAAGTGATGGTGTATCTGCAAATGATTTCATTGTTCTGGAGGAGATTGAATGCAGTCCTTTGTTCAGGCATCTATTTGATCAATTGAAGGAATTTTTCATCATACAGAGTGAGGTGGAAGAAGAGGTGCTTCACAGTATTATGGGTAAGTGTTCTTGAGCCAAGTACATGTACATAACGCTACTATGTTAGAGCATTTTGTGTATATAGTCATGAGGACCCCTGGTCGCCACGACTCGGGCATGAGAGCATCTGAATGTTTGGTGAGGCCTGAGTTTCACCACCATCTTAATGTAGCTATCATAGGGCTCAGTCACTATTCTCAGAGTGGTTTGGTGGGCAACGTCATATGCATTGCATCAACTCTTTAGAATGAGGTTGTGGAGGAAGCGGTGACTCTTCTTTGTGTAGAAATTGTGAGAAATGACATGGGGCTCTTCGCCCAATTTCTACAGTCGCATGGCAATCTGTTGTCTACAACTCAAATCGAATGCCTTTAGATTGTGATTGAGGGAATTCGAGTATTAATGTTTTCCCTCTGTGTTTGAAAAGAAATCCCCTTTTTGCTATCGATATCAACTTTTGTTATCAACTTTTGTAGTCTAATCGATAATTTTGTAATGCCACTACGTTGTAAATACATATATATATGAATAAAATATCATTTTGATACCTCAGTGTTCTTGCATGGGTGATTTCTATTAATTCTGTTTATATCAAGTTCAATGGCATTCATTTATTTTCCTATATAACTGCATTCATCTTTCAAATCTGCATCAATGTTACTTTATTTTTTGTCTGAAAAATGTCTTCTGGTGGTAGAACGGGTGGCTCGTAGAACTTTGTAGAACACTGCCTAAGTTTCAAACATAACCAAAAATCTTGCCCAAAAGAAAACTTGCAAAACAAGTCACCTGATTTCACCCAGTGATTATTGACAAGTTAGTAGACTTTTAGTACGAACTATAGGTAAGATAGGTAAAACTTAAACAGGCGGTGAGTTACACCGAAAACATAAAACACTACCTAAGTTAAAGAATCATAAGGAAGCAAAAGAGTGGGAGGTTAGCAAAACTAGCAAAAACCTCGCCTAGGCTAGCATCGTACAAAGAAACATTGCCTGACCTTAAAAACCTGTGCAAATTTGACTAGGGTAAGGGAAAATGAGGTGATGTTGAGGAGAGTATTGAATTTAAGGATAATAATGGCTCTGACTGGGGTTAAGGACTACAAAGGATGTAGAGAAACCTAGAAGATCTGACTAGCCCTATCCATTGGGCATAGAGTCAAAAGAGAAGGACACTAGAACTCAAAACAGCAAAACCCAAAAGAAAAAACACACCAAAAATGCGACTATTTACAAGGTAGGGAGAAACCTGCAGAAAACAAAGAGAAAAAGGGAGGCTTACACAAACCCATTAACAAGATGAGACAAGAATGACCCATCTCTGAATAGGCCCACTTTTGTATAGAGCTTTCAAAGAAAATTGAGAAGTATGATCACCCAAACACAAATGTAGAAGACATTGAAATTGTTGCCAAGCAAACCTCCAAAAAGCCATTTCTCATCATAAATTTCATCCTTCTGCTAGAAAACGGGTACTAGACCATCCTTGATTAACCACTTCTCCTCATTAAGGTTCATTGATCCATGTGTCTCCAATTCTGGAAAAGAATCTCATGTTCCAACTTCTTCTCCGACCTTATGTTTCTCGAATTCATAGACCAATGGATCTACACCGTTTGTTTTTCCATAGTAACAATGGAAACCTCCTTGTTAATCAATGAACAACATTCTTCTCCTACTTCTAATATAGATTGATCAATAGATGAATCAATGAATGGAGAATTACCATATATTTCAAATTCATCATAGAAAAAAAGGGGATTAGAATTAATTGACCACTTTATCCCCTCCTGGGAAGCATCATAAGTGGAGTCTTCATTGTCTTCCATAACAAGGCAGGGAGTTTTATCAGTAACCTCTTCAAAAATGAAACTTTCATACTCTGGAACGAGAAGGGAATCTGGCATTGGATCATTTATACTGGCTTCAGGTGACGAAGAATTATTCTTAGAGTAGAAAGGAGAGATAACTTGAGACGCAAAAAGACACTTCTTCAGTGGTGAGTCGTCTTCTTCATCACTGGATGAACTGAGATCATCTTCAATTTCAGCTGGGACATTCAAACTAAAAGCTTGAGCATTGTAGTATTGACTTTCTTCCTTTTCAAGCCATTTCATGCTATCAAAGACTGTTAGATTGATATTTTCAGCTATTGGATGAGGAATTTTCATTTCTTCAAGAAATTTGAGCAGAGGATTAATAGGTAGTCTGCGACTAGTTTTAAACTTATTAATATTATTAGGTTTCTACTTTCCCACAACTATAAAATCATCCTCAATTCTTATCACTTCCAACTGAGCATTTCCAATCCCTTGAACTCTATCTCTTTTGAGGATCAATTGAATGTTGGGGTCTAGAGCATAAATGAATATGTGAAACCAAATTTCCTCACTGGGCCTCTCTGGAATAGGAATCCGTTGAAGTAATCTGTCGAAGCGATACACAAAGTTTCTCATCATCTCAGCTTTATCTTTCATAATCTGGAAAAATTGTCGTAGGGTGGCCACAACATTAACTGGAATTTTATAACATTGGAGAAATTTGTCTCTCAGAATGTTCCATCCCATGATGCATCCCTTTTCCAGTCCCCTGAACCATTCAACCGCCTTCTTGATTAGGTTGTCAACAAAGATTCTCACAAAACATCTTCATCTTGGATGCCCAAGATCCCACTTACTGTAGTCATGGAAAGGATGCGTTCCTTAGGATCTAGTATGTCTTCGCCAGAGAATTTAGGAAATTGTTTTTGGGAGCCAGTGGGTAGGTCATGATATTGTGACAAGGAAAGAGGGCCAATGTGGTTACACCAAAGATTTGAGGCCATGGATGATCAAAGTCGCCAACTCACTAAGGAGTAAAGATAGGAGGAAAACTCCTGAATTAATTTCTGGGTGGCAGACAAGCCGGAGGTGGATTTTGAGGTCGAGGAGGAAGTGGGTCCCATGGGTGATGAAGGGGCTAATTGTGATGATGATTAGGACGATGAGGAGGATTGTCATAGTACATAAATACCAATCTTGGAGGATGTTCAATTACTGGTGCAGGTGGGTGTTGGGTCCGCTCTTCTTCTTCTTCCAAGACAAAATTTGCTCGCATATAATCTGTGGCACTCCTTTTGTACCTCAAGGTGAGTGTATTAAATTATGAAATGATGTCTTCTTATTCTGCCTACATCCAATCTAAATCAGGCTATAATACAGGAAATATATTATTATGGGGAAGTACCATCTTGCCACGTGAGATGATGGCAACTTGTCAGATATTACAATTAATACATCCCCAATAGAGTCGCCAAAAATTTGTTAGCAAATGAACTGTCCTTTTGGAAAAGATTGATACTTTTGACTCTAATTTACCCTTAAAGCACTGGATCCAATTGCTAATAGCTCTAGAAATGTTGAAATTGTGTTTGCGACTTTTCTCTGAATTGAAGAGGTACAACTCCCTCGTATGATCTATCTAATAAAATGGTGGCTTTTAACCACAAAGTGATAAGGTGACAAACACTAGTTCATAAAAATGGCACTAACATGAATAGAAAGCAGAAGCCATAAATAAGCAACACACAGATTGATAATACTTATGACCACTTCATCGAGAGAAAATAACTCATATTGCAATAAATGGATGCCATAAAGTATATTTCACATAGAAAATATTCCTTTATTGCATGCTCGACACACAGATCGATATGCTAAACACCACATTAAAATTCATAACTCAAAGATTACAAATCATTGTAATATAAAATCAACATGAATAAATCATGTTCCTTCTTGAAATACAGCATAGTGTATCTATGGAAATCAGACCTTGTATCCTTCTCCTTCATCCTAGATATAGCAGCAAATTCCTCCAAAATAGTTACTGAAACCGTTACTAAATTTAGTGATACTTCTTGTCTCTCGACCGTCTTCTTGAAAACGGCTAGAAGAATATGATCAGTCGAAATAATTAGACTAGAAAATGAAAAGACATTGGGCAAGAAAATTGATCTTGTTTTCAACAACGACCATCGAATGACCTATCCCACAGCCATGCAATTAATGAAGCTTTAAGAAAACATAATATGATTGCACGTGTATGTTGTCCAACTAGGAATGCAATTTAAAACTCGTTCAAATCAACCATTAATTCAAATCAAGTTGTTGTCTTATTGAATCTAAGAGAGATAGCCCAAATGTCTAACCAACCATCTATAAATTCAACCAGTGTCACCACACTTCACCATCCAAAAGCATCCAATATGGCGAGTGCTCAGATTGATGGTGTATCTACAAATGATTTCATTGTTCTGGAGGAGATTGAATGCAATCCTTTGTTTAGGAATCTATCTGATCAACTAAAGGAATTTTTCGTCATACAGAGCGAGGTGGAAGAAGAGGTGCTTCGTAGTATTCTGGGCGAAGCATTCTTGAGCCAAGTACATGAGCATAACGCTACTATGTTAAGAGTGTTTTGTGTATATAGTCATCAGGACCTCCAGTTGCCACGACTAGGGCATGAGAGCATCTAAACGTTTGGTGAGGCTTGAGTTTCACTACCATGTTAATGTAGCTATTGCAGGGCTCAGTCACTATCCTCGGAGTGGGTTGGTGAGTGACGCCATCTACATTGTGTCGACTCTTTAGAATGAGGTTGTGGGGGAAGCGATGACCCTTCTTCATGCAAGAATCATGAGAAATGACATGGGGCTCTTCGCCCAATTTTTGCAGTTGCATGACAATTTTTTGTCTCCTGCTCAAATCGAACGCCTTTAGACTGTGATTGAGGGAATTCGTGTGTTAATGTTCGCCCTCTGTGTTTGAAAAGAAGTCCCCTTTTTGCTATTGATATCAAATTTTGTTATCAACTTTTATAGTTGAATTGACAATTTTGTAATGCCATTGCAATGTAAATACATACATACATATATATATATGAATAAAATATCATTTTGATATCATAGTGTTCTTGAATGGGTGATTTCTATTAATTATGTTTATATCAAGTTCAATGGTGTTCATTTCTTTTCCTATATAACTGCATTCATCTTTCAAATCTACATCAATGTTACTTTATTTTTGTCTGAAAAAATGTCTTCTGGCGGTAGAACGGGTGGTTTGTAAAACTTCACAAAACACCACCTAAGTTTCAAACATAACCGAAAATCCTACCCAAAAGCAAACTTGCTAAACAAGTCACCTGATTTCACCCAATGATTATTGAAAAGTTAGTGTACTTTTAGTATGGATTGCCTAAGATAGGTAAAACTTAAACAGGCGGTGAGTTACACAAAAAGCATAAAACACTGCCTAAGTTAAAGAATCATAAGGAAGCGGTAAAGTGGGAGGTTAGCAAAACTAGTGAAAACCTCTCCTAGGTTTACAACGTACAAAGAAACACTGCTTGGCCTTAAAAACTTGTACAAATTTGACTAGGGTAAGGGAAAATGAGGTGATGTTGAGCAGAGTACCGAATTTAAGGATAACAAGGTTGGATTACTATATCTTTCTTTGTTGCTGATTTGTTTGATGATTTCTGGTCTGATAAAGAATTTTGAGTTTTTTGAAGGGTTTATGTTTTGCAAAGATTGATTTACCCCCCTCTTAGTCTTTGGGTGTGTTCAATAATTAGTATCAAAGCTAAGTTCCTTTGAAGAAGTTTAACTGCTTGAGGAAAGGTCCAGGATGGCACATGATAGAGCTTACAAAGGTCCTAGGTTTGATGGGAAAAATTACACCTTTTGGAAATTGAGAATGGAAGGCTATCTAAACTCTCTAGGGTTTGGTGTTTGATAATCTGTCAAGGATGGTTATACTGCTCTTGCTTCTCCTCATATAGATCCAATTGGGATCAGGTTGTATAAGAACAATTCCAAGGATAAGAATGTTATCTTGTGTGGGTTAGTTGATTTAAAACTTTCAAAGGTAATGAGTTGCAATTTTGCTAAGGATGTATGGGAAAAACTTAGTAGCATTTATGAAGGAGATAATAAAGTGAAGCAATCCAAGATGCAAATCTTCAAGAGCATATTTGAGGCCCTGAGGATGACGGAGGATGAAAATATTGCTAGTTATATACTTCGAGCAGATGAAGTTGTTATTAGCATCAAAGGTCTTGGTGAAGAAGTGAAAGAAGATGACATTGTGAAGAAATTTTTGAGATCTCTCCCTAAAGCTTATAGTCATAAAGTATAATATGCTATTAAAGAGTCTAAGGATTTAGACAAGTACTTTGTAGATGAAATGTTTGGTGCTCTCATAGCCTTTGAAATGAGAGAATTTGACAAAGGTGTTCCAAAGAAGGAAGCAACATTGAAAACTAGTAAAAAGATAGAAGATGAAGCAACTAATCAAAATGATGACTTTGATGAGATTGAAGCAAACTTGGTGAGAAGATTGAAGAAAGGCACAAAAAAATACAAAGGTAAGTTACCTTTCAAGTGTTTCAATTGTGGAAGGATCGGTCATTCTACATCCAAGTGTCCTTATAAAGAATCAGATGGTAGTAACAAAACGGACAATCTCAAAAGAGGTTTATATTCCAAGGAAAGTAATTTTTCTTTAGAAGATGAGGATAATGATTCAAATGATGAAACCCTATTCATGGCTCTGAAAGAAAAAAAAATGATATTAGAAAAAGTAAGTGATCTGGTACTTTGTAGGCTGATAGAAATAATGAAATATCTATGGTTGTATGGAATTCCTTTCATGCAAAGGAAGAAGCAAATTCTTGGGTGATTGACAGTGGTTGTTCTAACCATATGACTGGTGAGAAGAGAAGGTTCATCAGTCTTAAGAAGATTAACGGTGGAGTTGTTAAGCTTGGTGGTGGTGAGTCAACAAAAATTTGTGGAAAGGGTGCTATAACAATTGATGGAAAGAGAAAAACTAAGGATGTCCTCTATGTCAAAGGTTTGAAGCATACTCTTCTTAGTGTCAGTTAGATATGCAACAAAGGATATAATCTTACATTTCATGCCAATGGTTGTGAAATTAGGAAGGCAAGGTATGGACGATTAGTTGCAGAAGGTACAAGGACAAATGGAAATGTCTATTATCTAAAGGAGGCAAATGGAAGAATCTACTTGTTGGCCCAATATAGAGAGTGTTGGTTGTGGCACAAAAGGATGGGACACATCAACTTTGACAATATGGTAATAGTTCCTCTCATTTTGTGAGAGATATGCCTAAGATAACCAATCATGCAAACACTTTATGCAAGGAGTGTCAAATGGGAAAGAAAATAAGGACAAGTTTTAAGATGAAGGAGTGCTCTGCTACAATGCCATTGGAGTTGATTCACACTGACCTATGCGGACCTACAAGAACAAGGAGTCAACAAGGTGAAATGCATTTCATTTTTCTTATCGACGATTACACTATAATAACTTGGGTAACATTTCTAAGAGATAAATCAAAAGATTTTCATAAATTTAAAATCTTCAAAGAAAAAGTAGAGAATGAGATGGATGCTAAGATCAAATGTTTAAGATTAGATAGAGGAGGTGAATTTACTTCAAATTAATTTGAATTTTTTTGTGAATATCATGATATTAGGAGATGTCTATATGCTCCTAGGACCCTTCAACAAAATGGGGTAGCATGGAAAGGAAGAATAGAACTATGCAAGAGATGGCTAGGGATATGTTGAAAAATGTTGATCTACCTGATATGTATTAGAAGGAAGCAGTTCACACTATTGTCTATTTTCTTCACAAAGTATAGTTGAGGGTCAATAGAACTAGGACCCCTTATGAGATGTGGTATGGTAGGCTTCCCACTGTTAGACACTTGAGAATATTTGGCAGCAAATGTTACATCAAAAGAGATGATGAAGATCTTGGAAAGTTTGACTTAAGGTGTGATGAAGGGAGATGAAGGGATCTTTCTTGGTTACTCCACTAGAAGCAAGGCATATAGATGCTACAACAAGAGATTGGGAAAGATGATTGAAAGAACAAATGTTAAGGTAGATGAAGATTTGTGTCAAATCTCGCAAGAACCAGAGGTTTGTGGATTTGATATGTCTCCCTACATTGAAGAAGAAGAAGAAGAGAAATTAGAGAAGGAACTAGAACCAATGAAGGCTCCCAAGACTCCAGCAAAATATGTTCAGAAGAATATTTTTGCATATTAGATCATTGGAGACAAGAATGAAGGTGTGCTAACTAGGAGAAGGTTTGTAAAAGCAAGTGAGAAAGTAAATTTGTGTTTAATATCAAAGGTAGATCCCAAGAACCTTGTTGATGCTAGCAAAGATGATGGTTGGATAAAGGAAATGGAAGAAGAGTTGGATTAGATAGAGAAGAATCATACTTGGCAATTGGTTTCTATACCTGCTGATAAGAATGTGATAGGAACAAAGTGGGTGTTCCAAAACAAATTGAATGAAGATGGTGAATTTGTAAGGAACAAGGGCAGATTGGTATGTAAGGGATATTCTCTAGTTAAGGGTATTGATTTTTAGGAGGATTTTGCTCCAGTAGCCAGAATGGAGGAAATAAGGATGTTTCTTGCTTTTGTTGCTCATAAGAACTTCAAATTCTATCAAATGGATGTCAAGTTAGCCTTCTTGAATGGTGATCTAGAGGAAAAGGTATATTTGAGCAATTGGATGGTTTCTAGTTATCAGAAGATCTGAACATGGTGTACAAACTCAAGAAAGGTTTGTATGGTCTGAAGCAAGCTCCTAGAGCTTGGTATGCTCGATTGGATAAGTATTTACTTTAGAAAAGATTCAAGAGAGGTACCATAGATAGTAATCTCTACATTAAGGTACAAGAAGACAAGATTTTGATTGTGGTTGTATGCGTTGATGACATAATCTTTAGTGGAGATGATGATATGTGCAAGAGGTTTGCAAGAGAGATGCAAAAAGAGTTTGAAATGTCTATGATTGGTGATTTGTCTTTCTTCCTTGGGCTTCAAATTTTGTAGCTAGCTTATGGTATCTTTATTTCTCAGGCTAAGTATGTAAAGGAAATGTTGAAAAAGTTTGGCATGGAGGATTCCAAACCATTAAGTACTCATATGGTGATTGGTTGTCACTTGAGAAAAAATGATGAGTCTTTGGAGGTTGATCAAACTCTTTATAGGTCTATGATTGGAGGTTTATTGTACTTGACTACTTCTAGACCTAATATTATGCATGCAGTATGTTTAGTTGCCAAATTTCAAGCTAATCCTAAGCAATCTCATGAGAAAGTAGTGAAAAGAATATTTAGATATTTGAAGGGAACTCCAAATTATGGTTTATGGTATAAGAAGGATGATAATTTTTCTTTGAGTGCCTATACTGATGCTAATTGGGTAGGATGTGTGGATGATAGGAGAAGAATCAGTGGAAGTGCATTTTTCTTGGCAGATAGATTGGTCTCTTGGTTCAGCAAGATTCAAGACTCAATGTCCTTGCCCATGTTAGTAGAAGCTAAATATATTGTTTGTAGCATCTTGTTGCACCCAAGTGCTTTGGATGAACTAGAATTTGAAGGATATAAAGGTGGTTTATGATGAACCTATTCTTATATTGTGTGATAATACTAGTACGATGAACATTTCCAAGAATCTGGTGACATATTCAAGAACCAAACACCTTTGTATCTGGTATCACTTTCTAAAGGAGAAGGTTGCAAAGCAAGAAGTCAAAATGGAGTATATGCCTACTAAGGATCATATTGCAGATATCTTCACTAAGGAACTTTTAAAGTATACTTATGAGTATCTCTGAAAGAAGTTAGGGGTTAATGCCCCTCCTTTCTCTAACTAGATGCACATAATTGGTGCATATGTCGAGGGGGAGTAATTCAAGATATATCCCTATGTCTGGACTAATGGTGACTTCCTCTTAGGGGGAGCCAGTAACGGTTGTTGTTGGTAAGGGGAGCCTACTAGTTGCTTCAAGACTCGTGTATGTACATCTCAGGGGAAGAAGCTTGGAGAGGAGAATGTTCTCCTTAGGGGGAGCTTGAAGAAAATGTGCAGTTGTTGAGAATGTATAGTTGTTTGAAGAAGTGTTATTGGTCAAAAGGGGAGAATGTGTTTTTTTTAATGTGCAAATGTGTGTGAACCTTTGTCCTTGATGTCAAAGGGGGAGAGTGAGAAAGTTTTTGTTGCCATCAATGCCAAAGGAGGATATTTTTGGCATTGGTTGTCATTGACGTCAACACTTGGTGAGTTGGTTGTCTTTGATGTCAACACTTGATGTGTTTGTTGGCATTGGTTGTCAACACTGGTGAGGTTTTTGCATAATATTTTTGAAGTTATTGTTTGGAATTAATTTTCATTGATGTATGGTGGTGTTGCTAAAGTTCATGGTTAGATGTCATGCCTTGTTTGATGTCAAGTAAAGGTGTATTGAGTATGGTTGTTGTTAGTAGAGATGTCATCATGATGGTATATTAAGATGAAGATTAGAAGTGATGGTAATGGTGGAAAGATGTTGTTGATGGTCTATAGAATGTTGTATGCTCTCTCTTGATGTTCCTGAAGAAGTATGTGTTGCTACAAGTTAGTTATGGCCTTCACAAGTTGGTAGAAAAGTGTTTGATTCAGAAAGTTGCTATGAAGATTGTTTGGAAGAATGCTTCACATTTCTTCATTGTTAGAGATACAGTTTTGCAGTTTGGGATTTAGTGTTTGTGCTCTATAGATGTTGCACTCCTATCTTTTCAAGTCACAAGTGTTGTTGAGGAGGTTTTTGTTAATTGCAAAAGGTTGGAAATGTTGTTGGTTGTCTAGATTGGTCTAGAAAATGCTCTGCATTTCTCTACAATGGTGTCTTTGCTTCTGCAGCTTGGTGAAAGTGCTCTCAGTATTTGTGTAGTGTCTTAGTTTAGCTTTTACATGTTTAAGGTGTACGCAAGTTGTTCTGTTAATGTTATTTCTCATGATTGCGCATTTTGTGCTTTTGGATTGAAGTACTTTGTTTCTAGTTGGTTTGTGATGGTTGTTGGTGGAATGATTGTGTAAAAGAAGTGCTTGAAAGTGTTTTTGGATGCTCATGGATCATCTCTCTATGGTTCGCATATTAATAATTGATTTCTTTGGTATTGCATATTGTGTTGAGTTGGTCTTCTAAGAAATTTGTGGATATCTGGCTAATAGGGCTTGTTATCTTGCTTACGCCATGTGCTTGGAGGTCTGCACTAGCATATGAAGTTGTGTTAAGATGCTTTTGGGTCCTAACCTATCTTGTTGAGAACCGCATTGAGTTGATTCAGGTGTAAGATTATTTTTGGGCTGATTGGTAATGTGCTACACGTTTTATCTACACGCTTCCTTGATGCCAACTTGAGTTGATGTGTGCCAGCATGTGATTTTTTGGGGATCACATTAGAAGATGTAATAAGGTTTTTTTTGGTCCTCTCTATCTCCTGGATAGGACCACACTATTATTTTGTGGCTGACTTGTTGATATTATTGTTTATCTTCTACCTGGTCGACCTAATTGATGTTTTGTGATCTTGTGGTGGATATAAATGAAAGATCAAATCAATTTTTTTTAAAAAAAATTTGGAATGTATTGAATATATCGTAGAAGTAGTCTAAAAGTGTGTGGAAGATAGATCATATGTGCTTTAATGCCTCACTCAATAGAGTGTATTGTTGATATATGTAAATTCTAAATTCTCATGTATCTTGCTCTGAGATAGTGAATCTCATCAGGTCCTTGTATCCTGCCCTAGATTTGTGTGCTTTAGTCTACAAGTCCTTTGTATCTTTCCCTAAGTTTGTGCACCTTAGTTTGCAAGTCTTTTAGCCCAGTGAGCCTTGTTGTAACTTTTGTAAGCAATGAGCTTCATATATATTATGAGTTAACTCTCACTGTGGTTTTTCGCTCATTGGTTTTTCCACGTAAATCTGGGGTTATCTTGTGGATGTGTGTTCCTTGTTTAAGTTCTCATTGTTGTTGATCTGGTTAAGGGTTGAATTGCTAGATATATTTGTTTGTTGCTAGTCTATTTGACAGTTTCTGATCTGATAAAGAAGTTTGAGTTTGTTGAAGGGTTTATGTTTTTCAAAGAACGATTCACCCCCCTCTCAGTATTCAGGTGTGTTCAACACTTGTTTGGTTAAGACCTAAGGGATTTACTCATTAAACTTATCCTATATTGTCTTTAATTGTAGAATATTTTTCCTATGTTTAATTTTCAACTCTGTATCTTGATTTTTGTATACCCCCACTTATTACACAGTTCATATTAAAATATCCCTCTTTTTACCATGTATCCAAGATAACTATTTTTTAAAGACATTTTTAGTACCCCTATTTATCTATACTTCTCCTTTGTTCAACAATACAATTTATTTCCCTACTATCACACAAATCCAAATGAAAAGTCTTGAATGAATTTTGATAGGAAATTATAAAAATAAAATATACTAAAAAATATTTTTATTTTATAATTGTGATCCAAAAGATGATTGAATTTTTTTAAAGGCAACTATTTGATGTGAAGTTGTGGTTATTCTCTACTTTATTTACAAATTTAGATATAGAAACTAGGTTAATAAGTATGCATATGTAGACAACAATAAATTTGAAATACAATGATTCACACATTTCATATTTATCCATCAAAACTAAAAAATTCATCTTTAGTGACATCGTTTTACAATCCTTTAAATAAAATCTCTATTAACATAGTGGGTACAAAGTGTATGAAATTTTAAAGTTTATGGGAGGTAACTAAATCTCAAAAGTTGAAAGTAGATGCTTTGTAAAAAGTTATTTTTTGACAATTTACTTGATAATATAAGAAAATTACTTGTGCTCAATTACACTTTTTTTGAAATAAAAATTGTTCTATTTTATATGTGAGTTGGATCTTATTTTTTACCTAGTAATATCCATCATTTTTTCTACAAACAAAAGAGTTATCATGAACTCTTCTATTTTTTAAATAAAAACTTTCACAAAACAAACCTACATGACCCATAACTTATTTTCATCCACATTAGCATGGATTGAACCTAAAGAAAAATTGTCTATGGAATTAGTTTTAACTTGCTTTCGAAACATTTTTAAAACTTTATTTGGAATAATAATTCCAATATCAATTTTCATGATGAAATTTATGTTAGGTTCTTAGATATGTTGCTCATAGCCATGTTAGACAATGTTTGTTTTAGATGGTTGTACAATGATGGAATAATACTGTTTTTGTTTCCCTCGCATATATGCTAGTGAATTACTAAACAATGACAATACATTTAAGTGAGTCCCACTTTTGAGTCAAAATGAAAAAAAATGAACAAAAAGTATGCCTAAACTTGCATAGGTTCAATCAAACCTAGTTAATACACGTGAAATGTGGCATGGCACCATTTTGCAATAGAAAGTTTGATTATATTTTTTTAAGGGGGTTTGGTCAATCATACCTTTAATTGAACTTGCTTATGTAAAACCATTGTGGCAGCCTTTCCCTCTCTTATCCACATGTTGCGATTTCAAAAGTCAAAATAGTCAATTTATGTTGTGTGTGTGGGTCAAACTAAATCACCTAGAAATAAAATTGTACATGTGTTTAGCCCTTGAAATTAGCCTTTTGAAAAGTATAATATATAATATATTTTTAATATTATATATTTTAATTATTTTATAAGCAAGATACATTGATTGTAAAAAATAAACACTAATTGAGACATTATGAAAAATAACAAACCGATTAAATTTTATTTAAAAACAACCACAGACTCATTGATGTCCTTGTTCCAACTTAAACCATAATTTTGATAAATAATAAGAGAGATATATTATAGCAAAATGCAAGTCTAAATTTTTATTAATACCAATTTTAAATAATAAATAAAAGTTGAATAAAATATTATAAAAAAAATCTATGTCCTACATATTACAATTAATGATCTAATTCCAACAAATATTGGAATGATCTTATTTGTAATAAAAGTTATGTGTTATGGACATTACACCAGATGAGCGAAAAGGATGCGAAAGCGAGCGAGCAGGCACGTGGTAGGCGTTACTGCGAAATCCACTGCCATTCCTTCTCGACTATCCCTGCGTTTGCAACGAAGGAAAACAAAATAGCACTTGGGGGCTCCTCCAATGGAGCAAGACAGGATGGAACAAAAGTCTTCACAGAAGATCAGTTCGGCAAAAATCAAAACCCTAGAAGACGCATGGTCCCTCAGAAGCAAAATTGGGTGCCAAGAGGGCTTGGACGCAAAGGAACTCTCGGTCAAAGCAATCCCAGATCATTCCAGAGGGATGGGAGGATAGGGAAAGAAGGCATTCAGATCTAGCCTGAGAGAATGAAAGCAGGGCCCAAGAGAGCAGAAACCTGCAAAACATTTGTTATAAAATTTAAAACAATGGAGCCGGCTTGGAAACAATTGCAAAACTGTGCCTTCTTTGCCAAATGGTGTGGTGGTGGCTACTCGGCGGGAAGAATCGTGGAATGGTGGCTAGGCATGTTTAGCGGTAGGGTTATTATCAGATCTCTAGAGTGTGGTTTCTTTATTGTTGTCTACTCAGATGAGTTCGTGAAAAGAGAAATCCTTTATGGAAAGCCACTATTCTTTGAAGGAAACCCATTTTACCTCACGGACTGGGAAGCAAACTTTGATCCAAATAACCACAATTTCAAAATGGTGCCGAGATGGATCAAACTAAGGAACCTTCCATCCGAATATTGGAACATGGATGCCTTGAGCAAGATTGGGGAGGAATGGGGCTCATTCATAGGAGTGGATGAAGACTTCCTATTGGGCAGAATAGGTGTGGAGGCTAAGATATGTGTTTCCCTTGACAAGGATTTAAAATTTCTTGATAATCTGGAAATAATAACAGCGAAAGGCAGATGGATTCAGAAAGGGGAGATCATCATAGCCCAACCTAGGGGAAAATGTGAGTTGGGACTGGGCTTTAAGGCGTCTTGCTCAAGATTAAGGGATGAAGATTGGAGCAATTTTAAAAACCCTAATCAGGGTCCAAAATAGGGTACTGTAAATTCAAAATCTCAGGACACAATAATGACGAAAGGGAAGCGAGTAGAATCAATACCACCGGTCGTTGTGCCTTTAGAAGACTACCCTAAAAAGAGGAAGTTGGATACCAGAGAACCCCAAGATAAACAAGATGTTCGGCCAACAAATATGCCGCTAGAAGACAATCAGGAGAAAGCAGGAAAAGGCGGGGAGCTTATTAAGCTATTGGAAGAAGCTACAGTCTTGCAAAGAGACATCAGATTGCAGTTGAAAGAAATATCACAGGAAGAAGAATCTCCAGCAGTTGTGGGCCAGGAAATGGTTAACTTAGAAACTGTATTCCCAGGACAGGGGCAGAAACCTATTGATTTAAGCCTTGAGGGTGGGGAGATTCTGATGCATGCGACCAAGACTCTGTTTGATCCCAACGGCATGGGATGCCAGGCAACGATGGAAGAATGCAAGTTAAGCCAAAATGTTGAGGTGTGTTTGGAGATAGACTTTTCAAGTGCGTCCACAAGGGAGCCAAAAGATCAAAACAAAAATGAAGTTCCAGCTTATGCCCCCAGCACAGGAGCCAACAGTGAAAAGGTTGTCACATGGGAAGTGCAGAGTGAAGGAGGAGTAAAGGAGGCAAAGAAGAATGATCCTGATGTCTCAGATAAAGCTCAATGGCAGGAAAAAGCAGGAAATAACCTACAAGGGGAAGGGGTGGGCCCTAATGCCATAAACGTAGAGGTTGAGGAACATTCAAAGGCAGACTTAATTTGTGATCTCCTTGGGATCTCAGGTGGGAACGAAAGAAGCCACAATGCTGGGGCAACTTCAATTACAGCCAAGGATGACAATAGGCTAGCTCATAGTCAAGCTCTCCTCCAAGAACTTCTGGAAGAAGGTGAGATAGAGGCCCAAGAAAATGAGCTTCTATTCACAAGGGACCGATCTGCTCTGGAGGAGTAGGCCAAGCTAGGTATCCAGCAAATCTTCTCAACCAAAATGAAACCTGATTATGGGAAGTGTTCAAGCAAGAAAGTCAGAAGGAAATCATTAAACGAGCTAAGGCTAATGGATGGTGAAGTTGAAGGGTAGCTTAAGATAACATCTCTACTGGAAGTAGGGAACGGATGCCCCCTTCCCAAGGAGCCATGATGCTCCTATCATGGAATGTTAGGGGCCTTAATGCCCCTAACAAAAGACACCTGGTCAAGCAGAGGGTTGGCTTGACCAAGGCTGAAATAGTCTTAATCCAAGAAACAAAACTGGACAGAGATGAGGTGGAAACATTTGTTAAAAGCTTCAAAAATTGGAATGTGGAGGCAGTCCAATCAGTTGGTGCTTCTAGTGGGTTGGCAATAGCTTGGAACACGGCTATGGCGAACTTTGAGGTGCTTGGGGTAGGAAGTCATTGGATTGGTGGCATCGTCAAGAGCTTGACATCCAACATGTAGTTCTTATTGATTAACATATACGGACTGATCTCCTGTCTCAACAAAAGAGTGCTTTGGGCTGAGCTCGATAACTTCTTAGCAGTAAACGCATTCCCACATCAAATTATAGGTGGTGATTTTAATGCCATCCTCAGTAGCCAGGACAAGAAAGGGGGCTCTCTCAGGCCGGGGCAGTCACAAAAGGACTTTAGTGATTGGGTCACAAGAAATAACTTTATTGAGATCGAAACTAGTGGAAAGGCTTACACCTGGAACAACAAATGTCTTGGCTTCAGCAACATTGTGGAGAAGCTGGAAAGATTTTTCTTTGGGGGTGACTTAACGACCTTTCCCTTCTCCATGGTCGGCTCCATTCTTCCTTGTTCTGGGTCAGATCATTATCCCATCAGACTTGACCTCTTCGGCGATGTGCAACCAGCAAGGTCTCCTTTTAAATTTGAGAAGATGTGGACCAAGGATGAGAACTTTATGAGCTTGATACAATCTTGGTGGAATGAAGAATAGTTTGAAGGGTCAAAGTTGTTTTGCTTTGTCTCAAAGTTAAAACATGTAAAGAGCAGATTGCTGATTTGGAATAAGGAACACTTCAAGAATATCTTTCAAACCAAAACCAGAATTGAGGAAGAGTTGAGTGTTCTCAACGAGGAAGTTATCAAAAATGGCATGACTCTGGAAAGATTTCTTAAAGAGAAAGAATTGTTGGTGGACTATGAAGATGTGTTATCAAAAGAAGAAGTATTCTGGAAGCAAAAATCCTGAGAAAATTGGATTGGGGAAGGGGATAGGAACACGAAATATTTCCACAGCATCACAAAGCAGTGGAGTGTCGTAAACAAAATTTCAAGTTTGGTGAAAGCTAACGGCTAGCGTATCGAGCACCCCAAGGAAATCAAGGAAGAGATAGTAAACTTTTATCAGGCTTTATTAAACAACCGGGAGGGCTAAAACCTCATGGCCCAACAAAATCTTCTGCAACATATTCCCCACATTATCAGTGAAGAGCAGAATAAGGCCCTCAATGCGAGAATCTCCCAAGTAGAAGTTGAATCAGCACTTAAGCAACTCCACCCAGATAAGGCTCCGGGACCAGACGGCTTCCCTGTTGTTTTCTATCAAAAGTGCTGGCCAATCTTTGGTTCTGAATTAGCAGAAGCCCTTGAAGCAGCCAAAAATTCTAGGAGGTTACTCAGAGAAGTGAACAACACTTTCATCATTCTTATTCCCAAAAAGGAGAAGGCCACGAAACTAGAGGACTTTAGGCCAATTTCCCTCTGCAGTACCCTCTACAAGATTTTGTCTAAGGTACTAGCAAATAGACTTAAAACTTTGTTACCCAACATCATCTCAGAAGAACAAACTGGTTTCGTCTCTGGGAGATCAATCCTAGACAATGCCATCATAGCCCAAGAAGTTATTCATACTTTGCAAAATTCAAATGAGGCTGGAATGTTGATCAAACAGGATGTCCGGAAAGCCTACGACAAGGTAGATTGGCATTTTCTGTGCAAGGTCTTGGCTGCCTTTGGTTTTAATAGACAATGGATCAATTGGATTTTTGAGTGCATTTCGGGTCCTAGGTTCTCCATCTTGATAAACGACTCACCAAAAGGTTTTTTTGCTGCTTCAAGAGGGCTAAGGTAGGGAGACCCAGTCTCCCCCTTTCTTGTACATTTTAATGGTAGAAGCACTAGGAAGGGCCCTCAAGAGCATCCACTCTACCGGGAATCTAGATGGTTTAATAGTCGCAAGAAACATTTGTGTCACTCACCAACAGTTCGCTGATGACACCATGCTCTTTGGAGCCGTCAAGAAGAAAGAAGCCCACCAATTTCTAAAAGTGCTCTTATTGTACACCAAGGCCTTGGGTCAAGAAATCAACCAAGCTAAATCAGAGGTATTCTTCCTTTCGACCCCCCCAAGTGTAGAAATGGAAATAGTGAACATCTTGAAGTTCAAAAAAGGAACTCTGCCTTGTTCCTATCTTGGTCTGCCTATTGATAAAGGGCTGAGAAACTCCAAATTATGGGACCCCCTGAGTGACAGGATGGACAAAAGAATGAATTCTTGGAAAGGCCGTTGGCTCTCCTGGGCTGGGAGGTTAGTGATGTTGAAAACAATTATCTCTTCTTTGCCCATTTACCTGTTATCTTACCTTGCCCTTACAGCTGGCGCAAACTCAAATATTATTCAAAAGATGAGAAGATTCTTTTGGCAAGGATTGGCTGAAAAGGATAGAGTAGCTCTCATCTCTTGGGAAAAGATATGCAAACCCAAAGAACATGGTGGGGTAAGTCTGAGGGATCAAAGCTGGAAAAATAAAGCACTGGGCGCTAAATTGGTGTGGAGAATGCTTCTTGAACCAAAACTTAAATGGGCTAGGATTTTGCAATCAAAGTACCTTAACACCAATGATCCAACTGAGATTGTCAAGATTGTTAATCCTCCTAAGGGGTCGCGGGTGTGGAATTTTATGCTGAGTTGCAGACTTGTTATTTCTGATCATGTGTCTTGGGATATCTATGGTGGGGAAACAACTCTGTTCTGGGAGGATTCCTAGGGAGGTTACCCGAGCATTGATAGCAAAATTAAAATAGAGCAGACCAAGTCCTACCTTAAACAACACTAGGGCAGTACGGTAAGGGATTATGTGGTCTTCTTCCAGAATAATCCATCCCTTGGCTGGAAATGGAAAGATATGTCAGAGTTACAGCTGCCAAGGGAAGACGTTGCCCTGTTAATAAAGGTTATTAATCAGAGAAAGCTAGTCTTCAGAAGTGGGGTAGACAAGCTTATATGGGCAAGATCAAAGAATGGCCTCTATAATGCCAAGGACGGGTATAGCATCATTGTTGGTTTGGAAAAAGCAGCTAAGTCTGATAGCCCTTATCATTTATTTTGGAATAAACATTGCGTACCCAAAGCTGGAGTCTTTGCTTGGGCTGCCACTCAGAAGAAAATCTTGACTACAGAAAGGTTTAAAAAGCTGGGCTACGAGGGACCATCGTGGTGTGTGCTTTGCAAACAAGACGAAGAGAGTGTTGACCATCTGCTGCTCGGATGCTCCTACTATCAACAATGCTGGAGGTGGTTGTGCGCAAAATTGGGGTGGATAACGACACTCCCAAATGACATTATGAGCCTCTTCAAGAGTTGGCCAAATAAACCATTATCTGGCCTTGTTAGTAGTATTTGGAGCATCTGTCCCTCCCTTCTTATCTAGGAGATCTAGAAGGAACGGAATAGGCGGATCTTTGACGACAAGGCATTGGAAATTAATTCCTTTTTAAACAAGGTGGAGGCAGCAATAGTGGAAGTAGTGAATAACAGGATCTGTACCTGTTCAACCCAGACGGACAAATTCACATAGTGGGATGGGTAGATGCGGTTTAAGTGGCATGGGCTTCACATCCCTCCTCACATCGGGAAAGGAAGGAAAGCCTCCCTCAATGACCGTAGAGAGGCAAAATGGCAATGTCCCTCCAAGGGCTGGTTCAAGTTGAACTTTGATGGGGCATCGAGCGGAAATCTTGGGCCCTCGGGTGCCGGGTGTGTTATCAGAATGTGGAACGGTGACTTCGTTGGTAGATTGGCCATTCCTCTGGATGAAGATACCAACAATGTTGCAGAATTCACTGCTCTAATCCATGGGCTTTTACTATGCAGGGATCTTGAGTTGGAAAATCTAGAGATCGAGGGTGATTCTACACTTGTAGTTAACGCCATAAGAACTAGGACAATCCCTAATTGGAAATTGAAGGCAATGTTGGAGAGGGCGTTGGAGTTGTTGAAATATTTTGAGGCTTACACAATAAATCATACCTTCAGAGAAGCCAATAGTGAAGCGGATGGATTGGCGAACTGGGCTGTGGATGGGAATGTTTTTGGTTCTATCGGACCTGGGTAGTTTGTGCTGGGGGGCGCTGCTAATGGTGCTTGTTGTATTCTAGCCTCCCTCTTGATTCGATTGCATCTGTTCAGGTGATGCTAAAGCTGAACGATGTCTTCTTGTCCCCCTTTTAGTGCGGCTTCTTTGTTCTAAGTTCATGGGTCCAGTACACTAGTAATGCCTTTCTCTGCACTGCTGCTGGAAACATAATATTCGGAGCAGGTTTGAGCACCAGGGTGTCTTCAAGTTGGGCATACATTCTTTGAGTAGAACAAGTTTGTGTGGAAGCACATTTTTGTCTTCACCCATATTCAGTGTAGAAACTTGGCCTTTGAGGCACTAGTGGTTCGGACATTCAAGAAGGCTGAGATTTGGCAACGATTCAAAGAACGTTGCTTGGCCTTTTGATGTCCTTCTGTAAACTTTTTATTTTAATAATATATCTCTTCGCAGCTCTGCTGCGTGTTATCTATCTAAAAAAAAAAAAAGTTGTGTTATGATAGAATGTCACTTGCTATCAAAATTATAAAAAAATAGTTAAGATTTGATAAAAGATAAAAAATGATAATTTTTTTGGTTTAAAAAATTATAGATTGAATATATAGACAAAATGATACAAACCATTAGTTTCCATTATTTTTAGAATCTTGATAGCTTATTTGACATAATCAATCAAATGTGTTACATAATTAAAAAAATGTTGCTTCTTGTGGTCTTTGAAGAAAAGTGGAACACTTTATTATTAATATTTGATGGAAACAACCAAATTACATAAATGTTGACATCTAGACATTTATATTACAACAACATAAGGTAACATATATCTAAATCAGAAGTCATCCGTCACTCAAATAGTCATATGCAGATGGACCCTATCCGTCTAAGTCACTCAAACATCAAATCTAATCTAAACGGTCTCTAAAAGATTAAACCTTAATGAATGACCTTTTTATCATATAGCATTGTCCTCACAAAAAATAATTAAATAAATTTAATTCAAAACTAAAAACTATTAATTTATTCTATAATATATATTCTAGAATGAGTAGACATCTTTCTAGGATATAGACAATGAGTATACAAATCTATTTTACATGTCTGATTAAAACGTAAGTGGTAGCTTCTATCCCAAAGTCAACTTTGTGTGATCATCCCGCAACGGATCTATTGTACCATCAGTTCCGTATCTATGTGTATTTGTAAGATCTTAAATCCAAAATGACAAGCTGGACGGATGGTGACCGCTCTCTTATCTGTTTCCATATATAACTAAGGTTGTAAATGAGAGCAAAATGCCAAAAAAATTATTGATAAGACATCAAGTGCATTAATGAACATGATTGGTACGTGGAGGTTTTAAGTGGAATTTTGTGAAAAGTGATAGGGTCAATCAGATTTTCTAATTAATCAATTGGATGGGTTAATTTTGAAATTCTATTGGTTTTAATGTGAGATATTTTTGTGGGTTGAGTTATAATATGGTGATAAGATATATAGAAGATATATGTAATTGCTACATTAAATTTGCAATTAACTTAAATAAGATTTTATTATAATTTTACAAATTTTTAGAGTCTAGTTTAAATCTAATAGAAAAGACTTCTTATTTCTTATGTTCAAATTTAAATTTGGGTCTAAGTAGGTTCCTTTTCGCTAGCCATTACTTGTTGACTTAAATATGAAATGTGTGATTTGCATATCTAATTAGAACAAATGTAGTTCACTTTTAGGCATCTTTGAATCTAATAGACCCTAGATTGATCCATCTAATCCAAGATTGTCACATTGCATCATCAATTTATATTAGCATCTACATCAATAACAATAGACTAGGAATTTTGTACTGTTGCTTGACGTGTCTTGTAATTCTATCAACAATTGTTAAATAGGATCTAGGAGTTTTGACCAAGGAGAGTATCCTTGCAAAACAAGCTCCAAATGGTGTTTAACACTATTGATTTATTGTAGATCCATATAACAAGATGAGTGGATTCTTGACAATTAGAAGTCCATGTATTATTTTGGTAGTCAAAGGTTAAATCTATGGATCAAGTTCACATATGTGACCTAAAGTACATATCATTCAACATTCTTTCAAAGTACAATGATCCCAAATCTTATCATTGAACACAACTTTTAGTAAATTATTAGTACCCTATTAGTACAATTAAAACTAAGTCCTTATTCCCTTTGTTATCATTTTGAAAAAAACATGCCTTATATTGTTATTATTGAAGCTTTTAACTCTAAAGTATTTAGTTATTATTGATTGTTTACTGAGATAATTTTAGAAGGGTTATTTCAGCTATTTTTAAATGAAACATTTATTAGAAATAATCATTACATAAAATCTCATCAAAACACAAACATTGTCTACTTGTCCCTCTCATTTTTATAGATATTTTTTTCACATTATGGATAAAAATAATATTTTTTATATAAATTTTTAAAATATTGTTTGAATTTTTAACTTGATAATCTATATTATAATATACCATAATTCTTATGTTTATGTGGAAGATGTCACAATGGAATTGAACCTCCTATAAAAATAATGGTTGATTAGTTCTACATGAGTATGCTTATTTTTTCAGCCTTTCATCCTCTTATCCAACTTAAAAAATCTAAAATATCCCTTTCCTACAAGCCTCTCAAGTCAAATAGCCTAAAGTATACCTTCAAATAAACATTCCTAACAAAGAAAAAAATCTAATAATTGAGAACCATAACTTGGTGTCCCATGCATTATCATTAAAATATTTTAATGAAATGAAATTACAATAGCATGGTCATTGCTTAAATTTTAGAAATATATGTGATCTTTTATTACTTTTAATTATTAGAATGCATAAATTAGAATTTTATTTCAAAATATTATAAGGGAGAGGGGCCCATAGTGGAGCGGCGTCCAATAGTGGGGATAGAAGTAGTCCTCAATGGGTCCCATAGTGAAGCATCTTAATATCTAATTACAAAACACTTTTTATCCATAAAATACACAAACTGACAAATCATGTGATGCCACATTAGCGCACCAATAAAACATGACTTAGTGCACCACTATCAGTCTCACTTTTTTTTTGGGCCTTTTTTGGATACCTCAACAAAAAGCATGTTGATGTGGCATCATATTGATGATGAGACCCTAAAATGAAATATAGAAACATGTGAGTTGTCAAATAAACTATTATACAAAATTGGGAGTGATATGAAATTTCCACGTAGGATTTTGAGAAAGGCGAAGTTAGGTGCTCCACTATGGACCCCTCTCCCCTAGCAACGGTAATTTAGAAATTGAAAACTCACAATTGAAAAAAAGATAAAGATAAAATTACACAACCACTAATTAATCATAAATACATTCTATAATTATATATTTTTAAAAAGTTTAGATAATATCTAATATTAATTTTTAATTTATGAATCTTGATTGTCCATTATTAACTTCTAATATATATTAATATATATGTATTATCTAAAATATATTTTTAAGTTGACTTTTAAATCTTTCATTTTTTATAATTAAATCTTAATTTAAAAATATATTTTAAAAAATATAAAACTAGAAGTCAAATATAAGAAAAGTCCTCACTATGAACCAAAAAGAAAATAAAGATAAAGATTAAAACGATGTCTACAATGAATCCCTTCACTACCCCTCTTTCTTTGTTGAATTCATTATCTTCCTCTTTTAACTTTATGAAATTTTATTAGTATTATTTATATATAATAATTGAGCTTTATAAGGGATACATTTTTTTGAAGTAATGGTATATATATATCAAATTTTATTTGATTATTTGAGTTGGAAAAAAGCTTTATTTGGAATGAGTTTTGTAAAATAATATGGTTGTTAATTTAATTAAACAAATTATTATTTTTCATTTAGCTTGTCAATTATTTAGCTTGTCAATTATATGTTCACTATTTTTTAATTTTATTTATTTATTTGAAAATTATAATTATATCATTTGACTCTAATATATTCTTCTAAATTATGCTATTATTTTTAAAAGTATATATAATATTAATGACAAAAAAAATTACCTACTAATTGAATCATAATTCAACCAATTATTTTTTCCTTTTTTATTTTTTTTGCATTCAATGAGAATCTTGTATTTCATAAATATTATCTAGGCAATATGTTCTTTACATAAATGCCACCCACTCCAACGTTTTGGCATCAATACGCGTTTTTGAGAGATAGCCTACCATACATTGATAACATATGTATGGAATCATGAGAAAAAACTAGCCAAAATACTTAGCTACTTAGGACCATCTAGATCCCACAAATGAATAGAAAATTTGATCTACATCAATCTCACCTGAATCACCACATCTATTTAGAGTTTTCTACACCACCACTATCATAATAAAATATGTATAATAAGTATTCAATCTACTTACTCTTTATCACCATTATAA
Source organism: Sequoia sempervirens (assembly GCA_007258455.2). NCBI lineage: Eukaryota > Viridiplantae > Streptophyta > Pinopsida > Cupressales > Cupressaceae > Sequoia > Sequoia sempervirens. The sequence goes on from VDFB02105785.1 coordinate 509,113,188, forward strand.
TAATATTTTATTCTAAACCAATACTTTAATTCTCACAACGGTCAAAATTTTCTTGATCATTCTTCATAAACTTTTCATTCCCTTAAAAATCGAGTCATCCCAATTACATCATTATGAAGGAATTTTTAAAAATTCTTATTTTACAGAAGTTGGGTATGAGAACAAAACTAAAATCTTTGCTTGAGGTTGAAAATGGCAACACAAATATTATCAAGTGAATGACACAACTAGGACTAGCAATGGAACCTTGTATGCAATGGGTACACCGAAGAGGTGTGGAAGGCTTATGAAAAAAATATATTCTATTTTTTGCATACATTTTGTGCAATACATGAGATCAATTGGTAGACCATTTAGCAAATGATATTTTTATGCAACAGTCTTAATGGAGAAGTGATAGCTTCAAATAAACTATGCATCCACTTACAAGGGTCAAAACATAATTGAAAGAAAACCTTTAAATTAGGAAGATAACTAGGCTCCATTATCAATAGGCTAATGTTATGTTTGTAATAGGGAGAGAGGGAGAGAGAGAGATAGAGAGAGGAAAAATAGATAGATATAGAGGAAGAGGGAGAGGGAGAGGTAGAGAGTGTTGGAGAATGCCAAGATTAGAGAGCTTGAATTTGACAACCTTCCACAAGTAAAACTATGAACACAATAGTATGTCTATTACTATAATATGAAGAGTGTATAATACAATGATCAAGCCTTGTATATATAGGCAAGGATGAGGAGGTGAGAAGGTAAGATTGAAACTCTGACTAACCCTCCAAAGATGGAACACTTGTGAGCTCACTTGGAAAGTGTGAGAGCAATTGTCAATAGGTGCCTCAAGTCATCATGACGCATGTCTCAATGCTATGAAATGAGACAAAAGCAAAAGAAACCTAAGTAAACTTAAGCTAGGTGTGAATAGGTCAATCCTAGAAAAGTGATTAGATAACTAGGTATGATAATGACTCTAGATTTATACTAACACCCCCTTAATTGTAACTTAGGGAGTAATGTATGCACTAATGATGAGTCTTGACTACTAGGCCATGTTAGGTACTAATGTAAAAATGTCTCATAAAGTGGAGTAAAGGAGAAAAACCTAGTGGAAAATAAAAACCCCTCTCCATAAGAGAAATGCAATGAAATGAAATGTACAAATGAAGAAGATAGAAGGACTCATGATGAACCCCCAAAGACTACTTCTAGCACAAAGTACAATGAAATGTTCTCCCCATAGAAGAGAAAAGAGAGGCCATGTGACCCCCCAAAAAATGTGAAGTGATGAACTCCATGTGAGGAAATGCTTCCTCCCAAAACTGATAGTAGAAGAGAAACCATGTAGTCTCCCCACAAGATGATACCTAGAGTGTTGGTAGATGCTCGACAATGGATGTTGAAGATGATCCACAAACGTTGAACAATATTTCTCCCCTTGGAAAGAAACAACACCACAAATGTGTGCAAAATAAACTCCCATTTTGAATAGGAATATATAGGTAGTAAGGTGAATGCGTTTAATTGGTGCACATAATCCAAAGATTGAAATGATGTCAATGATTCCTTCAAATGATGCTCAAAGATCTCCAAGCCAATGCTCATGTGTGACAGATGTTGATATGATGGATCAAGTACCATAGCAGATTATAAAACAAGGACCATGGATGTATGGCTATGCCTAGACTAATGTGAATCTTATATTGTTGTAAATGATGATAACTCATGAATGTCTACACAATCTACTTGTTAGGGTAGATATTTGCATTCTACAAGATTTTGGCTATTCTGACTTCTTTGTAATCTTGCAAAAAAAATTGACCTATTCAACCTCTTTGGAGGAGTTTCAATTGTGTTTAGCAGACAATTTGGATTTGCTTGGTTTGTGGAATTTTGCAGCAATATGTCTTTGTAAGTGCTTCATTAGTGTTTCAAATAACTCACACACGGCCTAGGAATTTCCACTAGCTTTTCTCAAGCCCCATATTCCACCATAGACTAGCACGACCTATTTGAAGCCACTGTGTTCAAGAAATTCTAGAGGTTGCAGGTGTAGCACCTAAATTACACTCTAAAGTGCTAGTTTAAAAAAAAAACGATTGCATGTGATTGGATACCTTTTAATAGCCTAATTGTATGGCACGATGGGTAGATGTAGCCTAGTGTTGACATGGCCTTGGTGACTCACGCTATCTACATAGTGGAGCAAAAACAACCACATATATGAAAAAAAAGAACACCCAAGGAAGACAAATGATCGCTATTCTCCTTATACAATGAAACCAACAACTTTGAATTTTCCAATTTAGGGCAGAGGACCCAGTAGTTAGCATGTTTCAATAGTTGTGACAGTAGTTTTTTATATAATGTCCAATATTTTTATCAATATTGGATCACTAGTTGTGACATGACTACCTATAATTAAACAAAATGTATTCCTTTGATCTAAAAAGCAACCAATCATGTGATGTCACATCAACGCTCAACTACCCATGATGTGAATGCACAAGTATTGGTCAACTACATCTTGACAAAAATCATGTTGATGTGGCATCATATTTGATGATGTGGCCTTGGATTGAAAGCTATAAGTAAGGGACTTGCTAGGTAAGCTGCTGTAAAAAATTAGGAGTGATTTAAAATTTCCACATAGGATAGGACCCAGTAGTTGTGCACCCTAACTTCGCGCTTCTAATTGTCCTACGTGGAAATTTCAAATCACTCCCATTTTTTTACAACAGCTTACTTGGCAAGTCCCCTGCTTATAACTAAGGTTTCAAGGCCACATCATCAAATATGATGCCACATTAGCATGTTTTTTGTCAAGGTGTTCAAAAAGGCCCAAAAAAAAAGTGAGACCAATACTTGTGCATTCAGAACATGTTTTATTGAGCATTGATGTGGAATCACATGATTGGTTGCTTTTGAGATCAAAGGAATGCATTTTGTTTAATTATGGGTAGTGATCATCAACACTAACAACTTTAAAGTCACAACTATTGGTCCAATATTGATAAAAATATTGGGCATTATATAAACAACTACTATCACAACTATTGAAACATGCTGAGGTACTAGGTCCTCTCCCCTAATTAGAAGCTTGAAGTTAGGGTGCTCAACTACTGGATCCTCTCCCCTAAAAGAAATGTGAGTTGAAAGATCCATGTGAGTGTGGAAGGAAAGAGATGTTGAGATATTTGTGCAACTTAATCCGAGATCTTGAACGATGAATGCCAAATGATGATCTTCATTCCAAATGGAGGAGAGACCATCAGTATATGCACAATAGAGGAATAGTTAACCACTGAAACCTCTAATCGCCCACAGAGACTTCTCACGAGTCATGGAGGAGTTGGCGCCAAGAGGGGGCCGCGTGGAGTTATTCAGCCATCCGCCTGTCGATGAACGCCACAGACAGGCCGATGAAAGTAGGAGGGTGCTAGTTCTTTGAAGACCAGGATCTCTTACGCATCCAGAGACATCTCCAAATTACAGGTCGATGGAAGACAAAAACTCCAAATAATATACTATGTAGGTTAGGTTACGCATGGGTTGACTAGTCTGCACTCTCTACTGCCCTCTCTTTCTCAACCTTCAGATTAAACATGCACATGATAGTAATGCAAGTGGTGAACAAGGAGTTTGCCTTCTTATTTGATCTCTTGCCTTCCTTTATCCATATTTCTGATTTTGAAGTTATTACTGATTTTTTTGCATAAGGATATATTAGGCACATCTACACATGAAAATAAACATGTAGAGATAAATGTGTGCACAATTGATAATATTCTGTCTGATGAGTTTGCACTTGAAGAATGTGATATTGGTGATATGAGAACCTCTTTATTTGGCGTACAAACTTTTTTCTTCCTCATGCACAGTCGGAAATTGTAGCAGCGAACGAATTTAAAGCGACCTCAAGTAAGTTCTATCTCTCCATCATGGCATCTCAGCGCTCATTGAATGCTAGTGGCTCTCTTTCTCATGTTATCCATAATTATTTCCAAGATAAAGAAGAACTTGTGGATGAAAGTGGTAATTTTAAGTTTCCAGATATTAAGATTTCTGATTTATATCCTGAAAAAGGCATTAAGGCAAAAATAATGAACTCTGTTCGACAATCTGAAATAAATCTCAAAGTCTCTGGAGTTGGTATATGCCCTGTTTATCTTCCATTCTTATTACCTGAAGACATTAAGAGATGGAAAGCTAAAGGCTTTTTTCATGTACATTTCTCCTTAGTTGATATTATACTCCCATTTTTAAATAAATCTCAAAGTCTCTGGAGCTGGTATATGCCCTGTTTATCTTCCATTCATTCAAGAAATATGATTCCAACAGAGTAACAATATAAAAGGGAAGAACCATGGGAGAGAGTGTGAGAGAGTAAAGATTTTCATTGAAATAAAGGAACCATGGGAGTCATTTAAAAAATTGACCCTAGACATAGAAAGGGAAGAACCAGTCACTGAAAATTTGAGGCCTGAGCAGATGCGTCCATATGCATCTAGTGGTTATATCCTCAACATAGATAAATTGGTTAACCCTTATGAAGCTATCTGTACTTGGACAGATACATTAGAAAATCTCTTTGAAAGAAATGGTACTTGGACAGAACCAGCAAAGGTTCTTTATTCTGTCAGATTAATGTCTGGCAAACTTAGGAACTGGTGGAACAATCTACCAGATCAAGGTCCAATGCCAAAGCATATACCTACACAACCTACAGATCCAATCTTAGTGGATCCCAAGAATTTAGGGAAAGATGATATCTTCCAAGCTGGTTTTGATGAATTCAAATGGTTATTGACAGATCTTTTCTGTGATGACATATCTAATCAAGCCCTTGAAGCTAATAAAATTCTGCAGTCAATGAAACTCAAAAACTTAGCAAAGTTTGACGAGTACAATTGTACATTTGAATCTTATATGGTTGCAGCAAACAAGATGCACGACTTAACCACTAAGCAGTACTTTTTAAATTCTTTACCTTGTGGTTTGGGTGCATAGGCTCAAGATTATATCATCAGAAAAGAGAATAAGTAGCTAGATGATGTTAGTTTTCCTACTGTCAAAAGACTAATAAGATATAAGCTGGAAAAGCAATGTTTGTTGGGAGCTCTTCAACTCAACAAAGAGGAATATAATTACACATGTAATTTAAAAGAATTATGTGATCTTCCTCCAATAAATCAGCTCAAAGATTTCCAACAGTTAAAGTAGTTCAAGAAGAAAGGTTGTGGAAAGAAATGCAAATGCAAGAGTTGCACTCGGCATAACTACCATGAAGAATAATTTACTTTCAAAAGAAGTAAACATGGTAGAAAACCCTTTAGGAGGAGATATAGGGCAGTCCCCTATAAAAAGAAAAGGTCTTTTCAAAGACCTCCATTTTTGTTAAAAAAGAGGAATGATGCAGCTCCTAGAGGAATAAAATGTTTTATTTGTAAAGGTCCTCACTATGCTACTAACTGTCCCAAAAAGCTCAACCCTGGCACAAAGATTTATGCAATGTTTGAATATAATAATCCAGGATAGGAAGTAGTAGATTGTACCAATAATACTGATATAAGAAATCTTTATGAATTGATTGAATATGTTCCTGAATCAAATTTTATGCTAAGATTCAAAGATGTAAAGGATCGTTATAAGAAGACAAAGAATCTATCAGATTCTAGTTCTGAAAGTTTAGATCCTAATGAAGATTTTTTGGTCTCCCTTTTGAAAAGTACTTTGCAAGATCTGAAGATCCAGATTCAGATTGAAAAATCAAAAGATCCTTACAAATTGGCAGGAACAAAAGATGAAAGAAAGAAAGTTGTCCACCAACATCTCTCTAAACTCAAAAGTTTAGAATCTGAAAAGGCTGAAGTTGAAAAACAGCTTAAGGTACAAAAGAAACCTTCTAAGAAGGATTTCGCAGACTCAGACCATGGATATAAAATTCCTCCATGGCAGAAAAAGGAAAAGGAAACTTCAAAAGCTTCCTCCTCCAAACATAAAAGTTCTGATTCTGAGATTATTACAATCTTTAAGAAATTTGATCTTCTAATTACTGATGTTACAGATCTTAAAAGATTGGTGAAATCTCAACAGAAAGAAATAAGAAATCTTTCTTCCATAGTGGGAGAGATAACGGATCTTCTCCTCAAAGCAGATCAGAATGTTGAGACAGACCACAAATCAGCTACAGAAGAACAATCGGTTGCAGAATCAGACTCTGAACAAATTAGTACAAGCAATAGCTTAATTCACAAAACAAGAGATAGAAATTGCTCTCTATTGCTTGCTAACAATGGTAATTATATCCGGATAAATTTCTGTTTTCTAGGATATAAAAAGATTCCCCTTGATGCATTTGTAGATACAAGATCCTCAAGATCTTTAGCAAAAACAAATGCTATCTCTTCTCACTTTTGGAAAGAGAAGCCAGACCTTCCTCACAGCTATGCTATCAATGGCGAAAGGATTCAGATGGGCAGGTATGCACAAGATGTCCACATAGAAATAATGGGTAAAATATTCATTACTGATTTTATTGAATACAATGGATTAGAAGATGATGTCCTGTTAGGATTTCTGTTTCTTACAAAATATGAGCCCCTCCAATTTTGGAAACATAAAATATCCTTAAGACACGAGGATGGCCAAGTAGAAATTCCCACCCTGAAATTAGTCAATCATAAGTCTAATGGGAATAAGAGACAGAAAAAATCAGTAAAAGAAGCTACAGAGAAAACTCTTGACATCTTTCAAAGGTTTGAAAGAAATTGTTGTAGTTTAAATCCATTACAGTTTTGGTCCCAAGCACAAGAAGAATGTGACATACAGATCTGACCAGAATGTACATCTGTGATACCTCATGAACCAGCCTACCTGATGAGTCCCAAAGAAGTCCAAGAAATAGATGAACACATACAAGAATTTCCTGATGTTCTTAATGATAAAAAACAGATTCAGAAATTTTTGGGTTGTCTTAATTATGTTGCTCCTTTTTATAAAGGATTGGCTGAAGACAGGAAAGCAATACAGTTTCATCTCAAGGAAGGAAATGAAGGATGGTCACTCCAGGCCACGGAAGCAGTCCAAAGAATTAAGGCTAAATGTCAACATCTACCATCTCTGCAAAACCCAGCTGCAGATTTACCCTTATTTCTATATACTGATGCTTCTGATAAAACTTGATCTGCTATTTTAATACAGGAAGAAGAAACTGGTAAAAAGAATATCTGTGGTTATCGCTCTAGAACCTTCTCAGATGCTGAAGGCAGATATCATATATATGAGAAAGAGATTCTTGCTGTCAAGAAAGGATTGGAAAAATTCAAAATCTTTCTCAAACTAGTACATTTCATAGTCAGAACTGACAGCCAGGCCATGAGAAGTCTGTTAAAGAAAAAGCCTAACAAAGATATTGCTCAAGGAAGAATTGCTAGGTGGTATTTTGAATTCCTCAGTTATGATTTTGATATTGAATGGATAAAAGGGGAAAATAATCCACTAGCTGATGCCTTAACCAGAGAATTTGCAGGATCCATCTATACAGATTTAGAATTTAACAGTTGTGCATATTATAGATCTGATGGTGCTACAATGTATTTAGCAAATCTAAATGATGAAGTTCTTATTCTTCCTTCTCTTCCCAAGGAGGTAATTGTTACTCTGCTGGAATCATATTTCTTGAATAAATGGCTCAGAAATATGAAGAATTTAATCCATTTTCATCATCACCAAGGATTAATTGATCCAGATGAAGAAGAAGACTTCAAAGCAACCTTTGGGTTATTAAATGCCCCAATCAAATATTGGTGTGGAAATTTTTTAAATGAATCCCATGGTCTGTCTCAACATTCTGATCTGCTCTGAGGAGAAGATCCTTTATCTCTCCCACTGTGGAAGAAAGATTTCTTATTTCTTTCTGTTGAGATTTCACCAATCTTTTAAGATCTGTAACATCAGTAATTAGAAGATCAAATTTCTTAAAGATTGTAATAATCTCAGAATCAGAACTTTTATGTTTGGAGGAGGAAGCTTTTGAAGTTTCCTTTTCCTTTTTCTGCCATGGAGGAATTTTATATCCATGGTCCGAGTCTGCGAAATCCTTCTTAGAAGGTTTCTTTTGTACCTTAAGCTATTTTTCAACTTCAGCCTTTTCAGATTCTAAACTTTTGAGTTTAGAGAGATGCTGGTGGACAGCTTTCTTTCTTTCATCATACATCCTTTTTCTCCCATCTTTGTTAATTTAATGCCTTTTCCTTTCTGACCTGGATATTGCTCTGTTTTTGGAGTCAGGGCAAGCTTTTGGCTGACTTGTCGAGCAAGTTTATCCATTAATTCTGGATTGCTGCTGAGATCAAAAAGAGTAGCTGATGCGGCTCGAGAAGGGTATGGATTCACAGATGGTTGTCTATATAAGGGAAATTGGCTTGGGCCAAGAGATTCTTCAGGATTATAATCAGTGAATGGTTTATTGGATGTGCTAGGAAAATTGTGAGATAAAGAATAAGATCTAGAGAAAGATCTTGGTAGTAGGTGGTCACGGCTGCTGGAAGAGGCTTCTGGTTGTATAAACATGGTTTCATCAGGCAATGTCTGAGTGTTGAGATGCCATGATGGAGAGATAGAACTTACTTGAGGTCGCCTTAAATTCATTCGCTGCTACAATTTCCGACTAATTACTCACCCTTAACACGCCTTTCCTTCGGCTTCAACAAGGATTTACGGACTTACTGCGGGTCCACAGCTACTGGCAATAGCTACTGTCGTTTAGAACCAATATCTCCGATCAGACGTCCAGAAACTTAATGAGGTAGTGCTTTTTCTAAGACCCAAATTATGACTAAGATAAATACAACAACTATGCAGAGGATTTTGACAAACAAACTAAAACCAGATGGACAATAGATTTCACAAAATGTTTCTTGAATCTGACTCTCGATTTTAAGATTTTGCATTATAACTAGGCTCTGTATAACTAGGCTCTGATACCAATTTAAACAATGATGCTCTGATACCAATTTAGACAATGATCTGACTAATTTGCGGAACTTAAAAACAAGTCTCTCTTAGGTAGTAAAATGGTAGATCCCAAATCCAATTACACAAACAAGACAGAAGATGATAAACATAAGAAGAGCAATCTTGCATTCAAAACTCATTCCACTATCCATTACAAAATATTCAGATTCTGATCATCCAGATTGCACTAAGCGCAGGAGAGAGCATAAGTTTGAAAGACTCAAACTAAACTTAGACACCTAAACTCTTTAAGAAGATACAACTCACTTTGTTCTTTGCTTCTACTTGACTCTGTCTTGAGAGGCGTCTTTGGGGTCCTCTTATAGGAAGAGACTGGTTCCACCAAAGCTGATCTTTAACCTCTTTTACATAATATTTGAGTTCCACCTTCCAAAGAGTGACACGAAGAGGGAATCTTATCCGTAGCTGGACCCACTGGGTTAAAGCGTAAACAAAGAGAAGGAAGAATAAGAACTTCATCATTTAGATTTGTTAAATACATTGCAGCACCATCAGATCTATAATATTCACAACTGTTAAATTCTAAATCTGTATAGATAGATCCTCAATTTTTTAAATGACTCCCATGGTTCCTTTATTTCTAATGTATCTGTCCAAGTACAGATAGCTTCATAAGGGTTAACCAATTTATCTATGTTGAAGAATGTGATATTGGTGATATGAGAACCTCTTTATTTGGCGTACAAAATTTTTTCTTCCTCATGCATAGTGCACTTCAAGAGGGTCATATGAAAGTAATGTTGCTAGGTTGGATGTGGAAGAAGAGGTGTGCCACGGGTTTGGTTATAGAAGTACATATATCACAACATATTTCCAAGATGATATTCAAACTAAGAGACAATATGAAGAGTGCAAATTTTCACATCAAGCTTCTCATGGTTCTAATAGTTTTGTTGATGAAGTTTGCATCTAACTTAAGTGATTCCAAGGTATGTTGGTTTCTTGTTGTCCTAAAAGACTGTAAAATTGAATTTGAATCTTTCTTTTGTGATTAATATGTAGCTTATAATGATGTGGATGATGGTGTGTTTGTGTTTGAGTGCTTCACCTAGGCCCAACATATATCTTGTAATGGTGTTGAGTAGCAACAATTTCTTTAGGCTAATGATCAACCTTTTTCTCAAGTTTCTTTTCTGATAGAGCTTCAAAACTTTCAAATGATTTGCTAGAATATGAATTTCCTTCTACAAGTCAACAAGATAAAGAAGCATATTTTTCTATGCCATGTGAATTGGAGGTGTTCTCTTCTTTTCCGCAATTCACTCATGGAGATTAGTAGGTATGAAAATACCAAAAAAATTGTTGGTGCTAATCTAAGCTTTCAAGTGTCTCTCCCAACTACTATAAAGATGAAGAATGCAATGTAAGGAAGTTTGGTGGCCAATGTTTTGTGGTTGCCATACAATGGAAAGTTCAATGGTGGAGCATTTCTTGTTCAGTGGCAATCACATGTTTTTGTTTAAAATGAGAAGGTTGCATTTGTTGCAACTTTGTGAAGAAAACAATTTTGGGTTGAGGGAAATCAATTACTTAAACAAGCTTGTTTTTTATAGAGGAAATTGGATGAAGCAACTGTTATGCCTTGCATAACCACCCCATTTTATTCTAGAACAAAATGGGTCCCCCTTTTTTTTTCTTCTTGCCTACCTCTGTTATTTGCTTTTGCTCTTGGGGTTCTTCTGTTTTCTTCCTGAGTTGTCTGCTGGTTCTGTTAAATTTTGGTTCTATTTTAGTTTGAGTTGGTTTTCTTCTTGCTAGAAATTGAATGAAATAATTATCATAGACAATGGTGTATTTTAGGATATTATATCTTATGTGCTTCTGAGGACTGATGGGGACTCTGTTTTGCAGGATCAAATCACACACATGATGATATTTTCCAAGGGAGCTCAATTGGAATGTATTCCTCAATCCAGTTGGTCATAATTTTCCTCTAAGAAGAAAGTTGGCAAGACCTTGCAGGTGTCTTGCCGACTACCAGTGCATTTGGTTAATAGGCGTTTGTGTTGCCTATCGGCAAGACCTCAGGGATGTCACAATGATCAGAATTCACATGTAGATACCTATCGGCAAGACATCAATCATTGTCTCGGGGACTAAGAGATTCCCATCGGCATGAAAGTCTCCTTCAGAGAAAGGTCTCGGCGAGATCTTTATGTCTGACCGACCGGCGATAGAGGGATACGCATATCAACGGGAGATTTTTGCTTCGAGGAAAAGTCTCAGCGACTTCTTCATGTCTCACTGACTACCGCGGAACGGGTAAACACTTCGGCAAGAGTTGTGTCTTCGGTGTGTGGTCTTGCTGAGCGCCTGAAGTCTTGTCGACCACCGATAACGATATATCTCGGTGAGAAACTTTTGCGACGGAGGGATGTCTTGGCTAGTACATTTGGTCTCGCCGACAAAGCACAATGTAGGTCTATCAGTATGAGGTCCTACAGTCTTGCCGACCCCTTTTGTCACACCAACATATTACTTCATTGGGGAGAGAATGAGATTGTCACGGCGACAAAAGATATACTTATGGAGATTTCCTTGGCGAAACATAAGGTGTCTATGGGACGTCTCCCCGATAAGAGAGTCTTATAGCGATGCATGTGAAATGGAAGAATAGCTTCGGCAAGAGGTCTCACCGACATGGTGGACTCTTGTCGAAAAGGTTTCTCTTGGGGAAGAGTGGTTCACCTTCGGCATGAGGTCTAGTCGACATGCTAAAGTCTCAGTGACACGGAAATGATATCGCCAAGAGTTTGCCCGATAGAAGGAGGTCCCACCGAAGGTTTGAGCTCAGCAATAGTTTTTTTTGCCTTCGGCAGGTGGTCTGGGCGATTAGCATGGGTCTAACTGAAAGGGTCGGCCTTTGGTGTAACATAACGAGCTCGAGGAGAATAAATGTATTTGGCAAAATGTCTGGGCGACTCCAAAGTGTCCCGACAAAAGAAAGGGTCTTTGATGAGAGGTCTCAGCGACTCGAGGATTTCTCACTGACAGGTTGTGGCTTCGGCAAGAAGTCTTCCCGAAACAAAGAGGTCTCCCTGACATAAAGAAATGAGCTCGCCAAAGGGATCTTGAGCCTTGCCATGACATCCCACCAACTTGAAGATGTCTCTCCGAAGTGGAAGAAGCTTGGGCTTGGGGAGGAAAAGAAGAAGTAGCCATGACTCACAGGGACAGCTGTAGTGACCACTGGCGAGAGGTAGATCAATATTAATGGAAAAAGACTTTTGAGCATTCAAGGCCTCCCTTCGAAGGAGTTAAAAGATAGACATGGATACCAAGAGTAAATGTTGCAGCCACAAAAGATCTGAAGGTTTCTCCTGAGGTCAATCCATCACCGACATGGACAGCAGGGCTTCACATTGAATATAGCATTGACTCTTTTCAAAAAAATCTGAGGGCCAACCCTCCTGCGACCAAGTGAGATATTTTGTAAACCCTAATGCAAGGGGACAACACATTTTTTTGGGTACAGTCTCTATATATGGCATTCTTGCCTCTTTTTAAAAGGTTAGAAACGAAGTAGAAGGAGTAGGCTAGAAGTAGTAGAGTTGGAGTAGAAGTAGAAGTTTTAGAATACATAGAGATATAGAGGAGACAGAGCTGCATCCTGATTCTTTGTAATAGGAGCTTCTTCTACCTTCTTAGGATAGGAGTTATATTCAAAATAGCCTGTAATGTATTTTCAAGTTTCCTTAATATAAATGGAAACAATTTGGAGTCATAGATTTTATATACACTGGTGATTGTGCCAAATTTGTAAATGTTGCTTATCTATTTCACTAACAGTAGAAGCAACCATATTAAAATCTACTTCAGATTGTGTTTCAGAATGTTGTTTATCTTGGTTTAATCATTTGATTTGAGAAGTTTTCAAGGATTGGAGTCTTATTTTATGTTTTGTTTAAATGGTAATTTGCAATTTGTTATTGAAATCAACACTGTGAATGAATGAAACTGTGTGTTATTCACAAGTTAATTTTGTTCTGCAGTTTTAGTTAGGAATTCCTTGAAAGGTAACAAGTCTGGTTAAGTTGGATGAATTAACATTCTTTTCTATTCCAAAGCTCTGATCTATCTTTTGATGTTTCTTTAAAAACCCTGGTTAGAGTAGGTTTTAAGTTTATGTTTGATCTCAAAACAATCCAAAAGCTCAACACTAGTAGACCCCTTGAACATTACTGTTACATTGACCACTGAGGGACATCAGTACAGTTGAGAACCAACTACAAAGACCTTGGGAGCTAAGACATCCATGTGTTGTCTTTCTCTTTCAGGAGAAATAGAATAGCAATATTTTGTTTGCATGTTGTTGTGCCACCAAGACCATCAACAACAACTTATCCATGGCCAAGTGCAATGTGTATTCATGCAGGGTTTGACCAGAAAAATAATGTGTAAGTTTGTGCAGCCATATCTTCTAAGTCATGTGCCTTCATGTCATTGGTTGTAGGTTATTGTTATTTCTTGTATATATTTCTTTCTCTTGTTCATTGTTGTTGTTGTCCATGATTTAATCCCATTTCTATTCCCATTTTTTGTCTAATTAGAGATTTTAAGTTTTTCTTGTGCCTACAAGAGGCACATGTCCCCAACCAAAGCCACCATTGGGACTCATATTTGCGTTGTCTTTTTTTCTTGAGCCCCTTCCCTTTTTTGTGCCTTAGTCATTATGCCAAAGATTATAACTAATGCGAGAAATCTTCATGGATCATATTTTGTCAAAATTTCTTAGCACCAGTGGATAGAGCATACAAAATTAGGTATGGTTGCCTTTTGAATTTCTAAGAAATTCACTAAAGGGAAAAAGTTATCCACGTGCAAGTTTTTTTCTACCATTCAAATCACACCATCTTCCCCATAGCTAATGCAGTTCACACAGTCTCTTTTTCCCTGTTTGGTTCAAGTGGGTTTTTTCGCACCAAGGTTTAAATGATAAAAAATGGCTAAGAGTTGAGTTTGTGGACTTTAATGGGTCAAGTGAACTTATGTTTACAAGTGCACATGTCTTGTTCAGATAAATTTTCCAATTGATGTGTCGTTCCAAACCATTTTCTCACATGGTGTAATTCACCTTGAGTTTCCCACAAAAGACTTAAGCGCTAAAGGAATTTGATCAAATCAAATTTGTGAAATTCCTTCTTTTATACAAACTTCATCTTTTCCTCCTTTCTATCTATCTAGTTCACTTCCAATTTTTTTCTTTGTGGGAAAAACCTTCCCATTAGTGTCTATTGGTAGTTCCATGTGAACCCGCCCTTTCCACTTGTCGACTATTTTCCCACATTATCCACATGCAAACCATTTTCCCACAAAGGTTATTAATTTCCAAAATCAGTGAGTTATTTCTTGCAGGTTGATGCAACTTGTCTTCTCATGTGTTCATCCTCTTGAAATTTTTTTCTTCCATTTGCCATATTCCATGTGAACTTCCTTTGTTTATAGTTTGGATGACCTTTTTTGTGAGGCTTGATCCACTTCAATTTTCCGCATCTATACTTGGATAATGCCATCCCCCCTACTTACATCATGATGATGTCACCATTTTTTAACCTTCTTAGTTCGTTCCATCCAGGTTCTCAGATGATGTCATGTTGATGCCATCCTTGTTGACATCATTTACAAGACTTTCTATATGAACTGAACATGTTAACTAGCGTAGATTCAATTGATTTTTCCACATGTTTCACTTGGAGGTCGATCATCCACAATAACCTGATGGAGGCTTCTAACTCACATGAAGTTGATGGGGACTGCTAAGGCAAGAGATTGGTTTGCAGGTGATTCTATGTGAAATTTCCATCTATCCAAAGGGTGAGGTGCACTTACATGTGAAACTTTTGCCCGATCTTGATGGAGGTCATTTTTTTGCGAGAGGGTTGTTGTGGGTGTTTGGAGGTCATTTAGACCTTACAAGAAGGACAGTTGCATTTGAACTTGTCCACTTGGGGCTCATATTTTTGGAATTGATGGTTTGGTGGTGCAAAAGGCAACACAAATCATTTTCCACCTTTTGAACCTATCAATATTCATGGTGCCATGTTTCCCAACTATCAAAAGTTGTTGCATAACACATCTTTTGATATGTAGTGTCCATTTTGGGGTGTGTTTTGTCATTTTCCATCCATTTTGAATTGCTATAGTGTGCAACAATTAGGGTTTCACCCTTGGGTGTATATATTGGTGATTTTGGTCATTTTCAAGGAGGTTGGCTCATTGTGAGATCTATAGATACCAAGGAGTGTTGGAATATGTGCCTCAATCTCACAGGCTGTAACCTCTGAAAGAGCAAAGTCGGTGTGACTTACATTCTGTCTGGCTAATTGGCAGTTTAGTAACCTTGTGTATTGCTCTTGTCGTCGAGAAAATGTTGATGTCTTGCCGACTGGTGTTATCGCTGTGACTTGTGGCAATCGCTGTAACCCTCTGCCGAGTGGAGATCTCTGGCCGACAGGCCACTCTTATCGTATATCGGGGAGACTCTGGGCAACAAGCACTGTCAGGGAGACCCTTGGCCAAAAGGCTTATCTCAGTATGAAGTCTTATAGAGATTGTATGTCTCACCGACAGGGTGTTACACATGTGGTCATCAGAGTAACTCATATGCTTCGGTATGAAGTCTTGTCGATATGGAGATGTCTCACTGATAGGTATTATTTTGGCGTCATCAGGGTAATGAAAGGGTTTAGTAAGAACTCTTGGCAATAGGCGTTTGTCTCACTGATGCTATGGGATGTGTTCAATATGACTCCTGGCAAAAAGTGGTCTCGGGGTAACCTGGAGGCTTCGGTATGAAGTCTTAGCGAAGAACGAAGTCTCGCCGATGGTGGAACATTGCGGTGTGACTTGAAGACTTCAGAGTAACATCTTAGTGATAGCAGTAAGTCTTGCCAACTGTTGGATGTTTCGGTATAACATAAAGGATCGATATGATCTCTTTCCAAATGACGATAGTCTCGCCGATGGGATTGTTGAGGTAGATGCAACTTGTGAACTCAGTGTAACATCTTGCTGATAGTGAAGACTCTTGGCAATAATGACGATCTGGCTTTGTGGCATCGAGGAAACACGGTTAGTGTCTCATTGATATGCAAATACAGGTTGAATGTCTTTGAGGGAGACCACCCTACGTGGTGTGTCTTCGACCAATCAAAGAAGCCGAATGGGAACCGTTGGAAGTTAGTCTGTTGTGGCCATTCTATGAGGAAGTTCAATAGATAGAGATGACATGGATATACTCTGGAATTGCAGATGATGTTCAGTTAGATGAACAGTTGTTCGATACAGGTGAGTGATAGAGTGAGGGTCGAGTGGCTGGCTAGAAGGCCAAGGCCATGAGGCCGAAACAGAGGAAGTGAGAGGCAGGGTTATGCTTCCGAATTCTCTCCTGATCAAGGATTGAATGCCATGGTTGATCTCTCATGTTGATTTGTATTGCATATTGTGTGAGGGTATTGCAACAGTACAAAGATTGTTTGGTTTGAGAGGTTGATCAGGAAATGTACAGAGGGAGAGTTGGTTACTAGATTGTATCCAGAATGAACAAGATGTAATCTCTGAAAAGGCTATGAGCCTGAATTGTATTGTAACCTTCAGTTGCTAAATAATGCAATGGCTCGATCTTTGGAGTGTGGGGTTTTTTACCCGAAAGGGTTTTTCCCACGTAAGTCTGTGTGTTCTAGTTTTCTGTCTTATCTTTCATCTGTGTTGGTTCTACTTCTAGAATCTGTTATTGCATGATGTTGAATTTACATGTGCTTCTCTCAGAAGGATTAATGTGGGAAATGAATTGTGTTTGTTTCTGCTTTAGGACATAGTTGTACGTTTCTTTGAGGCAATCTAATTGAAATTGAAGTTACCAAAGGCACCATTGTTCTTGGAGATTTCTCTGAGATGTCCTAAATTTCCCTAACAAGTGGTATCATAGCCAGGTTTTGGTTGTTGGTTCTGGGTATTTCTCCTGTGAAGATTTCTTAGCTTGATAGGCTGGAGGAAATATGGAGGAATGGACTGATTTATTGATCCTTTGGTGAGTGGAAGTCTTGTGATATTCGGAGACAACACGCAACTTGAAGGATGGTGGAGATGGAAAAGGGAGTTGATCATGTTGTTTTGTTGTGATCTGTGTCTCCTAGTTGGTAGAGGTATAACCTTGGTGTATGAGGTGTATTTTCTTGCTACGTGGTTGTGTAGTAGTAAATCTTTCATATTGGAAGTCTGTGTGAGAGGTTCCTTGGTGATATGGAGAAGCCTAGTTTGTTTCTCAGCCATGGAAGAGAGTGCTTATGCTAGGTGGTGTTTTCCTGGAGAAGGGAAGGCACTATTTTCCTGTTAATCTCGAATACATAAAGGTTATGGAGTTAATCATTAGTTGATTTGCAAGCTTCTGAAATAGCCTATCTCTTTCTCGGATGCATGTACATGTTTTACACGGTTAAGCAAAACTTGTGGTTATGTGGAGTTGTTGTTAAGCTATTTTCTAGACACTAGCTTTTGGGGTGTTGCTGGATGAGATAGTTGCAGTTCTGCATGCATGCTTTGTGCATGGTTTGAGGTGTGATTTCTTCTCTACATGGGAGTGTTGGTACGTGATTTGTCACTCAACATTCCTATGGTGGTACTTGTGATTTCCTTGATTATGGTGCTCGTTGTGGACATGATTGGAAAATCAGATTTGGCGTGTTCTGGTGTTTGAGTCATGATTTTCTATGTGGTTATTCTCTTTGAAATCTCAGTGTTGCAATTTCCAATGTGATGATGGGTTTGCATGTTCAATGTTTGTGATCTACGAGTTATGCGGTTGGTGGATTAGCTACCCATTGGCTGTAGTGAGATAACTTGGATGTGTATTGTTTTTATCATGAGGTTGATTCATTGCTGGTGTAGACTTGTTAGCTAGCCTTGTTTGTGGTCACTTATGCATTGGTGTGATTGTTTTGAGATGAGAGGATGGATATTGTTGAGTACCTGAATAGTCGGTTATGGGAACCTGAAGCAGGTGGACATGATGCTTGGAGAGCTCATATGTCATGTTTCAGTGGGAGCTTTAGCAGTAATTGTAGGTTCATCACATGGTGGTGAATGGTCTTATTTAGTGTTGCAGATGTTTCAAGGGGGATATTTTAGATCTTGTTGCTTCAAAAGGGTTCTTTTGCTTTTGCATGGACATTATTTGAAGATGTGCAACATCTTGGATCCATGGAGGATGCTTAGAGTCTTTGGCTGAGGTGTTGGTGGTGCTTGATAGGTGATGTTGGTTTTGAGTCTGTTTGCTTTATGTCATGGTATACTCTTGTTTGTGCACTGGAGTTTTGACATTGTGCATTGTACTTGAGACCATGGTGAAGTCACTTGAAGTATTGTATCTCCTAAGGGGATATGCAGATCATGGTGTCATGATAAATTCCTGATTCAGATGATTGGAGCTTTGACAGTGGTCTGGTAAATTCTTTGTGTATTTGGTGCTTTGATTATTTGCTTGATACTTCGTGATAGTGCAGTAATGCAGTTGAAATTTAGCATGAGATGATCGGTTGATAGTACTCATGGATACATGAAGAATAAGGTGAGGGTGTTTTTCTCTTATGAGAGAAGTGTTGTTGATTGTTACTCTTGATAAAGTTTTTAGCAGAAAGTCTGAGAATCCTACACCTTGGTTGAATGTGAGTTCAATTAGAGACCTATGAGGAGATTGCTCTTAGATTAGTCATGATGGCTTATATATCTTGAAGGAGTATTCTTGTTCTCACTCTTGGTCTTCTCGGCAGTTTATCTGAGAGGTATTTGGCCCATTATATTTTTTAGATGTGTTTTATGTTCACTTTCATGATATGGATCTTGAATTGTTGTTTAATGGTTCTAGAGGATTCATAGTGGAAGTTGTACAACTTGTTTATCTCCTTGAGCTTTTGTGTTATGTGTTTTTACTGATGAGAATTGGTAGGAGATGATGTATGGGCTGATTTCCTGAAATGGGGAATGAACTAGCTTGATCTTCTTTGAGAGGCTTAAATCCATGTTGATTACATGATATTAGAAGTCGATTTGATCTTGGTGATTGAACGGTTGGATGTTGTTAAGGATTTTCTTTTGGGATGAGAAGGGGATTATTCTTGACACAGCTGGCTATTAGAAGTGTATATAGGAGGATGTTCTATAGGGATATGGTGTGCAGAGTTTCTCTCTTTGGTCTTGGTTTACTTCCTGGATGTTTGGTTTCACATTTCATTAGTTTGAGGTTTGGTTGGAGCTATAATGATCACTTGCTTGTGGTCATGTGTTTTCGCTCATGTTCATGGGTGATGACATGGAGGTTCTTAATCCTTTTTCCTTTGATTGCGCGTGGAGAACTTGGGAGAACTATGAAGACTTGTGGTGAGAGAAATGAATCTTGTAACGGTTTGTTGCAAGTTGTGCGTATCATTGTGGATATTTTTGGTACTACATGGTTAAATTTTCTATGTGTTGTTATTGGTAGACTTGGTATGTCTTTGATCTTTCAGATTTGGAATTACTTAGGCAGTGGGACTTCCTGTTGTGTTTTGTCTTCTTCAACTGGTTGGCACTTGGAGCTTGTATTTGTTGTTATTGAGTTGGTTATAGTTTGGCATGAGTTTACTGATGCTTATACCATTTAGGTATGTGGGATTGGATGGAATAGCACGAGCTGTGGGTGCTATTTTTCAGTTGCGTGGGTTTATCAGTTGGATGGAAGCAGTCAGTTTGATTGTTGTTTTAGCTGGTGTTTTCTATCTTGTTTTTTGGAGAATGACTTCACAGTTGCGTTATGTTTGAGGCTTTGAAGTTGATATTGCTTCTGTATAGCATCTGAGCACAATGAAGTGGTAGCAATATCTTGTTGATGATATCACTGGGATCTTTTGCTTGTGTTCGTTGGACTGGTGCTTACTCACCTTGGCTTGTATCTTTCTTCCACAGGTGGCATGCTGGAAGATGACAAGGTTTGTTGCCTGAATGGTGGACATCTTGGATGTTGGTGCTGAATTCTTGATGGAGCATGAGAGCATGTTTGAGGTCTATATGGTTTCCTAGAAGGTTGTGATTAGTTGCATTTCGGTTGCTTTGTTGGATAGTGAGTTGCAGTTGGATGCCTAGTCTTTGTTGCAGATTGTCTGGTGGATTGTTATTTGTGGAATCTTGTTGATTGGGTGTCTTGAGTATTGCGGGGTCTGAATTGGTGGAGCTAGTGTGATCTTAGTTTCTGGTTGCTTTGGAGGTTCCCGTGTGATCTTCGTCAAGTGGGAGATTGTTGGAATATGTGCCTCAATCTCACAGGCTGTAACCTCTGAAAGAGAAAAGTCGGTGTGACTTACATTATGTCTGGCTGACTGGCAGTTTAGTAACCTTGTGCATTGCTCTTGTTGCCAAGACAATGTTGATGTCTTGCCGACTGGTGTTATCGCTGTAACCCTCTGCCGAGTGGAGATCTCTGGCCGACAAGCCACTCTTATCGTATATCGGGGAGACTCTGGGTGACAAGCAGTGCCGGGGAGACCCTTGGCTGAAAGGCTTATCTTGGTATGAAGTCTTATTGATATTGTATGTCTCGCCGATAGGGTGTTACACATGTGGTCATTAGAGTAACTCATATGCGTCAGTATGAATTCTTGTCGATATGGAGATGTCTTGCCGATAGGTATTCTTTTGGCGTCATCGGGGTAATGAAAGGGTTCGGTAAGAACTCTTGGCAATGGGCGTTTCTCTCACTGATACTGTGGGATGTGTTCGGTATGACTCCTGGTGAAAGGTGGTCTCGGGGTAACCTGGAGGCTTCAGTATGAAGTCTTAGCGATGAACGAAGTCTCGCCGACGGTGGAACATTGTGGTGTGACTTGAAGACTTCGGAGTAACGTCTCAGCGATAGCGATAAGTCTTGCCGACTGTTGGATGTTTTGGTATAACATTAAGGCTCGGTATGATCTCTTTCCGAATGATGATAGTCTCGCCGATGGGATTGCTGAGGTAGATGCAGCTTGTGAACTCGGTGTAACATCTTGCTGATAGTGAAGACTCTTGGCGATAATGACGATCTGGCTTTGTGTCATCGGGGAGACACGGTTAGTGTCTCACCGACATGCGAATACAGGTTGAATGCCTCTGACCGATTGGGAGACCATCCTACATGGTGTGTCTTCGACCAATCAGAGAAGCCGAATGGGAACCATTGGAAGTTAGTCTATTGTGGTCGTTCTGTGAGGAAGTTCAACAGACAGAGACGACATGGATATACTTTGGAATTGCAGATGATGTTCAGTTAGATGAACAATTGTTCGATACAGGTGAGCGATAGAGTGAGGGCCGAGTGGTTGGCTGGAAGGCCGAGGCTGTGAGGCCGAAACAGAGGAAGTGAGAGGCAGGGTTATGCTACTAAATTCTCTCTTGATCAAGGATTGAATGCCATGGTTGATATCTCATGATGATATGTACTGTATACTATGTGAGGGTATTACAATAGTACGAAGATTTTTTGGTTTGAGAGGTTGATCAGGAAATGTACAGAGGGAGAGTTGGTTACCAGATTGTATCCAAAATGAACAAGATGTAATCTTTGAAAAGGCTATGAGCCTGAATTGTATTGTAACCTTCAGTTGTTGAATAATACAATAGCTCGATCTTTGGAGTGTGGGGTTTTTTACTCGAAAGGGTTTTCCCCACGTAAGTCTGTGTGTTCTATTTTTCTATCTTATCTTTCATCTGTGTTGGTTCTACTTCTAGAATCTGTTATTGCATGATGTTGAATTTACGTGTGCTTCTCTTAGAAGGATTAATGTGGCAAATGAACTGTGTTTGTTTCCGCTTTAGGACACAGTTGTACGTGTCTTTGAGGCAATCTAATCGAAATTGAAGTTACCAAAGGCACCACTATTCTTGGAGATTTCTCTGAGGTTCCCTAAATTTCCCTAACAAGGAGGTTGTAGGGCATCCATTAATGCTGCAATCATTTTATTGATAAATTATAGACCTATGGAATAGAAGATTAATATTTTAATAAGATTTTATTGTAGAATGTCTCCATTACACTTTGTAGGTATTTACGACAATTTATTAGTCGTAGCTAGATATTTTCCCTTTCCACATTTGCTATTATGAATTTAACATTGAGTTAGATGAGTGTGGCAACAATTTGATGATATAGCATGGATTGTAATGATCTTTCTCAATTTTGTGTATGAATATATGTAGTTGTGTTTGGATTACTAAGTATGTTTTGTTGCAAGGTTTCATGTTAATTTCAATGTATGTTAATACATAGATACATGTTCTTCCTTTCATGTTTTCTCTCTTCTTGAAGTGTTTTGACTTTGTTTCCCAATATATAGGCATTGGCCTAGAACCATACTTCAATCTCCCACCATAAAATCAAACACAAGCCAGTAGCATGTAGGAGTAGGAGTAGTTTTTTTGTATGCATAACCTAGTAGTATAATCAAGGATCTATTTTCAACAAGCCTCAAATGAGTTCATTATATGTGGGTTGTGTGTACAAAACAACATTAGCTATATAGGGGTTATAAGTAGAAAATTTTTCTTAGTCTAGTGTCATTCTTTAGTGCTAAAACATCAAGCTAGGTTTGACTATCCTTGTCTCATTATTAATCAACTTATGTGATTTCAATACATGTTAAGGTATACCCCTAGGAACACCCTTCTAGTCTAATTTGAGCTTGAAGCATATGATATCTAACCCACTCTTGTTGAGTTGGCCATTATCCCTCCATAGTCTATTGATGGGATTATTTCACTTACATGATGACAACCTTGGCCATGTGAGTGAGATTTTTCTCTAGGAAGTGGAGCAATAATTTTGATAGCCAACAAGCTGGATGAAATGACATCAAGTGGCACCATTTTATTGGAACACTTGGGGAGAAAGAGGATTAAGGAGATATGAATGCCTAAGAATTGGTTTGACCAAATCCAAGGGGGGAGACTAAGTCCTCTTAGACGTGTGATAGGATGCATGGGGAAGAGGGATGTATGACAAGTGTTCTCTCAGATATGTTGGAGGACACATAGGGAAGGACTTATGACAAATTTCCTCTCACATGTGTGAAAACACATAGGGAAATGGAATGGAGACATGTGAATCCTCTCACATGTGTGAGAGATCATGTCTAAATGGAGGGTTAAGATTGAGAAATGGATCAAGGGCTAGGAATGCATTGTAGAAAGTTAGGGATAAGTCATATTAGGTGTAATTAATTAAATTATCATATTTAGGAATGTGCAATGGTTAATTAAATTTATTTAATTAACTAATTAGATTGAAGTGGGAAATGAAGGAATTAAATATATATTTCACTTATTTAATTCTTGTAGGATAGGACTATAAGTTTAAACTTAATTAAATAATTATCAATTTATTTAACTAAAGGTGGGAAACAAGGATAATAGATGGATTAATTAAATAACATGAATAATATTTATTTACTTAATGCTAGAATAAGATAAGATTTGACATGGTTAGGTGTGGACAACTTTATGTGTCTACACTTTCAATCTCTAGAAAGCCAATGGGGAATGGGAGCACTCTAGGACATAATTTTTTTTTTTTTATGATGGGCTAGTTGAGATCCGACCATAAGTGACTTATAGATCTAGAATAAATAATAGGATATCATTAGCAAAGTGTGAGTTGATAACATTATTTTGAGGGATGGAGATACCAATTATGAGCTTCAACTAATTAGCTCTTTGCAACAAATAACCCAAAACAAATGTCTATTATAAGCACATATAGAAGTGGAGAAACAGAGAACCTTACTCGATAGATTCTTTCGATTGAAATGATTCATATGTTGAATTATTAATAACTAAATGAGCATTAGCATCTTTAAATAAATTTTGAAATTATGCACAAATTTTAGGCCCAAAACCTAGCCACTGTAGCATTTTAAGGATGAATTTCTAACATATCCCATCATATTCTTTGTCATATTCCAATTTGACGAACACCACATTTTGTGTAGATTGTTGAGCCCATTCGCTAGTTTCCTAGGCCAAAATCAAGTTATCAAGGATATATCTACCTCCAAGAAAACCAATTTTCTTTGATCTAAATATACCTTGAATGATTAGTTTAATTTGAGTAGCCAATGCCTTCACAATGATCTCGTAGGAAGTGTTTAGTAGAGTGGTTGGCCACTAACCAAAAATTGTGTCTTCATTTTTCTCTTGAGTAGAAGTTTGATCAATCCTTTATTTATGTTTGGTCTTAGAGAGCCTTTTACAAATTCTTATAAATAAAGTAGATAAAAGACATCTTTAATGTGAGGCTACATAGTCTAATAAAACTCCACTAGCAATCCATCAATACCTAGAATTTTATTGAGTGCCATGGAAAATATAGCATATTCAAACTCTTCTAGAGATGGAACTTGATTTAAAAACTAATTGTAAATGAGGCCTATTTTATTTGGAATACAATCCTTGAATTTCTCTTCAAGAGTTTCTTGAATGTCCTCCCAACACATTTCCTCTTTGAGGCTCAATACTCCGAATTTTTTTGAAACAACATAGTATCTCAATAGGATTTGTATGTAGAGTACCATGTTTATCTATTATAGCACAAATTCTCTCTTTTTATGTTTATAATTTAGATATGTTGGAAAAACAAGGACAGACAACTGAGAGGAGGAAGGTGAATCAGTTGTCACAAAATGATAAACTTTTCAAACTTTACTTAACCTAATCTCAAATTTGATGAATAAGCAATTAACACATCAAAGAGACAAAGAACACCAAGATTTTTTTGTGGAAACCTTGTTAGGGGAAAAACCACGGTGGATGTTAGTCCACAAGATTATACCTTGTTAAAAGTATAAACAAATCAATAAAGGGGAATGCACATGCATTCAGGCACATTGCCTAGAGCTCACCACTCAATTACAAAAGGGGCTCATTGCCCAACAATACAAAATAGGATTAAAGTCTGGAGGGTATGAATTGAGAAAATAACTTCTCCACAAGCTTGATTACAGTTCCAATTAAGCACAAAAAACTCCTTCACAGACTACTTCACACTTCACTCAATCTTCTTCACACTCTGCTCTGTAATCAAATGATATTCACACATAAGAGCACACTCAACACCTCAACACACTACACTAATGAAATAATCGCTCTTATATATCCACTACATGGGATTTCATCAATAACTTAGTCGGCCAGGAAAATAAAACATATTTTCAATGTTGGCCCAAATTTACAAATAAATTTTTAATGTGAATCCACCAAGGTCAGCTGCAACATAGTGGGGACCCAAATTAATATCTCCAACACAAAAAGACTTCAATTAATTTCACCTCGAAGATCCACAACACGTTACCACCAACATGTCAGCCAAGAACAAGAAAAATCAAACATACGTAGGAAAAATTATGACCACAAGCACACCGATCAATGTGGACGTACCACAAAGATAGAGAACGATTTAGAAACATCCAAGAGCACCAATAAACAATAGAGAAACATCCACAACAACTAAGATTTCTAGAATCATGCAAACTTCACACAGGAACACTGACAAAGACCACATAAACACCGTCAGACCACAACATGATCAAATCTATACACGAACCTCTGAAACTTCCGATAGATGATCTAGATACACTCAGAAGAAAACCCTTTAGTCCACAGCAGCTGAACTTCAACGTAAAGAACAAAACACCTTCATGACCTGCACAGTTCCACTAGGAACCTGGAACACTTTCTTTTACAATTTTCTCAATATCCTTGACATATACAACTTCTAATACACCAAATGCTAATAGTGTTGACATCAATGACAACCACCTATTAGCAACACATCCACAACATCCAACAAGATAATTGAAAGAAAATGTATACCCTCTATTGCCATCCTTAATCTATTGAATTCTTGCTCTTATTTTTCACCTTGTCCTTTGTAGTTATCAAGTTTATGAAGTTGAATTTCAATAGAAGCAATGGATGCTTGAATCTTGATGTTGCTTGGATAAATATTAAGTTGTTTTATAGCATACTATAATTTCCCTTGAAAGGATTTTTCTCTACATTTAGACTACCATGCCATTATTTTTCCAAAGGATCAAGGGAATTTAGTACATAAAGAGATAGCCAAAGCACATACATTCAATCCATTATTCCCCTTCTTATGGCTTGGGTGTGGAGTTCCATATTCAAACTAAAGCAACAACGCACTCCAGGTTTTTAAGGTGAGAAATATTAAGTTTGAAAGGGAGGTGAGAGGATAACAAAGTATTAGATGAAAGAGAAATGGTGCAAAGGATGGGAAAGTTGTAAAAAAGAGTGGTAGAATAACCAACTTGAATGAAGGTGGCAAATTAAACATCAACTAATTCTAGATTGTGAGAAACATAAAATTTGTCCAACCTAATGGTTTCTCTTTTTGCACAAGGTCTACAATTGGACCATGTAAACTAATTATGAACGTGACTTGATTGTCTCCCATGTAGAGGATCAACCACCCCTAAAGAGTTATGACAATAAAGCCAAATTTTAAAATTCCTCTTGGTTGAGTTTAGTATGACTATGCCCATTTTGATCATTAATGTGTTCCACCCTATTAAAATCTAATCAACATAGGGAAGATTTTTAGATATCAAGTCCCAAATAATTGAAAGTTTTTAGATTCATTAAGAGCATAGTTAGAGAAAAAATCAATCGTATGTCCATTAATACGGGTAAGAATTCAAACATAGCTATGAGAAGGAACTTCCCCCTTGTTAATGACATATTTAGAGATCCATGAAGCCATCCCTATCACAACTCCCCTTCTTCCATCCTAATGAGAAGTATGTAGAAAATATGCAAACAAGCATCTAGCTGAACGTTGCTAAATTTAAATTCTTGAAGGAATGAGATATCATGACTCCATTTGTGAATGCCCTCTTTAACTCTATACCTCCAACAAGGGAGAGGTAACCCTCTTACATTCCAACAAAATACCTTGCAATTCATGATGATGAAGGGGCAAAGGTTTCATCCTCTGAAGGCAACACCCCAAAATGGTTGGAAAGAGACACTAGCTACTTGTTTTATTCTCTAGATCTTGACCTTTGGCAAGTATTAGGAGGTGGAGAAATAGGAGATCATTTAGGGAAAGATGATGGGGAAGGGGAAGAGGATAGGGAGGGAGAGGAAACACAAACTAAAGAAGGATGAGAAATGTTTTCTAGTAGCGGTTGATTCAAATCAATTTGAATGCAAGCCCTAAGATGAACCCTTAAACTAGAGAACTTATCAATATTTCGTTTGCATCATATGACTCTTCCGAATCGGACCACAATATCTCCAAAAAAATGGCTGGGATGTCAAAATTAAGTATGATATTTGATCCACATAAACTACCATAAACAAGATAGTCATTTACGATAGAAATCAAAATTCTAACCCTAAAAAAATACTTATCCATACATAACCCATACCATATTGCAAAACTATCAGGTTTTAAAGATGCAAGCAACATATCATTTCCACAAACATTTTAGTTTTTCAATCTCCCAACCCATAGCTTCGGGTTTAATTTAACCCATTTATAAAAGCCCACGTCTGTTTGCATCAAAAGAAAAACATAATTTGAATTTGACATTCAGCAATGATATCATTAGGTAATTAAAAGTTGAAAGATTTACTTTGCCCTTCTCCAGATCGATGGAAAACAGGTCTTTCTAGGGTATGGTAGCTTTCAGCGCCCTTATCTTCAAATCCTGCATTGTTTTTATTGGCCGTGGCTTCAAACCCTTACATTTCGGTCTCTCTCTGCAAGCACGCCAGATGGATTTTCCAAAAGTTTTAGCGATTAGGGCCAAAACCTGCTCTGTGTCTTTATCCAGCAAGTACGGAGGTATTGCTTCTCCAATCTGAATTGCAGTTCTTTTGAGCCCAATTGCAGGCTTGAGTTGGGTTAGAAAAACAAGAATCTTCACCATGGTTTGATAAAATGTTGCATTGCCCTGGTATTATAGGAGATTGCCCTGTAAAAGCCGTGCCCTTGTTTCCTTTGTTTGCTGTGTTCCCTGTTATCTTATTTCTTGATGGACGTTGTCCTTAAGATAAATCTTTCTCATTATGGCATCCGTTGCCCACATATATTTGTCTCTGCTTATATCCCATATTCTATGACTTCTGCTTTGATCATTGCACTGCATTATATTTTCCCTGCCACTTTGACCATCGCATGAGGTATGATTCACGCATTTAAGGCCAAATTTTTACTTTATGATGCTTTTCTGCCCAAAATTCTGGAAAATTTTCAAAAATGCTTTGAATAACGATAAACTTGATTCACGTGATACAGAGCTCAAAATGGCAAAAACAAAAGGGTTTTGCCATCTTATATCCATATGAAGATTAACAAGAGTCCAAGAAAGTTGCTCTCATTGTCATTAATTTTGTCTCTCTTCTGACTCGTCGCCCATTGTTTGCTTCTCCTTCGGACTGGATTTCTTCTCTCCTTTTTTAATGATCAATAGGTAGAAGATCCAATAGAGGATTACATCAAGAGCATGATGCCCTAGGTACAAGCCATCATTGAGCACTCGGATGCCAAGGGTCAGGAAACAGCCCAAAGTAGCAACTTTGAGGCACCCAGTTCACTTCCCGAGGGAACTGTTGCATAACGTTTCTGTTTGTTTACTTTCCTTTTATGAGCAATCTATGGCTGATGTTTTGTAATCAGCTGCCCTTTTGGTAGGGCAGCGTTGAATTCATCATAACTGTTGTTTCTAATTTCGATGCTCTTTACGAACATAAATCTTCTTTAAACTTTTTTTATCAATATAAAAATATAATCTGATATCGTCCGGCTCTACAAGGATTCAGTTCACTCCACTGCCGCCTTGCTGCATTTTGTAACTTCTTTGATATATTTGATTCTGAAGTTTATCAAATTAAAAATACGTAAACAAAATGAAATGAGACGCATCTCAAGTTTGAACTAACATTGAATAGCTTCAAGTTTATTTCAGTATTCAAATTTGAAGGAGAATTGCTTGTCATTACCAAATTTTATATTCTATCCATGAACGAAGTCCATGATGCAACTGCACCAAAAAGTACCGATAAATAATTCAATTTAATTTCACACAGAGAAAAGTTGGAGTACAATTCACCATTTGATCAATACTTTTCAGCTAACTGAAGAGCCTAAAGAACAATGTCACTATTCAATACCAAATGACCACTACTATTCAAATGCTACGGAGGTTCATGATAAGACCCTTGTGTCAAGGTTTCTTTATCAAAATAGGCACTGGATTCCCCAATACGGGTAGCTGTATAGATGTTACCTAACTAGGTGTATTGATGACTTGCCCCAACCCAAAATTTGAGGACAAAATACAATTCCCAATATAAGGTGTATCATCTTTCAATTTCATGGCCGACAAATTATATTCCATGCACCAACCGCATCCATTATAGGACCCCAATGCTTATATAGCAACGTACCATCCAAAAGTACTATTGATGGTTCCTAACCATTCCAAACTTTATCTATGTGATGCCTCAATTTCCTCCAGAGTTTTTCCCTTAGTTTCAGGCACAAACAGCACCACGAAGGTTAAGGTAAGAGCACTGAACAGAGCATACATCATGAATGTTCCTGCAAGGAACAGACCTTAATGTTAGTTTGTGATTCTGTACCCATGATACCAGAAGCATTAAAAAATAGATCCACCCTAAGTTCCCAAACTGGAGTTTATGATCTGGCCATAGATTTACCTGTTTTGCTCCATTCTAAGAGTAAGTTTATTGTCATTGTTACTGCCCAGGAAAGAGACCAATTGGCCAACGTTGCCACACTACCAGCAATGCCCTTGACATTGATAGGAAGTATCTGCAGTAGTAGAATAAAATAGAGTAGGTACTTTATGGTTGAGCATATATAAGACTGCAAAGCAGAACAAGATGAATGGAATCTTTCACAAATGGGATGTCTAGTATACAGGAAAGTAGGGAAATTGGATCTAGGAGGTCAACATTGTAATAAGATCGAAGTCTCAGAACATTGTAGAGGCCCAATTTCTACATTACCAGGTATACCCACAAGCTTTTATATTGATGAGTTTGCATGAAGTGTGATTCCTCGAGAAATGGAAGTCATGATAACTTTACCACTAGACCACGCCCCCTTCCTCAAAATTTGCAGATTGTTTCTTTCATGTCAAATATTTTACTGGGTAAACCTCAATTTTCTGAATTGAAAAATATGCCCAAAATCTGAGTCTGTTCCAAGAATATTTCTCAAGTGTAAGTTGGAGAAGACACATTACCTCAGACATAATAATCCATGGGATGGCCCCCATACCAAGAGAGAAGGAGATAATGCAAGCCTGTCATGAAAAAGCACCAATCAGTCAGATTGATTACTATGCATCAGCTATAATGGAAGCGTGATTAGTCGAAATGAAATAAAAAAACCTGATAGGTAACTTGACTCCCAAGCTTACCAATAATCCAATTAAAGCCAAAATACTGGCAAAATAAGAATCTGCTGGTATATGGCTCTGCAAGATACCATAAATCATGATATCAAACTTCAAAGTGAGTACTTACGCAAGTTTCAGTCTTTGGATCATCAAAGATACATAAATAGTTGCTTAACAATAAAAATTTGGTTTTTCCTCTTTGTCCAAAGAAAATGCATGAGTTAATGCCTGCATATGTCAGGCATCTGCTACACAAGTAATATTGTGATAGGTGAAAAGACTACCTTTATGTAGAATGCAATTCCTATTAGGAAAAGACTGGCTGCCATTCCTGCAGATGAGATCTGGCAAAGTGAAAGAAATTATATGTAATTCTCTTAACAAGGCTCGAGTTGAATCTGTAGTGATCTTCCTATGTGGTAGCAGAGCATTAATAGAAGTTACTTATTTACTTACCATGAGGAGAAGACGCCTACCAGACTTGTCCATTAGCCATGCAATTACTCCAGTCATCAGAACCTATATGACATCATTATACAAGATCAGGGCTACAAGTTCTGAATTAAAAATAATTAAAATACAAATGATAAAGGCTTTATTCCAAAAATTTTATCAAGCAATTAGCTGAACAACTTCTAGCTTAGGACTTCACAATCACCTGCACTCCAGCCAGTCCAAGGGATGCAACCTCAGCATCTGAGATTCCTGTTGGATTTCTTAGAAATTAGTTACCTTTTTCATCCTGGATTAGGCATTCATTTCCCAAGTAGATTTCACATCTCTTACAGGACAGACTTTTTCAACTTAAAAATCTCACTCAGCTACAAATATGCAACTGCGCTTTGTTTTTCTTGTTTTCCTTGTTTTCTAGGCCTAGAACTTCCCTATTATAATTTAATGTACTTTTGAAACCCATGGTCCCACCTTCTTCCATCTGTATACATTAACATAATTTCTTTCTTTCTTTTCTGTCAAATCTTTTGTACTTTGTGGAATTAGCAATGCATAGGTTCTAACATGGTTATGCATGGACCACTATTGGCTGGTAGAAAAATTAAGCGAGTCTTAATAAAACAGCTTACCAGCAGCTTTGAAAATGGAAGTATTGTAGAACATAATGCCACTTATTCCTGTCAACTGCTGCAATACAAGCAGCCCAATGCCAATCTGACAATAGACATTCTTAAACAATAAGACTTTTACATCATAGATTTCCATCAATAAAGTATTTGAAATACAATGCTAGTACACATAAATCAACCTAGGTCTAAAAAGGTGACCATTAGGACACACAGATGAAGCAATCCTAAAAGAGGAAAATCAGATGTAGCAATGCATGGATAAATTTGAAATCTACCATTCTAAATGAATTCTAGAGAAGATGCAGATCTAGTAGAGATTACTAGCAAGGTGGGTAGTAGAATTTGCAATGACAATGTGAAGCATTTAGCCACAATTTAGCATAACAGATCTTGAAGGAAGTCAATCAAAGAACTTTCGTGGATCATGGATTTGCTGGTGTTTGGAACAAACAATATAGTTTAGAAGCTAATGTGGTAAAAAAATGGAAAGACATGCATATGTGAAGCAATGTGAGCATGGACATTTAATGAAAATATACTTTCATTGGAGGATGCCTTTCATTTAATTCCTTGGAAAACTTGCATTATGAAAAGTGAAAACACTTCTCATGATTGTAATTCTAAAGACATTATTAGTACTTATGAATTCAATTCATGCCAAAAAAAGTTTACTCCTTTTAGACACTTTCAGTGATTGAACTTATCAATTCTTGATCAAAAGAAATCTTATGTGCACTATGAGAGTTCCGGGACTTGGATCAATTGTCAGGTGCATAAAACATGATGGAAAACACGGAGCATTGACAAAAATATATCCAAGGAAAGAATCGAAGTGATTCTTGCTATATAGCTGGGGTCACTTTTTTTATCAATCAAGGATAAGGCTTAATAATAAAATAAGAATCTCTTCATACTAATGTAGTCTAGGAAATGCTTAAGATGTCTATCTTAATTGTTTCTCTGAAGTTTAAACGATAACAGAAGGGAAATGGGGGATTTCAAACTCAGCGGACTATCCCCCTCTTTAATGTCTACACAGAGGAGATGGGGAAGGACAAACTTAAGATTCACAAGCTTGGATGTTCTGATAAACTGTGTTGCCTACTAATTATAGTGATTTTGTGGGTACTATAATCCAAGCAGGATATAAATCTATAAGTACATTGGTTAGTGTTCAAGGTACTGGATGGAAGATTAAATTATAATAATAAACTGCAATAAACTTCTCGTGGAGAATACAAGTTAGAAACTAGTTTGGAAGCAAGGTTTAGAAAAAAATGCATAGAGATAACCAAAGGTATAGCTCCTCTGACTTCCACTTTGTTGACATCTGATAAAGCATCAGTCTTAAACCGTCACAACTTAATAAACAACTCCAACAAGGCCATCCTAATTCCAACATCTTAACCAAAAGCATAGAGAGATTTCATATACAAATGTGCAAAACATAAAGGTCAAATTGTAGTTTCTTGCATTCAAATTGGAATATAAGAATACTTACAGTAAGAGGGAATGCATATCTCCTCTGGCATAACTCCGAGAATTTGATATTTGGTTCTTGTCTGTTTAGCTCCATTGCACTCTAAAGCACAGTAAAGTTTCACATTAGTTGTAGCAAAGTCTCCTTCATGATAATAACTGCCGATTCCCAATTGCAGGTTTTGCTCAAGCAAATGAATAACTTGCTTGAGGGGATGAAAGACTAAGAAGGCATTTACAAAGATGGTCTGGTAAAGGAAAAATGGTAGAAGATGTTTCTTTGTACTTGGACCACCAAATGCAAAGCCAAAAAGAATGGTAAGAATTTTTTTGTTCTGTTTTTATTTTGATAGAACAGTAAGGACATGGCATAAAGGAAATAAATGGAAGATCAAAATTTAGGTGAAATAATTACCCTAATTTCAGTTGCCTCAAGGGAAACATCAGATTCAAACCCACGAAGGGTTTGTAAGGAAGCTTCAAAGTCTAAATCTTTACCCATCCTAGCCTGTATCCCATAAACACAGATTAACCAGGAAAAGTTATAGCGATGGTGAAATATGTCAATCTCTTAATAATTAAAACTTAAAACCACATTAAAAGAGAGAGTCTAATTTCATTGAATCTTACCAGCCATCTTGGAGCTTCTGGAATTAAAAAAAGCCCAAGAACCAATAAACTGCAGGGAACTGCACCTGTGTAGACACAAAGTATTGGGAATATGAGTGTTCTTTAGCAAATATTCCATGCAACTTTAACAAAACAATTTCAATTATACCTTCTCCTCTCTTTCATATAATTGCCACCAATATACCTGCAATTGCAAGATGCCTCCAGGAAATGAACATTCCCAATAGATATACCACGAATATACCAATTGTTATGGAAAGCTGTTTCACAAGTAGTCTTTTAATTTGTTACAACTCAGACTTTGCAAATGAAAATAAGTGACCATATGTTACCGTTAAGAACAGTAGAAAGGTTGACTTATCAGCAAATACTGATAATGGGCAAGTATCTTACCATGTTGACTGTGCCAAGACCTCCACGCAAGTGCTTAGGAGCTATCTCAGCAATATACACAGGCACCTGAAAAGATCATAACATACAATGCAGACAATTACATGAATATCTAGGCCATTTTTCTTCCTGATAACTCCAAAAAGTAATCCCTGTTATTAGTTATGGAAGTTTCTGTTTGGCTAATTTCCAAATGAAGAGAACCAGTGCAATATGGGAGAATAAAGTATCTGACTAATACAGACAATTGTCTGGCATAAACGAATTTATATTGTTTTGAGTTCTTGACAAGGTAACTATGTTTTCACATCACAATATTGATGAGGAGTTTAGTTTTGAATGTGTCTCGAAAAATGACCTAATTTTTGTTTTCTATGCAGGAAAGCTTTTTATGCTTCAAGTATATATCTGAATATTGTTGTAGCATGCAATAATTTTCAATTCGTTATCAGAAATCATTCATTGACACTTTGATTAGAATGATTTTGCAAATATGTGTCTCTATGTGAATAATAACAATTCAAACTGGAAAGTAGAAATTATAAATCTCACAATGGAGAGAAAAAACACCTAATAACAGAAAACTTGAAATTGAATTTACTGTAAAGGGTAGTGGTAAATCAATGAACTTACAGTGAATGATATGATTCCCACTCCCAAGCCTGTCAATAACCTTCCTATATACAAAACTAAAGAATCCTGCACCCAGATAGCAATAATGAAATTAAAATAAAAAAGTATATTACTTTCATATGCAAGCTTATTTTGTGTAAGTCATGCCTATATGACACAAAATTCATTAACAGAAGAACTACAACTTGCCTCTGCCAAACAAATGGCTATCCACCCTAGAATATTGGGTATTGAGGCTACAACCAGTGCCTGTGTACGGAAAGAGAAATCTCCAAAAAATATAAGAATTCATACAAGGGCATCTTACAACAATTAAGATTGAAAGGAATAAATTAATCCATATATATGAACTTATATTTCCATTCAACGATCATGAATTCCTAAGAACATACCCCTTTTCTTCCAATATAATCAGCAAGTAGCCCACTGACCATAGCCCCGAGCATTGCTCCAACATTGGACAGGGATCCAAATAAAGAAAACTGTGTAAAATTTAGCAACCAATTCATCAACAATGGTAAGCCTGACATCCTCAATTCTATCTGAGAGAGGCATATACATTGTTCCAAGAGTAATGCAACATACCTCAGAAATGGTTAGGTTGAGATCATTTATAATACTACTCTCAGTAGGTGATGAATAGCCATTCTGCAACAAGATGACACATATCACTTTTCTTTGTTTTATCCCTTCCAAATGCCAATTCATTAGTATTACTATTCCATTTCTATTTTGCAAGATATATGACACATCTAGATATTTTGCGAAATATGTGACACAACTAGAATTTTTAAATAAGTTATCCAAGTCCTGCTTGAGAAGAGAAAGCACACAAGAATATTAGATCTGAATTTTATGGGAGAGAAAAGAAATTGTTGCATGGTGATTTGCAGTCTGACATTTATAACCGAGTCCTACATATAAGAAGTTATAATCTAGTTATTCATTCTTTTTTGGAGTAAGTTCTAATATGATGGATTTAATTTCTAGGGATTGAGGACCATAATAAATAACAATGAGACATTTGTGAGATTTAAGCCAACTGTTGCACACAAGTTTTCCAACAATTACTGGAAATAATATCAACCAATTCCAGACACAACTGGGAAAGTAACCTTTTCGTACACTTTATATGGTACAATTCATCGTGGTAATAAGTTTATCTATTTCTTTTAAATTGTTAATATTGTAGCATCATATAATAGTTTGCATGAAAAATATTTTACTATTCTCAATCCTAGTAATGCTTGGAACTTGTTAGCCATATGTTATTATTGTTGCGCACTTTGCTTGTTGCAGGTTACAAATAGAGGTGCATTTCATCTTCATATGTCAAACCTGTTTTGAGATGCAAGGGATACAAGTAGCTTCGTTGAGAACCAGAAGGGTCACATCAATTTTTGGATATGGGCACTAGAGATATGTAGCTATTTTTGTCAGAGAGCTTTTCTTCAAAGATGTCACTTGCTTATAGAGGACAAGATCGATGGCTTTTATCATATTACTCCTTAGTACCATCTTCTAGCCTTAGTTTGGAAAAAGGAACAATCGAATGTTTGTTCATACTTGGAGATCCATAAAGTCCCATAGCTCCTCTCAAGCTCCTAAAGTAGGAGGTAGTACAAATTGCCTCCTAGAGCACTGCTTGACAAGAAAACTACAAGATTTGGAATGCAAATGAGCACCTCATCACGAAAGTTTTCTGTAACAGAATGCACATAAAGATTAGTCTCAAACAATAAGAAAGATTTATTTGATATGAGCCAAAAGCAGAGAAAACTGGAATGTTCTAAATTAGCAGTAGCACTTAGTACAGCTGAGACACAAAAGGATTTGATTAAAGCACAATATTGGATTATTGAAATCTAAATCTGCATGCGATGCAACGTTCAGCAACTGTAGGTTAAACATCACTTCAAAGTGAGGAGCACAATTCATCTTGTGATCCAATAGATGTTATATTCTCTATTTGAGGACAATGGGAAGAAATATATATCAATTCTTAAAGACGTTTGGCTCTCTTTCTCTGCAAGGAAGTTGTCTTCAGGTGTCAAGCATTGAAATTATCCCCTATACCTAGTGGATTGATTATTTCATACTTCTTTCTTCCTCCACTGCCCTACAATGACCTCCTAGACCTAACAGATCTTTCTTGGCAGGCTGGCAAGGGCCTTGAATCCCCTACTGACATTGCTAGAAAAAAGGTCCTGTCAAGGAATGTACCTTTACTCACATTGATTGGACCTATTATCGGTTTTGGGTGACAACTGCTCCTCTTTATGCTTGTTCTGGATCTCATGATTTGGCTGGTATTGCCAATTTTTCATCTCTCCCATGAGATATTTGACCTTGGATGGTAGGAGAATCGATAGTATTTTGTAATTACTAGCACAAGAGGACAACTCTAGCAGATCGTGTTAGCTGAAACCATTCCCTAGACAACACTTATACAAACATTGATAACTCTATTTCCCCTATGCAATATGACTTAGACACTCTTTTCTTTTGCTATTATTGTTGACAGTACTCTGAAGATGCATTCACCTATTCTGGTCATTTGTAGACACTAGTATTATTATTTAGCTTTAATTTCAAATCATCATCATCCATTTGTAATACCTTTTCAGCATTCAAATAAAACACTTCTATGGCATTGACCAGTACTGAGCTTTAGAGTTCCATCTCTGTAGAAGTCTTTAATAGGTTTGGGGAAATCATATATTTATTGGAGATCATATTTGTAGGTCTAATAGGTCCATAGCTGTTTTACTAAAAACAGTGTCTACTTATTTTCATAATACTGTTGATTTAACAATTTTCATTATTTACTTCAGGACTGGAACTGGGCTAAATATTCCCTTAGCTCACTCTCTTACATTATGTGTTCTTGTTAATTTTGTCTGCTCTGTGGATTGTCCTATAGATATGCTTTTTGGACAACTATTTAAGACATGCTTAGATTGTTAATTTTGTCTACAATTTTTCTGGATTTAGCTGTTTCAAGAGTTTAAATGAA
Organism: Sequoia sempervirens; assembly: GCA_007258455.2. Lineage (NCBI taxonomy): Eukaryota > Viridiplantae > Streptophyta > Pinopsida > Cupressales > Cupressaceae > Sequoia > Sequoia sempervirens. The sequence continues at coordinate 509,150,900 of VDFB02105785.1, forward strand.
AAATCTTGACAAAGTTAAATCCCGAAACATTGTAAGCCATAGTATGGACTGTGAAAATATCATGACTGTTATTTCAGACATTTTCTTTTGTCTAGGATGGGAACTGAGGTCCAAATCAGAAAATAATTGCCACAAAAACTGGTGATGCAATAGGAAGAATTCTACCTACTGCTGTTACTCAAGACTTAAGTGTTGTATACTGCTCTTGATTAGGAGTCAGGTGGAGAAGAAAAAGTTGAAACTAGCTTTACTACCATTAAACATCGGTATGGAATCAATTAACAATTAATTGATCTACTCATTTACTCCTCTCTCATAAAGAGAAGAATATGCATTGAAGGATAATTAACATAAAACTAATATTAAACTGGTGCTGCCCATGATTCAATGGGAAGGCGAAGCTATTAAAATTGCCAATAGCAACGCCTACTAAATGGCCTTCAAGTAATTATATGCCACACGTGACAAATCAAGGTTTGGAGTGATAAATTTTGACAGAAGAGAAACTCCTAAGCTTAATTGCGCTACCTCGTGCAAGCACCATAGAGATACCCCTAGGAGGCTCCTACTTAGCTTCTAAGGTAACTGTCTGACAGAGCAAAATCCTTTTATGCAGGAAAATTGTGAGTAATTTATCCTCTCACAGGTGCCTCAAATTCTACACCCAGACAACATCGAGTGCAAGTTGCAAATAGGTTTTGGAGAATGAAAACCCGTGCCATGTGGCTTTGACTTGGTTTTGTCAGCGAATTCCCATTGTAAATGGAGTGTTGAGCTTGATGGTGGATTCACGAGATTTACAATTGACCTATAAATAAGGATAAAATGAACTGCTACTTGGCCTCTACACCAAATAAAAAAAAAATCTTCTAACCTTAATAGTGCAATTCCCTGTGGGTGTTACAATCAACAACTTAAAAAATCAACAAAAAACACAATGACTTATATAAATGAAAGGAAGCAAACTTACTCTGAACCCATATTGCAGACACGCAAACTTAATTATATCCTAATTAATTCGTTCTCCTCCAAGTGACTAGTTACATTCAAGAGAAGCAAACTTACTGTGAACCCATATTGCAGAGGACCCAAAGCCACAATAAGTGTAAAAAGTAAAGCATTAAGAGAACTTTCTTCGGAAGCAGCCCCTGGAACTTGATTGCTGCTGCCCCCTCTCTCAATATTAATCATGGAACTGGTATACCAACTATTTGTTTGTTGAATCAATGGTGTTTTCACATCTTCATCAATCTCCAAATCCTCATCAAAATCCATTCTCTTCCCATCCTCAGCATTCTCCAAATCCTCTCTAAAACTCATTTTTAGCTCAAATCAAAGCCGAAACAAAAAACCTCCTAAAAATCTAGATCAATCAACAAAAATACATAACAAAAGGAACTGCACTGCATAAATTTCTAAGTCTACGTAGAGTTTGTGCATAGCCCTGATTGGTGACCTATTCAAAACTCATCAATAATTTCAACATAACTTCAGCTAACCAACTTCATCGATATACCTATGAACACTGCCAGATTCTTTGGCGCATTTTACTATCACTTCAAAATACTAAATTTAAATAGAGTTTGGTAAGCACCGGCCCCCATCTGTCTGGCTTGTGATTTGAGCTAACCAAATATGCCAAGAGCACCGGCCCCCATCTGTCTGGCTTGTGATTTGAGCTAACCAAATATGCCAAGACACGGAACTGAAATGGTCATCAAGTATATCTCGCTCGTGCGCAATTGAAAAATCAAGTATTCTGCCCGAGCTGTCAATACAGTCTTAAAAACCTAACATTCAACTAGGAAAACCAAAGACATATGCATGAGTAGTTAGTACAGTCATTTATACCTACCTTTCAACCAATTATATGCTGTGTGTTGGTCTTATCTTCATAAGGATTTATCCATCCAAAAAATATGCGTCTGCGTCTGTGTATGTTAGCCTTATCTTTAAAAAATTTATCCATTGATTGAATTTGCAACTGGGTATGGATTATCCATGGATCGACGTGCATGGGGTATTGAGTATTTTATTGATTAATTAGTTTTGAAAGATAGATCTCTGCCCATTCATCATATACTGTGCTCACTACTGTTGAAAGTGGATCGACGAAAAGACAGCAATTTTCAGAGGACTTTTTCAGCTACATTTAAATTAAAGAAGACAAAATTGTGTATTTGTACTTTTCGTTCCTTTCTACATTAAATCATACATTGTACTTAGAAAGGAAAGAAGAAGGAATTGATGTGTGAGGTGCAAATTCAATAGAGAGTTTGGAATGGATTTACACCATCCCATACAATAGTCCTGACTCTGACTCCTGACACATGTGAGTAACTTGAGGCAATTAAAAAATATATTCTTCGAAGTGTTTTTATTTTTATTTCTAAAGGAATTTTATTTAGATTATAATTAATTTCTTTAAAAATTGTTTTTAAAAAATCTAATGATTTTTTTAAATTTTTTAAATGATATTTTTTTAATTTTTATAAATTTAGAATATATTTATATATTATGGATATGTGATTGTTTGGTTAAATTGAGAATCAAGAATATGTTAATCTTATTAAGTTATTAATAGTATTTTTGGAGAGCTACTTAAAATGTTTTTCTAGTGTTATTAAGAAAATTTAGGAGCATTCTATAATCAAGTGGTCCCACAAAATTTAAAAGAACAATTATTATTTGAAAGTTCAATGTTATATATGCCTGATAAAGTAAACCAAAGTCCATTGGTGGGAATATTAAAAATTTAAATGTAATTATGAAATGTCAAATTGGTTCCAAGGCCCCATATGGGAATAAAGATACAATAAGGTGTAACATTATGGAAAAGGGAAAATTTAATGCCTCTCATGTCGAATAACACACATGTAAGAAAGGGAGAGATACATAAAGTCCTAGATGTATAAAGATAAGGTAATGATAATCAAAGTTTAAAGGTGAAAGAGCACGGTGCCCCCCAATGTGACTCAAAAGACATAATGCCCCATAATTTAAGGATGTGATAATGAAAATAAATCATGTAAGGGGGAAGACATGATGCCCCCCAATGTAAAATATATGATAAAGAAAGCTTAATGTATCATGGGGGAAGTCAGTTTCCCCAAAGTAAGCGTGACTATAGAAATATGGAATATGGCAATGTAGGATCAAGAGGTGTGACTTTAGAAGCATGATATAGTAAATGATGCACAACAAGTAACTCTAGGGAGTAAGATGTATCAATATATAGGCTCAATGTCTAAATCCAGAAGAAGGATGTATCTATGTAAGACCAAAGTATAAGATCTAATCAGTACAACATGATCTATCAAAATAGGAACAATGTGTAAGCTCTAGTAAGTGAGATAATAATATGAAATCAATCAGTAGCTCTAGGAAGCATGATGTAGAATCCGTTGTTCATCAACATAGGTGCAAAATGGAAACAAAGGAAATGCAAACATAGACAAAGGATAGAGCTAAAGCAACTAGGCTTGACCCAAGTAGGGAGTGAAAACAAAGGCACAAAGAGGATGCAAATAAAAAAGAAAAAGAAAAATGAAAGACTAAACATGACTCCTCAATTGGGAAAGATAAGAATGAAACGAGTGAAAAACAAACAAGGTATAAGTATAATGGTTAGATTGCAAGGAGACGCAAAATAAATGAAAGAATAGGAAAATGAGATCACAACATACATGGAATAATAAAAAAGGGCCCAAACATAACCTTAAGAAAGCACAAGGAAGAAGTGAGATGACAATACAACACATTTTCAAATCACTTGTGCTAGCATACACCATGAAAATTGTTTTTCTATCACCTAAATGCTAACTAGGATTGTGGAAACATAAAACCAAGAAAAAGAATACAAAAACATAAATATGGTGAACAATGATAAGTATATATAAGCAATGAAGTCATCTCTCATATTTGGTGGTTTCTCTTTTATGTCATGTGTAACCTTCATATAGGATGTGTTATGATGAAAATAGGTTTAGTGTATGTATAGGTCCTATGGACAATAAGAGAACAAGGGTTGAAAGATAAATTAATATAGATCAATACTAAGTCCCTAAAAAGTATACAATAAAATCATTGGCTTTAAATTACTAAAAGAATTGTACAACAACCAAGATAAGTCAAACCATTGTAAAACTCTACCACCTAAATACAATATAAAATCACTAATCAATAGAATATCATTTGTGTATATAACTAGAAAGAAAAAATGATCTCACATGTAAAAGTGCATTAATAGACCAATCATAATCATCATGCAAAATTTCCTCACTAAGACTTATAATGTTGTGTCATGTGATGTGGGATAAGGAAATGGATAATCAACATGAGAAGCTAATAGAGTTGAAACAAAGGAAAAAAGGGGGTTGCACTAAAATGGATTAACAAGATGATGAACCTCACTTTTTACTAGTTATTTCATTTAACTATGCATAGAAGAACATTAGAAAATAAACCTAACTAATATAACAATAAAAAGGTACATTTTAAGATGGTAAAATGATGTGTACCTATTGCAAAAAGTGCTTTTTCGGGCCTCACTGAGGACTCATTCGCCCAGTGGCGAATGGGTCCCTGCTAGGGTTCTAAAAAATTAATTTATGGGTTATGTTCTTCAATGTTTGCACTCCCAGATCCTAGGTGTTCAGGCCTTGAAAGTTGGAAATAAATTATATAGAAGAATTTCTACATATGATCTTGCAAACACAGATGACAACTTTGACAACTTTGCAACTTTGACAACTTTTGTTCTCTAATTGATCTTCAACCTGAAACCTGCAATCACACATCAAAGAGGAGAAAAATGTTGATTGTTAGGGAAATGGGGTTTGACTTAGTCAAACCCTGTTTTGGTAATTAAACCTTGAAATGAAACAATGCATAAAAGAATTGATGAATGAACAAAGTAATGCCACAACTCACCAATCCTTAATTGAACCTTGGAGTACAAATCAACAATCTTACATGAAGTGGCCTCAAAGAATGTAGATCTTGATCACAACACTTGATTAGGAACAACACCTTGAATATGCTTGAATTGGATCTTCAATGCTACATCAACACATTAGCTCAACAACATGCATGATGCACTATGCCCTTGACATGATGAAATGGATCCTTGATTGTTGCAATAAACTTTAATAATTTGCCCTTGAATTTCTTCTTGAATGTTTTTGAATGCTCTATAATGCTCTTGTGAAAATTGCTTGATCTCATGAAAGTCTTAGGTGAAAACATAGTGAAATAACCTTGTATTTATACAAAACATAGTGAAATAACCTTGTATTTATACATAACTTAAGATTAAATCTCAAAATTCAAATAACACAAAGCAACATCAGATCTAGGATTTGAAATCATTAAAATACCACCAAAAACACATCTGAAAGGGGGTGTCCTAAGTTAAGTGAGGACCCATTTTCCATAGGGCGAATGGGTCCTAGCATACTTAACTATGACACATTTCAGGGATTGTGAAATGCTATGTCAAAAGGGGGTCCTAGGACCTAGTGAGGACCCGTTCGCCAGGTGGTGAATGGGTCCTAGGTCACTAGCCTAGGACACATTCCTTGCAAAAATAAGTGTTGCAATATTATTTAAGAGTGTTGGAATGTATCCCTCAAAAAATGCAATTAATTAGGCTTGGATTTGAATTTAAGGGGCCAATTAAGCTCAATTTAACCTTGAAAATAATTAATAAGGCACTAGATTAATGTGAAAGTGTAAAAATACACTTAACAACACCCTAAATAAGGCACCATTAAGTCCATTTATTGAAAGGGTCCCTAAACTTAATGTGAAGGTGTAAAACACATTACAACACTAAATCAAGGCAACATTAGGCTCATTTTAATTTTAATTATTCATTCCAAAACTAAGGAAAAAGGGATAATTTTTTTGTTACTACATTTTTCCCCCACTTGAGTGAGAGCATGACCCCATGTCAAACTCACACTAAAGTAGACATTCAAGATACTTGTGTATGCAGCAATAGAAAAGATACATAATCATACACTATCAAAGACCAAGAAAAGATCAAGCCTAGATCATCCAACATGATGTGGAACACATCTCAACTATTAGTTTTGTGCTTACTCTAGGGTAGTGGAACCTCAGGCCATCCACTAGGTGAGTACCCCTTGAGGAAGGTGGCTTAATGAGAAAGTCATGCTTGTGTGTCGACTCTCACTATACTTACCAAAGCTATCCCTCTAATAACTTTGATAGGGCGCCACTCACATTCTTGTCTGTGCTTAACAAGTTGCATTATGTTAAGCACCAATGCACATGGCAAGGCTCCACAGGCAAGCAAGATGTGTTATGCTAGGTGGCCTTGAATGAGGGTTGCATTCATGCTTCATAAGGTCAGCGAGTTGTGTTATGCCAAACACTTATGAACATGTTTTGTATATATAGGTTTTGTTCAAGGGGATTTTCCTTCATTTGTGTAAGGTCTTCTTCTTAGGGAACATCGTGCCTAAGGTCGCCAAGAGAGGAAAAATCTAGAGTAATAGATTTCAACTTAGGGGATGCCTCATGTCACATCAAGCAACTAAGAGAAAGTATTACACTACGAAATATCACACTCTTGGAGGACATCCACCCCAATGACACCACCAAGAAAAGGTCACATCATAGAAAAAGACAATCACACCATGAAATATGCAAAATATCAAAAGATGTTATTGATGTATGCCCCCACTTTAAAGCAGTTGCTAACACCACTGCTATGAGAAATTTCTTTAAAGTAGCCAATGTTCCATCCCAAGACACGAGAGCTTACTTAGAAAGACCTATGCCAAGTCATATGTTCTCGAATTAGAGCTATGTCATGAAAAAGGAAGGAGGGGTTGCCAACAAAAATACAAAAGGAATCTATGGATCTGGGGTCAATATATCTTTGCTACAATGTTGTCATAGAGCCTGAAAATGTCATCATTCCCCAAATACTCATAGAACTAGAATAATGACACAAAGAGAGCAAAAAAAAATAAAAATCCTTCAAGTCAAGATGGAAGAGACCTAAATGTCTCAATGACTTGCGTCATCCCCAAAAGGGAAACACAAGACAAATGAAAAAGGTAAAATGTTTACAACATAGAGAAGAATGTAGGTACATATAGAGGAATGCACAAAGAGAGAGAGATGCATCAAACAAGATAATACGAGGGATAACATTACGCACATGCAATCACATAAAGAAACACGAAAAAGAAAACAAAGAAAAATACTAGTAAGGCACATGTGAGTCAACCTATAGCAGGTTGTCTACATCCCAATCTCAGTTGATATATATGAAAGGAAGAAAACTAGCCGAAGGGACCACAACACATGTCAAAACTAGGAAAAGTCTAACTAACCCCTTGCCCCCCCCCACTAAGTGCAAGACAAGGATGAGTCAAGATAGGTGATGGGAATGAGCTCCTTGCGATAAACATAATGATTTGCAATGAATGTAAAACATGCAATAGTGAGCATACTAAGATCCTACAACTATTACATGGAAATGAGCAAAAGGACATACTTTTAAGTCAATATGGAATTTTAAAGGGTTTAAACTTATTCAATATTTTCTTTAAAGTCTGACAATTATCAATGTGATGTCTAAAGAATCTATGATAAGCACAATATGGTTTGGTTTTATTAGTTTTTCTTTTTGTCAAATTTTCAGGGTTAGGTGGTAATTCAATTAGTTGCCAACGTAAAAGAGCATAAAAGATCATCTCAGTTTTGGATAGTTGTAACAAGTTAAATAAAGAGATTTAGGAGGCTCATACAGCTGCTACAACTAGTTTTTTTGATGTTCATGTACTCTAGGTCTCTTTTTCTTTGGTTTGATTATGATGTTGTCATCACTTTCTTCCTCTAACTATAAACTCTTTCCTTTTTCAGAAAAGGATGTGTTAGGAGTAACAAAGGGCTCCTGGAACTTGCGAGTTCTTCTCTCTTATGCACACAAGATGTATTGTAAGGTGGTTGAGGAGAAGGAAATTTTTGGTAAATGATATGGACTAAGGAACATATGAAATCTATTTAATCATCATGTTTAAGTTTCATTCACATATGCCCTATAAGAGGAAGGGCATGACCAACGATAGGTTTTTTTTTCATAAAGCTTTTTTAAGATTTTCAATTCTTCATCTAGCCTTCTTATGTTTTCTTGTAGGATATTAGCAATATATTGCACATTATTTGTAGGAAGGGAAGTCATGGGAAGTCATGGGAAATGAGGTACATGCATGTTATGATCTACAGGGGGTTGATTATCAACACTACTAGGAAGAGAGCTAGAAAATCATAGATCCACGGGGAATGGTATATTGTGGGATGACATGAGTCTTGAACTATGTCTCACAATAGTATTTCTAATAGGAAACCAAGTTGTAAAGCTCATACAAGTTTCACAAACTTAGTGTGCAAACCCCAAAATGGAAAGAGGCTTAAAATGCAATGCAATGACCTAGAATGAAATGTGTAAATGCAATTTTGAAATCACACAATGTACTAAGTGAGCCAAATTAAGCTAGATATAATGAAATGAATGAAACAAAAAATTAGGAAACTATAAAAAAGATCTGATAGCAGCAAATAGAAGTACAAAACTGAAGATTTTAAATTTCATAAATGCAGATTAAGGCTTAATCAGGGACTCATTCGCCCTAGGGTGAATGGGTCCTAGATTAGGTTTTTGAAACAAATTTCTACTGATTTTTAGGTCTTTCTTAGTGGTTTTAGGTTCAAATTTCTGTAAATGCAATGTGAAATTTGAGTGCAAATTATGACAAAATAATGATCTAAAACACCTAGTTTGATATGTAATTTTTCTTTCAATTTTCAAATGCAAGTTTATGTGATGCAAGATGATATGAAAAATGATTGATTTTTTTGTATTTTTTAGATTTAAAGAATGCAAAACAGTGCAATCCAAAAAACCCTAGATGAGATGCAAATTCGAAAGCAAAATTAAACACCCTAAATGAGATATAATTCAATGCAAATGAATGCAAGATCTAATCTAAGATGAAAAGAGACTCCAAAATCAGAAAACTACAATGCTCAAAAAGGTTGGGTTCACCAAAATGAAACAAAGGAAAAGAGGGGTTTGCACCAAAATGGATTAAGAAGATGATGAACCTCACTTTTCACTAGTTATTTCATTCAATTATGCATAGAAGAACATTAGAAAGCAAACCTTACTGATATAAGAGTAAAAAGGTAGGTTTTGAGATGGTAAAATGATGTGTACCTATTGCAAAAAGTGCTTTTTCAGGCCTCACTAAGGACTCATTCGCCCAATGGCGAATGGGTCCTTGCTAGGGTTCTAGAAAATCAATTTATGGGTTTTGTTCTTCAATGTCTGCACTCCTAAATCCTAGGTGTTCAACTTCTGAAAGTTGGAAATAAATAATGTAGAAGATTTTTTTTGATCTTGCAAGAAAGATGACAACTTTGCAACTTTGACAACTTTTGTTGTCCAATTGATCTTCAACCTAAAACCTGCAATCACACATCAAAGAAGAGAAAAATGTTGATTGTACCCCATTTTGGTAATCAAACCTTGAAATGAAACAATGAATTAAAGGAATGATGAATGCAAAAATTAATGCCACAACTCACCAATCCTCAATTGAACCTTGGAGTACAAATCAACAATCTTGCATGAAGTGGCCTCAAAGAATATAGATCTTGATCACAACACTTGATTAGGAACAACACCTTGAATATGCTTGAATTGTATCTTCAATGCTATATCAACACATTAGCTCAACAACATGCATGATGCACTATGCCTTTGACATGATGAAATGGACCCTTTATTGCTGCAATAAATTTTAATAATCTACCCTTGAATGTCCTCTTGAATGCTCTATAATGCTCTTGTGAAAATTTCTTGATCTCATGAAAGTATTAGATGAAAACATAGTGAAATAACCTTGTATTTATACATAACTTAAGATTAAATCTCAAAATTCAAATAACACAAGCTGACATCAGATCTAGTATTTGAAATCATTAAAATACCGCCAAAAACACATCCGAAGGGGGTGTCCTAAATTAAGTGAGGACCCATTTTCCATAGGGTGAATGGGTCCTATCATACATAACTAGGAAACATTTCAGAGATTGTGAAATGTCATGTCAAAAGGGGGTCCTAGGACCTAGTGAGGATCCATTCACCAAGTGGCGAATAGGTCCTAGGTCACTAGCCTATGACACATTCCTTGCAAAATTAAGTGTTGTGTAATATTATTTAAGAGTGTCGATCTTTATCCCTCAAAAAATGCAATTAATTAGGCTTGGATTTGAATTTAAGGGGCTAATTAAGCTCAATTTAACCTCAATTAATTAATAAGGCCCTAGATTAATGTGAAAGTGTAAAGATGCACTTTACAACACCCTAAATAAGGCACCATTAAGTCCATTTTATTAAAAGGCCCGCCCTAAACTTAATGTGAAGGTGTAAAACACATTACAACACTAAATCAAGGCAACATTAGGCTCATTTTAATATAAATTATTCATTCCCAAACTAAGGAAAAAGGGATACTTTTTCCATTACTACAAGCTTATCATCAAACTATAAGCTAGCATTAAATGTGAAGGATGGTGGTGAGAAAAACATGTATGAAAGAGGTTAGTTCATGTAAATCACATGTCTCTATGGAACTATCATGACATGTAAGAGACTATCATTAGTAGCTACAATAATGTCATGTGTAGACACCTAAAATTATCTAAACTTGACCACTTTCAATTTAATCCCTTCGAGCATTAATTTGAATAAGACCAATTGTAGAATTAACCTTCTTGAACACCTCCTAGCACTAATTAAATAAATTCAAATAATTTATCCCTATTTTTCTATAGATCACCTTTAATTTTAAATAAATTCATATTTATTTAGGTAAGTTCACCCTTCATATTCCTATCCTCAAAAATTAAGTAAATATAACTATTTATTTAATTCTCCGGAAAATATCCCTTAATAAATTAGTAGCCTCATTAATCCACTTGCACAAATCAAAATGTAATTAATGTAATTAATTACTTCTCATATCCTCACATAAAATACTAACCTCCATTTTCTCCTAGAATATCCATATAGTGTTGGAAGTTGAAGGTTGAATCAAATGGTTGTCATTAATGTCAGTAGGTTGTCATTGATGTCAACATAGTACTGCATGTATGATTTTCTTACTAGAAGTTATTTCCCATAAAAGATGACCATTATATGTGGTCTGGTATGTTGGTTTTTAGGTCTGGTTCCTACCATGCAACAAGCTATGATTCAGATATTTGAAGATCTTGGCCGACTTAGCATATGCAATACTAATTATGTCCTATGGATGTTTTGGCCAACATAAGAAATGTGTTAACCTTATACATGGCTAACCTAATTGATAAGTAAGATATACATATACATATCTGTGTGTGTGTCTGGGAAGAAAAGTAGAACAAAGCAAGAAGGATATAGAGACCAAAAAGTGTGTGGTAGTAAAAAGGGTGAAAGAGTGAATGCAGCATATCAAAATGAGTGAAGCAAGCGAAGACAATAAGTGTGTGATCAAAAAAAAATTATTGAGCGATTACAAATATGTAATACTACCTTTATAAAGCTTCATCTAGAACTGAATTCAACACAAGAAAGGTGTAATTCATCAGTTCACTTTTGGTAGTAAGCCATAACTTTTGTATTTTGGTGGTGAGCCATCTTTTTGTATCTCCAAGTTGTAGCCCTATGGACAATGAGTCTGAATAGTGAGTCCTTATTGTAGGTAGTGAGCCTTATGTTAGGCAATGAGCCTTATCTTAGGAAGTGAGCCTTTTTGTAATTGGTTTTGATATTCTCTATAGTGTGAGTTAATCCTCACTATGGTGGAAGAGAATCTGAAATTGGAAATTGAACAAAGCAAAGAAATCATCAACCAAAAGACAGAAAAATGTGACAAGCTTGAACAAGTAGTAACTCTTAAATCTAATCTGGTTTATGAAAGAAGTTTTGAAGACAAATTTAAGATAAGTTCAACAATGCTTGATGAATTGATTTCATCTTAGAAGCCTACAAAGGATAAAGGAGTTCTAGGACTCGAAGAAGGACAAAGTTAAAAGATTAATCCTAGTTTCAACAAAATGAATAGTCAAAGGAAATTTCAAGGCAGTACTTATCAAGGAAAGAATCAAAGGATCAATACCAAAAGGATACCTAGCTAACAACCTAATGATCAAAGGTACTCATCTTTCAATGGTTTTTGTTACTTTTGCAATAAATTCGAACATAGAGCAACAGAGTGTAGAAATATGATGAAACAAAATAGGATAAGTCAGGATGTTGGATTCTTTGCTAGACAATGCTATGTTTGCAACAAGTTTGGACATAAAGTTGTCAAATGTAGAAGCCAGATAATGATGAATAGGTTTAATACCAGTAGAAGAATTCATTCTTTTTGAGGCTACTGTTACATATGCAATATCTTCGGACACAAGACTAATCAATGCAAGAAAAATATGAATACAAACTCTCTTGATCAAAGATTTGTTGTGTGCCACTCTTGCAACAAACCAGGACATATCTCAAAATTTCATAAAAGAAAAATTGGGGAGAAACCAAATCTAGAACAAAAGAATAAATTTATGAATAAGGTAGATCTAGAAGAAGTGAGGAGAGAAATGGAAAAGATTTGGAGAAAGAAAGACGAACCTGAGAACAAGGATGAATCAAACAATCATGTGTCTACATCCGGTGTTGATACCCCTTCTATAAACTGAATCCAGTAATGGCTTTAGGGGGAGTAGTCATAGAAAAATATATCAAGCCCCTGGTAGATGAGGTGTCATGTGATGACACAAGGATATGTGTTGTGAATTTTCATTCTGAAGGCAATGAAGAAAATTCTGACAAAAAATAAGCAATACAAAAGATTTGTGAAGCTTTTTTTCTTTGCTTACAATGCATTTCACAATTTGGTTGAAAACTTTGGTGAAAGGAGGAACTAACAGACTAAAGTATAGATGATGATGTCACAAGCAATAAATTATCCTTTATGATGAAACCCTAAAAGTGATAAGTTAAATAAGGAACATTAAGTAGTCATTTCTTTTTGAAGTGAACAAGCTAAGGAAGAGTTAGGGTCATTAGCAGGTGAAAGTACAGAGAATAAGGCTAGAACAATGGATTCAAAGGAAATGGTGGTATTTAATCCACACAATAAAAAAATGCAAAAATTGAGTAAGTTACAAATTGATGAATTTGATCACAAAAAGATTAGAAATATCGAGACTTCTCTTTCAGTTGAGCAAAAGCAAGTGATCAAGAATTTAGGGCACAAGGGTTTAGACATTTGGAGCAAATTTCCATACTTTTCGAATATGGACATTGTTCGGTTTATCTTAAGAAAAATTCAAGGTGATCAGATGATCTTTGAAAAACCCTATGAGATCACGAAGGAAGAAATTGCAGCAATAACCTAACTATGCAATAATGGACCCGTTCCAATCAAGAATTCAGTAAACAACAAAGAGATCGAAGCCCTAACTGGGGTAACAGGAGATCAAAGGGAACTTATAATTCACACTATAATCGACCCAGTGATAAGGAATGTGGAATATGGCATTTTAGATAAGATTTATTTTAGAAATAGGGAAGGTTCCACTTCAACGATTTCTACTTATGTTGCGCATCAAATGGTTGAGAAAAATGAGGATTTTGACTTGTGTGAGTTACTGAGGAATCAATTAATGGAAAATATAACTATGAAAAAGAATGACAATTACCCTTTTCACTTTGGATCTCTAGTTATATGCTTAATGATGTATTTTCTAAAATCGTTACCATTAAAAGAGAGTGTTGTGTGGAAGTCAGTTATACCAATTGGGAAGCAAGTTTACTAATATTTGGAATGTCTAGTAGAAAAGGAAAAGATTTGTAAAGAATATTTTGAAATCAAAATAAATGCATGGAGTTTGGGTATGATTTCTAGTCTGATTGTAATGTCTAAGGCGGTATTATCTTCCAGAAAGAGGAAAGCAAGAAGAATCAGTTCAAGTCCCCCTTCGGAAATAAAGAAGTCGAAGACAGAGAAGAAGAAAGAAGAAAAGGAAGCAAAAAATGCAGAAGCATTTGATCTGGTATCAATGGATGATGATGAAGAAGATGTTACTAAAGAAAAAGTGTTAAAGATTATTGAGCATGAACTGAATTCTATTGGAAAAACATATGATACTCTTAATGGCAAGGATGGAACACAAAAGAAAAGGATCAATTCCTTACAATCTGGTCTTGCAGTCACTATGGTACAGAGGGATGGTATTGTGAAGTCCTTTTGGAAAGTTAGAGAGATAATTGAATTAAGATTGGAACAACTTTCTGGTCTCTTGATGGATGCTAAGAATAATGCACAAAATATTGCTATTCCAGATACTCTTCTAGAAACAAATGATTCTATAGCAAAGAACGATAGTATTTTTCTAAGCATCAAGCTAGCAATGGATTCCTAGAAGACATATCTTCTGAAACTGAAAGAAAAATACAAGGAAATATTTTAAGGAAAGAAGGATTGAGGTAAAGAACCATTTTTGATAACTTTTTTTGCAAAATTTTTGAAGTAAAGGGGAGATATAATTTTTTTTGTCATTGATGTCAAAGGGGGAGAGAAAGCATGTGAAAAGGAGAGAAAGCTAAAAGTAGGTAATGAGGAAGATGATCTTCTAAGGGGGAGAAGAAAAAATATTTACAAGGATGTTATTGGCTTCTCACATCTTGTGTTGCCATCAATGACAAAGGGGGAGATTGTTGGAAGTTGAAGGTTGCATCAAATGGTTGTCATTAATTTCAGTAGGTTTTCATTGATGTCAACATAGTACTGCATGTATGAGTTGTTTACTAAAAGTTATTTCCCATCAAAGATGACCATTATATGTGGTCCAGTATGTTGGTTTTTAGGTCTGGTTCCTACCATGCGAAAAGCTAGGATTTGGATATTTGAATATCTTGGTCGAATTAGCATATGCAATACTAATTATGTCCTATCGATGCTTTGGCAGACATAAGAAATGCATTAACCTTATACATGGTCAACCTAATTGATAAGTAAGATATGCATATATATGTATGTGTGTGTCTCTCTAGAAAGAAAAGTAGAGCAGAGGAAGAAGGATATAGAGACAAAAAAGTGTGTGGTAGTAAAAAGGGTTAAAGAGTGAATGCAATAGATCAGAATGGCAAAGCAAGCCAAGACAATAAGTGTGTGATCAAAACAAAATTATTGAGTGATTACTGATATGTAGTACTACCTTTATAAAGCTTCATCTGGAACTGAATTTAGCACAAGAAAGGTGTAATTCATCAGTTCACTTTTGGAAGTAAGCCATAACTTTTGTATTCTGGCAGTGAGCCATCTTTTTGTATCTTTGAGTTATAGCCTTGTGGAAAGTGAGTCTGGACAGTGAGTCCTTATTGTAGATAGTGAGTCTTATTTTAGGCAATGATCCTTATCTTAGGCAGTGATCCTTTTTGTAATCAATTTTGATATTCTCTATAGTATGATTTAATCCTCACCGTGGTTTTTCCCTCATCGGGTTTTCCACGTGAATCTAGTGTTACTGTGTTTATGTGACGACTTTCAGATTTTTGCATCTATTGATAAATCACTTATGCAACATTTGGATCTTGTTTCAATAAATGGTTAAGAGATTTAATTTGGTGACAACTGATTCCCCCCCCCCCCCCTCAGTTATCATGTTCAACATATAGTTTATATTAGACATGTGATTGTGTGAGAATTTTGACTTGTTGAATCCCATGTTCTAATGTGATCTCCTATAATGTGTGAGAGTATTAAAATATCATATTACTATTCCCCATATTCCTTCTCACAAATGTGTGAGGAGCTTTAATCTCCACCATTTTACTACAATAAGGTAATCTTAGTGTAGACATCCAATTTGATCACTTCCATATGATCAAACATGTCTTCTTATATATCCGATTGCTCATCCCCTCTGTCAATATTAATTAAAATATTTGTTTAATTAATACCTTGCATCTTACATAAGGGTCCTAAAGTATTTAATTTAATAAATACTTTACCCCTCTTCCTCCTCTAAATTAAATAAATATACCCTTTTATTTAATTTAGTCATATCCCCTTTTAAATTAAAAATTCATTTTTAATTCCTCTTTTCTCTCTCATGGTCACATCCTCCAACTTTTGCAAGTTGGTCCCTAATCCATCTTAATTACTTCATCTTCTTCTAATTAACAGGGGTTAGCATGTGCACACTCTTAACCATCATTAAGGTCACATCCTCCATAATTTCCCACTTGCTTCTAATGAGTCATTAGTCCATCTAACTGAGTACTTGCACAACCTTAATCATTTGATTAGCCTAACCTAATCCTCATCCTATTTATGGCATATGTCCTTGAGTCAACCTTATTAAAGGCTTTCTCCTTTTGGGCAAGACACTCCACTTCCCCATGTGAATTTTTAATTCACCTTTTAATCCCCCAAGGCACCCAAAAGAAATTTTTAATTCATTCACTTCTTCCCACATGTCCTTCACTTATTATTTATTCTTTCCCATCTCCCCATGAGAATATTTGAGGAATTTTTAATTCCTCACATGTCCTCTCATCCACATGGGGACAAGGACCTCCCTTATGAGGAGATCTTGTCCAATCCCAAGGTACTTTGTACCCCCCTCCATGTCATGTACTCCTCCTTCCACCTCATGTCCACTTCACCTTTTAGGGCTAAATCACATGCCACATGTCAAGATGTGAGGGCTTGGGAGTTCTCAACTCACCTTAGCCCTACATCTTGATATTTGGTGGCTCAATCTTGACCCTCCATTTCTTCTAGGAATTCTCAAAATTCCTATAAATACCCCCTCTTTTCTCTCATTTAGGGGGAGATCATTTTGCTAGCCAAAATCTTGCAATTTTGTTTCTCAACTTATACTTAGCCATTTTCATATTTTCACCCATTTGCATCCATCTTCACATCCTCATCTAGTTTGCATATCTTGCCATCCAAGGAGCATACACATCAAAGATCGAAGGGCCAACCAAAGGATCGATTCGACGCAAGGTATAGAGTTTCATTTTGTTGCTTTCATCTTGTGTTGTTTCCAACTTAGGCTAATCTTGAGGTGTAGGTTGTTTTGGTGTTTATTTGCACTCTTTTACTTGTTGCTTGTTTTCTAACGCTTATATTCAACCTATCACATTTCTGGCATGCCCGATGGGACCCACAAACGGGTCTATTTCTTTCACGTTTGCTATTTTTTGCATTTTTGAAGGTCCAGGTTTCAGAGTGGCGGACCTATCCTGATAGGGTGGCGGATCTATCCAGCAGTGGTGGACCTGTCCTGACAGAGTGGCAGACCTGTCCTGCTGTGGCAGACCTGTCCTGTACTGGCGGACCTATCCTGACAGGGTGGCGGATCTGTCTTCCGGTGGCGGACCTGTCCTGACAGAGTGGCAGACCTATCCCTGCAGAGTGGCGGATTTGTCCCTACAGAGTGGCGGACCTGTCCTCCAAAAGGTAAAAATTTTAAGTTTTTTCCAATTGTCTTTTGGTAAAATAGGCACATAGCTTAATTAAAGGGGGTCAATAAACCTTGTTTGGCATGTTTGGGAAGGCTATTTGACATATCCAATCCCCTTACGCCATTTGGCAATCCTGGGTGACGAGAAATCATAGCTTTCCAAGTCCTTTTGAGTCACCCTTTTTCACTTTCTTAGTGGGACCTGCTTGGGGATTTCATCACCCCAAGGGACGATTCCAACCACGCGTACCAGCGGGGTATATAAAGGGGGGAGAGCGAAAGCTATACCTCAATCCAACCACGTTGTAATTGGCGAAGTGTCGGGATGACGTGAAGAGTTGGTCTGAGCCTTTAGTATCTCGTTAAGGTTCTCGACTCATGCTTGTAACGGGTTGGTGTTCATAGTTTGGGCCTCATGTACCGGGTGTATATCAAGGACTCCTTAGCAACCATGTGCATCCTAGAGTAGAAGACTTTGTCGACCATACCTGTTTTTACTAATCTTAGGGTTGCGCTGTTTGAATTGTCTTTCTTGTGCAAAAACCAGTGATTATTAGTTTGGCCAAGTATTTTTATGTTTGCTAAATTTTGGGTCCTTTGCCTTACCCATCCATCAAAACATCAAGACTAAACTTATCCTTTGGTAGACCTATCCTTATCCATTGGCGGACCAGTCCTTGTGCTGTGGCGGACCTGTCCTTGTGCTGTGGCAGACCTATCCTTCTGCAGTGGCGGACCTGTCCTTGTGCAGTGGCGGACCTGTCCTAACCCTGTGGCAGACCTGTCCCAACCCTATGGCAGACCTATCCTTGTGCTGTGGCGGACCTGTCCTAACCCTATGGCGGACATGTCCTTGTGCTGTGGCAGACCTGTCCTAGTGCAGTGGCAGACCTGTCCTAGTGCAGTGGCGGACCTGTCCCTGTGCTGTGGCGGACCTATCCTTGTGCTGTGGTGGACCTATCCTTTGACCAGCCTATATCATCACTTGGCATTCATTGTCCCTCTGTTTTGAACATCGATACGACCATTCAGCATCCAAAACAAACATTTGAACGTCCGTTCTGAGCCTCCATCCCTTCGTTCTAAGAGTCATTTATCTTGAACACTCTTTTGCTTGTTTCGAGAGCCATTCATCCATCTTGAGACACTCCCCATCCGTCCTAAACCTGCTTTCATCTCCGATCTCTGTTATCCTTTATAAACCTCGTTGGAGTTGTCATCCAAGTTGACCTAGGTGTTCATCCCTAATCACAATCATCGTAGCTGGCTTAGGATTGCTATCTGTCTTAAGTCAGTTATCCTTTTCGACCCAATCAATCCGCTTCTATCTCAAGTCGGATTCGGTGTTGTTATCATACCTCCACCTTTCAATCAAAACCTAGTGTTACCAAGGGTCCTTCTTAAACTCGGTTGTGGATCTCGGTCATCATCACATCAATCCTAATCATCGGATCAATCCAACCCTCACATCACCAAATCTATCCAGATAAAAATCTAATCTGATTCCATCAAGCTAATCCACATCGGTCTAACCGATCGTCATCAATCAATCTCCTATCAAGTCGAATCAATCCTTCATCATCAAGGTCTTTCTAATATCTTGATCCCTCTCATCATCTTGCATGCCCATTCAGACTCGATCACAGGCAAAGAAAATGGCTGACCAACAAGCTCTGAATGCCCAATCAAACAATCCTCAAGATCCCAATAACACAATGGACATCCCTCACGATCCCCACAATGGTACCTCATCACAATCCAACATGGATGGTCAAAACACATCACCACCTGGGGAGGAAAACATGGCTGATCAACCCGAGCTCACATTCGAAGAACACTTCAGCAACCCTGTTAATGCACAAATGACAGAACGCCTTCTCAAAAGACATGGGGACAAAATCTTGGCTCACTTGATTGACAAAGGTGTCAAGTTTCCGTCAGGTGTCGACTTACCCAAGTATGGTACCTCCACATCTAATGTACCCCAAGGTGCACATGACATCCCTAGTAGCTCGTACGTCCCCCAACGTTCCTTCTGTACAAGGTTGGCATCAACCTGAATTCGGCAACGCTGTCCTGTATCCCGTTGGCAATCCCACACATCCCACCATCTCAGTCATGGGAACACCCCAAACCATTGATCCCAATGATCCTTTTGCCTATGGCATGCCACAAAATGTCCCGCAACCGCAACCATTAATGCTACCGACACCACTCCCCTCAAACCCGCCTCCTGTCAACACTGGGGGAAACCCTTTCGGCGCCTTGCCCCCACCTCCTGGGGCTACCAATCCTCCACCATCGTCATTCATACCCCAACAACCGCCCCAATCTAACAATCCTCCACCATCGTCATTCATATCCCAACAACCGTCCCAATCCAACATCCCTCCTTCATTGTCATTCGTATCCCAACAACCTCCCCAAGCCTATGCTCCCACTAGTGCTCAACAACCTCCCTCACAAAAAATCTCAATCGCACCGCTACCACAACAACAACCATTGGTCAATCCCCTATTTTCAACACAACCATCACAACATCAACCGCAAGGAAATCAACCTCGGCCTTCAACCCTGACCATATCTCCATTCCTTGCATCCATTTTACGCCCGCAAGCATAACCACCACAAAACATCCCATCTCGCCCACCATAGCCGCCAACTATGCATCAACAACCACCCCATCATTACAACTATTATAACCAGCAACAATATCAACAACAACCCTCCTATGTGGCATCGCAACAGTCATATCAAAACCCCCAATATCCGCAAGCTAATCAACAACACCTCCTCCCTACTTCCCAATAGTACGCCACCCATAACTACCTAACCAATCGATATCCCACCTCGCAACAACCTCTTTATCAACAAGGTTCCTTGGCGTATCAGCAGGGGATGCCACCTCCTCACCCATACGCCCATCTCCAAACATCATCTCAGAATCCACAATCGTCCTATCATCAATACCCATCCAACACACCGACCAATGTAGACATCCTAGAAATCAAAGCCGCTCTAAAAGATCTTCAGGCAGGGACCAGCAAACAATCGTTCAAGTTTGAAGATATATGCCCATATCCGTATGATCCCTCCATCTCATTGATTCCCTTCCCCAAACATTTTGAGATTCCAAAGTTTGAAAAATATAAGGGGAACAAAGATCCTACGGCCCACTTACAGGAGTTTTACTCCCAGTGTCAGGAAGTTATCCACAATGACAACTATCTCTTGCGTCTATTCCCCCGGAGTCTGGCAAGCAACGCGCTAGGGTGGTTCATGACTCTTGAAAAGGGATCTATAAAATCTTTTGCAGACCTGTCAGAAAAGTTTTTCTCCTACTTCTCCTTCAATTTGGAGAAAGATACCGATACCTTGGATCTTCTCAAAGAGAAACAACATGAAGGGGAAACCTTTACTAGCTACCTCCAGAGGTGGCGTGCCCTAGCAAGCCGAATGAAAACCCCTTTGAAAGAAAAGGACATGGTCACCCTCTTCGTGGAGAACTCTCATCCCGACATGGCTCATAACTTCCGATTACATTATGTCACCACTTTCGCAGAGGTAGTAGAGAAGGGACCCATCCTTGAGCGCGCCCTTGTTGCCAAGGGGCACGTCAAAATAAATAATCAGGATAGGGAAAGGAAATTCAATGACAAGCCACGTTTTTGGAACAAGAACAAAAATGCAGTAAATGATGGTGTCACTAACACTAAACATGTCCACATGGCCAACACATCCTAGAAACAACAACAATCCATACCTAATGCCATATCCGTACCGCAAGGGACACCCCGTCCTCCCCAACAGTCCAATCAAAATAACCAAGGGAATACTAAACGCCAGTATGCTCAACTAGGAGAACCCTTGAGTGTCGTCTACAACAAACTGTTGCAAATGAACTATCCGATCACGTACCCTATCACTAAGCCACTCGACGAATCCAAACCTAAGCCCGCATGGTTTAGGGAAAATGAATATTGTGAGTTCCATAAAATCAAAGGACACTCTTTGAATAAGTGTCAAGGTCTGAAAAACTACGTACAGGATCTCATAGATCGAGGTGACATCAAGGTTGACCCTAGTCAAGCTCCGTCGTCCAATGCTCAATTGCAGATCTATCAAAACACCTTCCCGAACCATAACCAAGGCCCAAGTACTTCCAACAGTAATCCTCAAAATAACAGCACAAATAACGTGAACTATAAGAATGTACCCCTCAATTATGAGGGTATTATTCATTACATTGAGCAGGTAGAACCTCGTGTATCCATGATACATGTCAAAGCTAAAGACCTCAATGTGTTGTTACCACATGACGAGCCCGCATCACCATTCCTGCAACCTCTACACCCGCCTAACCGACTCCTGTAACCTCCCAGTACAATATCCTTGATCACTTAGGAAAGACCCCTGCACATATCTCCATCTTGGATTTACTCAAGTCTTCCCCCGTGTATCAAGAAATCCTCAACAGAGCCCTACAGGAAACACATGTGCCTAATAACATTGACCCCACACAATTCCAAGCTTTGGTAGGACACCTAGCTTCATCTCACCAATTACACTTCAGCCAAAATGATATGCCCAACATTGATGCCAATCACAATCGCCCCTTACAAATTGAAGTCCTGGTTGCCCGGCATAAAATAAAAAGAGTCTTGGTAGATAATGGCTCTGCCCTCAACTTGTGCACTCTGAAATTCATAAAATAGGTGGGGTACACTCAAGAAGATTTAAGTAATCAGATCATCACAATCAAGGCTTATGATAATGCAGAAAGGAATTCATAAGGGATCATCAATCTTCCTGTCCAAGTGGGACCAGTGGTTCAGTACATTACCTGCCATGTCCTTGATCTAGACTTGCCATATAATCTCCTCCTCGGCCGTCCATGGCTCCATGCTATGCAAGCCGTTCCCTCCACCTACCATTAATGCCTCAAATTCCCAGTCAACGGACAAGAGGTCACCATCTATGCCGACCCCCAACCATTCGAATATTGCCGCACTCTAGAAGCATCTTTCCCCCATTTACATTATTGTCCTGGGGTTGAAATGGGGGCATCTCAGTCGTCATCCGCTAATCCACCATCCACCGTGATAACCACTCCATCCTCCACCACTGACCCCATAGTCACAAAAGTCCAGATCATTGACAAAGGGTGTGGTGAGTAAGAAATGCATATTGCTCTTAATGTAGCGACCATGCCACCATCACCATATGAGTATGGTCAACCTTCCCACGCTACCCCAAAGGAAGATAAGACTATCACCTTCCGTGGTAAAAACATCCCTACCACCACCTTCGTATCCCCAAGTATCAAGATAGATGCGCCAAAAGAAGATATAAGCCAATGGGTTTACCGAGAAGAGCCTTAGCCAGAAACTCCTCTCAAGGAATACTTTCAAGAAAAGTACCCCTGGCCAACAAAGTTCATGGAAAAGCATAACTATCAAGGCAGGGGCCTAGGAAAGCAAGAACAAGGGCGGTTGCAACCCATTGATATGTCCCCGCTACCAAAAAATGTGGGCATTGGGTATGACAGAAAGCAGAAAGGCCCCGAAACATCGTCTAATGCTTCTAATAGTGTCGCTATGGACAAGGGCTTATTGGAAGACATACCCGAGGAGGAATCCATCATACGTGCGTACGATGATGTCGACCACACCGACCTATCATCTATGTTCGAATGTCTATCTGTCTGCACTATTAACCTATCCCTTTGCCATCTTGAGCTTATCGATTGGGACCTACGTACTAGCACACCTATCAGAATGTCTGCAGATACATATGTCAACCTTATGGGATTGGGGGAAGATGAACACTCCAGTCACAAAAGTAAGAATAAGAAAAATAACAAACGGTCATCTAGTGAAAACCTCCCTGAGGCACTTCTTGACTTGGAAAAAGTAAAATAAAGGACGCATCTGATGGCGAAAACCTCGAAGAGGCATCGAAAGATGGAGATGTTCATCTTCCCCTTATGGGAACTCAGTTATCTACCCAATCCTCTATTCTGATTGAAGAGACTCAAGAAGTCAATTTGGGAATTGCTGACAGTCCTAAGGTCACCTATGTAGCTAAGTCACTTTCAGAGCAAGAATATCCGGTCATCATCCAGCTACTCCAAGAGGGGGTCGTTAACTTTGCTTGGTCATACTCAGACATGCCAGGCTTAGACCCCGCCTTGGTGGTTCATCATTTGGACATCTGCCCAGACGCTAAGCCTGTCAAACAAAAACTCTGCAAGATGCATCCGCAAGTCACGTTGTTAGTCAAGAAGGAATTAGAGAAGTTACTAGAGGTGGGTTTTATCAGACCAATTGACTACTCCAAGTGGATCTCCAACATAGTGTTGGTTGCTAAACCAAATGGTGACATTTGGGTCTACACGGGCTTCAGGGATCTCAAAAAATCCTGCCCAAAAGATGACTTCCCCCTACCCAACATTGACATGTTGGTCGACCTAACAGTAGGACATGAGATGTTGTCCCTTATGGATGGATTCTCCAGGTATAACCAGATCCGAATCGCACCTGAGGACCAACACAAAACTGTCTTCACAACTCCTTGGGGCACTTTCTACTACAATCTTATGCCCTTTGGTCTCAAAAAATGCGGGGGTGACATATCAGAGGGAAATGACGGTCATCTTCCATGACCTCATACACATCATCATGGAGGACTATGTCGACGACCTATTAGGAAAATCCAAAACTTGAGCAGAACATCCTGCCATCCTGAAAAAGATATTTGAGTGGTTAGAGCACTACAAGTTGCGGCTAAACCCAAAAAAGTGTGTCTTTGGGGTCACTTCAAGAAAGTTGTTGGGTTTCATAGTCTCTCGCAGGGGCATTGAGGTTGATCCTGCTAAGGTAAAAGCTATCCTGGACATGCCCCCTCCACGCAATCTCAAACAGTTAAGAAGCCTTCAGGGGAAGATGCAGTCCATCCATCGGTTCATAGCCCAGCTGGCCGATAAGTGTCAGCCGTTCACTCATCTTCTAAAAAAAGATTCCACCTTTCGATGGAACCAGCAGTGTCAGATAGGTTTGACAAAATCAAGGAATATTTAGCCCATCCCCCGATATTAATGCCACCTATTCCTGGCAAACCCCTCTTGCTTTATATCTCTGCCACTTCAGTCGCATTGGGTGCATTGTTGGCACAGCATGATGAGTTGTCGAAAGAAAGGGCAATCTACTACATCAGCCAGACATTGGTTGGCTATGAGTTAAACTACTCCCCCATGGAAAAGGCCTGTCTTGCACTCGTCTTTATCACACAGAAGCTTCGACATTACATGCTTAGCCATCCGGTAAAACTAATCACCAAGATCGATCCATTGAAGTATCTGTTATCTAGAACCACTCTAACTGGCCGCATGGCTAAGTGGGTCATGCTCCTCAGTGAATTCGACATAGAATATGTGGACCACAAGGCTATTAAAGGGCAGATAATCGCAGACCAGTTAGCGGAAGCTCCTCTAGTTGACACTCACCCATTGATCATGAAATTCCCTGATGAGGAAGTCTTCTCTGTTGATGAGACCCCCACGTGGACACTGTATTTTGATGGATCATATACACATAATGGATCGGGGGCAAGAATTTTATTAGTTACCCCTCAGGGTGACTACATTCCCAAGTCATTCAGGATAGCATTCCCATGTACCAACAATATGGCCAAATATGAAGCTCTCCTCACCGGTCTCAAAATTGCGAAACAGTGGCACATAACTCAGTTGAAAGTCTTTGGTGACTCATTGCTAGTCATTAGACAAGTTAATGATAAGTTCATGACCAAGGATGATAAGTTGTTACCCTACAAGCGCATGGTGGATGATTTCAAGAAATATTTCACCTCTATACAATTTGAATAGATTCCCAGGGTACGAAACAAAGTAGCCAATGCGATGGCCACTATTGGCTCCCTCTTGGACATGCCCAAGGATCTAACAGAGTGTGAGTTTCTTGTAGAACAACTTTTAATCCCAGCATATGATATCCCTGAGACCGACATGGTGTGCAAAATTGTAGGTCCCACCTCCCCATGGTACCAAGACATCTATACCTACCTCCATGATAACATTATACCCCCAAACCTTACCCGTAACCAACGCAAATCCTTCATTCATCGCTCTGCTCGATACGTCATCGTCGGTGATACGCTTTATTGTCGCGGGTATGATGGAATCCTCCTCAGATGTTTGAATGAGACTGAAGCCCATGCTACACTAATGTAGGTACATGGTGGTGTTTGTGGAGCACATTCAAATGGTATGGCTCTGGCCAAAAGGATCTTACGAGCTAGATATTATTGGCCTACGTTGGAACGTGATGCTTGCGAGTTTGTGAAGAAGTGTCTTCCATGCCAGCAACACACAGATTTAATCCACGCCCCAACACAAGATCTTCAGCCTCTCCTAGCACCATGGCCATTTTCTCAATTGGGTTTCGACTTGATTGGCAAGATTCACCCACCATCATCTGACGGCCATACATTCATAATCACCGCCACTGAGTATTTCACCAAGTGGGTGGAGGTAATGCCCCTTTCACAAATCACTGGTACTCAGATCTCCAAATTCATCCTTTACCATATTCTCTATAGATATGGTATCCCGTCCACCATCCTTTCCGACAACGGAAAACCATTCAAAAACCAAGCCATGAAACATCTCTGTGACACCTTCCATATCCAGCACCGTTGGTCAACGCCTTATTACCCCCAGGGTAATGGTCAGGTAGAAGCGACCAACAAAACCCTCATCTGTATTCTCAAAAAGGTTGTCAATAACACTAGACGAGATTGGCACCTCCATATTCATCCTGCCCTCTGGGCATATCGCACATCCATCCGCACCCCGACAGGCGCCACCCCCTACTCTTTAGTGTATGGTGTTGAAGCCGCCTTGCCAATCGAGGTTGAACTTCCATCATTGAGAATCTCTCTGAAGAACCTTATCAACGAAGAGGATGCTCGTGTTGCGTGGCTTGCACAATTGGAGTTACTAGACGAACGAAGAATAAAGGCCTATGACCATCTACAAGCATACCATAATTGCCTTAGGAATAGTTACAACAAGAAGGTTCATCCTCACCAATTCCAGGTGGGCGAGCTTGTCTTTAAGGAGAACCAACACACTCAGCAAGACTGAGACAAGAAAGGAAAATTTGAGGTAAATTGGTTGGGGCCCTATATCATAGCTGCTAAATATGGATCTGGGGCATACAGGTTGACTACTCTCGAAAGAGAACCCCTCGACAAGCCTATCAATGTCATGCATTTGAAAAAGTTCTATGCCTAAATTTGCTCGGTTACCCCACCTTGTCAAAAAAATCAAATTAAAAAAAAAAAATCGCAAGAGAAATAAATCTATCCTATGGTGAAAACCACCTTGCTGTGGCACCTTGGATAGGTATGGGTGGTGAAAACCTAGCAACAAGCGTCATCCATAGAGGGCTTAATCATTATCTACCTGACATCCTGGTTATTTTATGCCGTCATCTGCACTATTGTCCTCACCCATCTCATCCCGGGCTGCTTGGTAAATATTGATTGAGCATTGGACAACCCATCCAGTCTATCCCCCATTCCTGAGCTTTTTCAATATCCCACTCTGAGCTTACGTCATTCACGCTCGTGTCATCAGGTAGGATCATCCATCGCGTCGGTCTTCACCTAGGTCCCATCCCGTCACGTACTCCAGTCGAACTACACTGCCCCTGCGCTGTCACGTAGGCAGGGTTGATCATTTGATTCACCCCCGGGGCATTTTTCCATCATCATCAGTTACCATTTGTCTTCTTTTCACTTTATCCATGGTCTTTTCTGGAACTACGAGGGCTCTGCGCTTTCACGTAGGCAAGTCTAATCTATGATCGGCCCCCAGGCCCCTAGGTCTGTAGGTTATGTCGATCTTTTGTGCTTCATTATCAAGTTATGCCCACATCTAACCGGTTCTTAAAAAACCAAATTCCCTTGTGCTACAAGATCTTGTCCCTCGGTAACATCCCGCGTCAACTGGATCATCCTACTTTCGCATCCATCTTTGGTCTCAACAGGATGAATCCTTCTTAGCAGACCTCGCCAATCACATCCATCACCTTGATTCTATGTCAAATGACCTATTGTCTTGATTATGATCTTTTGATGCTTTCAAATTTTGTTTATCATTTTAGGTTCCTTCCCATCACTTGTCAAGGTTTCCTTGGTCCACCATACCATGGCGGGCTTTGACCTATTGAAATGGGGGCATACTTTGATCTTTTGTTTTGTATGCTATCTTCTCAAGTTATCCCTCGTAAGACCCACCAAGATCTCTGGGATCTTGTGTTACGCTGGGACAACTTTGTGTGTTTGTGGTTATTACAACACCAGGCCCGACTGAGGTCATCGCGACCTTGGGGTGTTGGGATAACCTTATTGTTTGTTGTGTTTGTTTCATGCGTAGAGTACTCGCTCGCCTTGGTCTTTTATATCAAGGTGCTTGGTACCTATGCTATAGTAAAAATCAATGCCCCAAAGATGGCAAAATCTCATTTTCACTGCATTTCCACCACTTTGCATGCACCCTTCATTCCCATCATAACCATCGCTTATGATTTCAGTTGTGCAAGTACTCTCGTTCTTTGTTCTTCTTGGGTCCTCTTCCTCTCAGGATATTAACAGTTGTTTTTGGCAAATGCAATCTTCCATCCGCCTATCGCCTATCTGCATTCTCATAATGGTCTTTATTGACATTTAGGTGCATTGTAAGCATTTACCCTTTTTGCATCCATAAATCATACATCATAAATCATATAATCATGTGCATCCATAAATCATACATCATAAATCATATAAACATGCATAAATCATCCATCCACATGTATCATACATCATAAATCATATAAACATACATAAATCGTCCATCCACATGTGCATCCATGAGTCATACATCATAAACCATATAAACATGCATAAATCGTCCATCCACATGTGCATCCATAAATCATACATCATAAATCATATAAACATGTGCATCCATGAGTCATACATCATAAACCATATAAACATGCATAAATCGTCCATCCACATATGCATCCATACATCATGAATCATAGAAACATTTACATTGATCATAAATCATCCATCCATAAAACATAAATCATAAAGCATAAATCATCTATATAAACATGTGTACATATATATGAAACCACATCATGAATCATTTCATATAGCCACATAAGCAAAAATATCATACATAATGTCAATAAAGACCATCGCATAATCAAAATAATAAACATCATGTCATAATACAATACATGTCCATCATATATCGCCAAATAAGATACAAAATTCAGAGATGTGGATCACCTCTGCCCTCTGGTGCCATGCACAAACCATCCATCCTGTATCTGCCAAAAATAACCAATGTCCTGCATCTGCCTACTCTACTGTGAGTTGCCCACATCTGACCTCTGCGAAGAATCAGGTGCTAGCCCTCTGTGTGCTGGAGTCCCCTGGTACTCATGGGTGGGTGTCCCCTGGTAACCGCTGTATGGAGATGGAGTTCGCTAGTAATCGCTGAAACCCCTAGTGCGTGTCCCTAATGATTGGGATGGCCCTGGTGGCTGTGGAGCCTGACTGATGTAGCGTACAGTGCGCTGCGCTAGATCTGGAACAACCTGCTCATATACCCCTCTCCAATAACTAGCCTGCTGCATAAACTCATCCCTCTACCCGGCTATCAGTCTCGCGACATTCTGCTCATGCCTATACCGATCTCGATCTGCACTGATAGCCCACCGCTCTCGTGCCCAGGCCTCCTAAGCTAGTATCAACTACTGTATCTGCTCTGCGCCTCTATCCCTCTCTGCCTGCATTGCCTGTAACTGCGTGTGCAGCTCCTGCACATCTGTCACTGGCCCTCCAACCAGCCCTCCCTCGCAGAACCTGAAATCGTACGCATCCCTCCGCCTTCGATCCCGATTCGCCAGATCCCCTCAGGTACCTCGTCTTCGTGGCCACAGATCTTCGCCCCTTCCGTGGTTCAACAGGACCCTCACCTGACCCCACTTCGCCATGCGATGCTCAGACTGGCCAGATCTCTCTCTGCAGACAAGACCAGGCTCTCTCATTTTCGGACACTTCAGGCACTGACCCTAGGGCCCACATCCCTCCTGCCTCCCAACACTCCGCTCCACCTTAGGCCTGCGGCTACATCCTCCTCCCCCGCCTCCCACCGGTGACTGGGTTCCCCCGGGCCTCTGAGATACCTCAGATCCCCATCTCCTCACGCCACCCCGGCACCCCTCCCACCAAACCCATCCTTCCATCTATATTTCATTTGCACCTCGCCTCCACCAGCCCACAGGTCCATCCCATCCCGGCCTCATCTCTCCTCACACTCCGCCCTCGCCTCAGCAGTCTCACTAGCTCCATAGTCTCTTTCACCCTCGAGCCGGTAGCCCGCCACTCCTCCCTCTTTGTCTCCATTACGATCCGCTCTATCTTTGCCTCCTACACTCACTGCTCGCTCCGTCGCAGTCTCTCCACTGTCTCTCTTAGTACCACAACTGGATCCTCCCCCGTGGGTGGTGCCGCTGCTAGCGGTGCTACATCATGCACATCTGAGTCAACCTCCATCTCCCATGGATGGTACCCCTCACTCTCCGCTAATAGCTCCATCTCGTCCAGATTTATCACCACTGGAGCTCCATATTATGGCTGTCCTCCTTTGGCCCCGGCTGTCTCCTGTCCCCCCTGTCCTCTTAGGTCTCTGTCCATCTCCTCTTGGGCTCCATATACCTCCTCCCCTCTAGCTGTCTCCTACCCCCC